>VZRV01001911.1:191159-232079 GCA_013398115.1 Falcunculus frontatus
ACCCCTCCTCGCCCGCCGGGCCCCGCCCCGGGGCCGCCCCGCCGCAGGGGCCCCCCCGGCGCGCCGCGGGGGCTGCGCGTGTTCCCGCCTCCGGCGTGTACCCACGCTCCTCCCGAGGGATGCTCCCAGCCCACACAGGCACAGCGACGGAGCTACCCCAGCCCGTGGCAGCCGAATGAAGCGACTCCTTGCAACTACAACCAAAAGGGGCTGGAAGAGGCTGTTTGTGCTTTACCGAGTTTTAAATAAACTTCTAATCGATCTGTTAAAATCGTGATGAATTAAATAAACTGCCCAGCGTTGCTCTGAACAGTGCCAAAAGCCAAACAAGCCTTCTACGCTAAAAGATCAGCCAAATCAAAAGCGGGGGGAGGGACGGAAAATCACAAATGTGAAAAACAGAATCACAGTGGAGGGCAGGAAGGCCGTAAGTATTTCCAGGGTGGATGCCTGCAAAAGAACTACAGCCAATTTAGGTCCGACACCTACAGCCAATAGCAGTTCTGGATGTCCCATCCCCAGAAGTGTTCAAGGCTAGGCTAGATGAAGCTCTGAGCAACCTGGTGGTGTAGTGAAGGTATCCCTGCTATTGCAGAAGGCTGGAACTAGACTAGCTTTAAGGCCCCTTCCAACCCAAATCCTTTTATGATTCTACTTGGTCTTCGGAGTTTGGGTGGTGGTGGTTTTTTCCTTACTGTCTTTTAAAGGACTTGAGCTGTTTGGGGTTTGTTTGGTTTGGGTTTTTTTCTTAGTGTCTTCTAAAGGACTTGACACAATTTTGGTATTTCTGATAGTTTACTCCATCCAGCATCATCTCAAATGCCACAATGGAAAGTCTCTTAGAAGTGACGGTTCTGGATTCCTAGGGATGCAATCCAACACTACCTTAGGTAGCACTAAAGCTTTAAGGCCATCCTTTTGGGATAAAGCAAGACACTCCACCAATAGCCTTTGCCCACTTCAGCACCAAGTAAAGCATTTTGAGATAAACCACCTTCACTTTGTCCACACTACCAGATACAACCAAAAAGTGGTGGCTCCCCATCAGCTTGAGGTGCCATCTTTACACAGAGCAAAAACACATCTGAAAGTGTCTCAAAATTTTATTGGACAATTCAAAAATTTCAGAAAGATTTCTACATACCGACAGGAAGAAATGACAGGGAGAAAGCAATGCTTGTTTCCACAACTGCCACCAAATTACATGAGTAACACTACCCTTGGGTCAAGCAACAGAAACTGAGAGAACTGGATGCTGAGATTATGGTAGCAGTGGCTGCCAACAGCAGTTCAATTAGGTCTACTTAAACTATAACTTGACCCACACCATACAGATAAACCAAAATTCATGTGGATCCAAGGCAGACTGATTAACTAAATCTGCTTTAAGGTGATTTTTTCTACAATCTACAGTTTCAGAACTGCTGCCCATACTGTACTAGGAGTAAACAAGCCATGAGGGGGAAATAATACCCATGTCCTCAGATAAATTAGAATTATCTGAAGCTGTAGGAAGGATTTAAGAACACTGTACATCAAACACTTTTGAGGTTTGGGGTTTATTTGTGGGTTTAGTTTTGTTTGTTTGGGGCTTTTTTAATCTATATCCCCCACCCCAATTATCACTAACAGAGAGGTAACATAAACCAGTTGATGTAAAACTAAGTGGTTCTACCTGACAAGTCTAACACAGCAGCAGAAGGACACTGGAGAAAGACTGGGACAAACCTGTCACTGTATTAGGCTGGTTCAAGCACCAGCTGCTGTCACTCAGGAGATGATGTTTTATTAAGAGAGAGACTGGTAATATCATTCAGTTTTCAGAGATTAAAAATAATCCAAATTCCCCCATGCAAAAAATAATTTTCTATAGCAAGAAACTAAATTGCTACCTATATCCAAATACTACTTTTTTCTTCCCAAACAGGGTACAGAACATGCATCCACAGAGTAACTCTTTAAAACTTTGCATCAAACTTTCTTTCATAAGCCTGTTTCAGGTAGTACTGCCTATGTAGTAGGTAGTATTACCTCATATTCCTTTTCACCACTCCTTTTAGGAATATACTTGAAGTTACACTTCAAGCCTTCCTTTCTCCTCTTACTAAATAAGATATAATAGAGGTTGCATTTTGTTATGAGTAGGATATAAAGGTCAGATTTTAGAACCGGCTGATGAATTTCACCACTAATTTGAAAGACTGTATTAATTATGGTTGATCTCTGACTGCCTTTAACACTGGGCTACAGAGATTTCTTCAAAGGAATCGTTGTTAACAGTGTGCATTCCAAAATCATGAGCCAATTCTCTCAGCACCTCAAAAATAATGACTTTTTAAAATACACTTTGGGTTCTTTGTAATTGCCCTTTTCCCTCCCTCAGTTTTTATTCTTTAAGTTATTAGTACCAGAAACTTATTAAAAAACAATCGTCCCAGAAACCCCAGGAGATATACTAAAAACTACAGAAATACTAATCTTCATGTTCCACCTTCTGGAGTCCTGTTAAGAAGACTTTCAACCAACAGAGAAGTTGTCGGTATTTCTGTAAAGTAGCATTTCAAAATTTAATGATTATTAGGAAATCTTTTCCAAAATTTGCATTTATTTATGACATTGAGGTGTTTGGCCAAGCAAGTTATATGGCCTTCCACCATGGCATCTGATATTTTGTAGCACTGTTATTTATTCATAGCATCAACCAATGATCACCATCAATTGGGTTTCCTCAAGGATACTAGCAATTACTTTAAAATGATTAACAGAAAATATTAGCCTGTTAACAATTTCTAAGAAATGAGAACTGTATGTACCAAGAGTACAAGCTTTTCCTTCTGAAGATTCCAGTAGATGCATTGAAGACTAGGAATATATAATATTAGGAACAAAAATATTTTGAAAAGAAAAATGTTCTTTTAATACTACTTGAATATGCATGCTCTCATATGTACATGTACAGACATAGCAACTTTGATTAAATGAACATCACTAATTTATTACATTTAAAAATGGTTTACACCAAACATTTTCACAGCCCTCCCCTTCCCCCAAGAAAGGAGAAAACAAATAATCAGTCCAAATCTATTTAACAAGTGGAGTAATAGGTCTGTCAGTATCTTAGACCTATCATACAAGCATCAGTGTCATAAGAGTTATCTTACTGTACAACTGTGCACAAGCCTTGTAACATTTCTTCTTCCTCACAGCTCAGTTTAACTGCTTTTACAACCAAAGGCGTATGGATAACAATGACTGCCGTATCAGACTTTTTGTGTTTTGGTTTTCCTTTGAAATAAGTTAATGAAACAACCTACCAAATACTAGAATAAACAGAAGATTTCAGTATAAACCACAAAGTTTAAAAGGTAACCTTTTATTTTTAATCAAAACAAGAATAATAGAAGCAGGAAAGAAAAACTATGGATTACAAGCCTCTGAACCTTGGACAAGCACAGACAAGGCTAATTCATTGAGAAGAACACAACAAAACTCATCGTGCAGAGTTACAAGATACCACCATCTTGTATTTCTAGAACTGTGTTAGAAAAATGTCATTTACAGCATGGATTTTTTCCAGTTCCTCATTCTCAGAGAGGAATATGAAACAGTCTTCTTGAAAGTACACTGTGTCTAAAACTGAGAGCAACAAGTATGACCACTAAAAATATCTATCACTTTGAGTACTTATAAGAGAAGTCTTCCACAAGATTAATATTTACTATTTTAGATAAAATGGAAAATAAAGCACACACATTGAAATAGAAGCAAATGGCTTTGATGGAGTCAGTTCATGCAATAAAAAACTCCAAAAAGAAAAGATGAAATTGAGGATTTGTGGATACTTTTATTAATAAATACACAGCTTATATACTGATCCCAGTATATGCATACCTTTTCATTCTGGATCAATTTCACCTCTAAAGGAAGCAGACTACCATAAAGTCTATCTTTTATACTTTCTCAAGAGTCAAGGTGAGGTATGCATGAATAAGCACACCAGTATCAGTAAGCTCTTAAAAGAAGATGACAAGAATTGAACTGTAGGTGCAGTAAAGCAGAAGTGCTCAATCTGTAGATGCAAGCTGTTTGTACTCTACTAAAATGATTAATCCAAGTGCCCAGTCCACACCATGCTTTCTGCTCAGATATGAAAAACTCTTAGTAAAGAGGATGGCTAGAAGCAAATTGCTCAAGCTGCTTCAGTGACCTAAGTCAGCAGACTCCAGGCTGCAAATAGACCGATACATTACAAGATTCACGTGTCGTAAGCCCAGCTGCTCCAGGAAGTATTAGACTGTCCATTTGTGGTACCATTCATCCATAGCACGCTTGACCTGTACAAGCAAAGTCCATTCAGCACTTCAACACACATCCTTTAGATGGAATATTCAGTACATGTACAGAAAGCCCAGCCACACGACAGGTAAGATTTGCCTTGAGCTTTTTAACAGCTAGAGGACCCAAGCAAAATAAGAGATCAAAAACTATCACACTGTAGATAGTACAGATAACAGAAGTTTTCTCTATTTGTAGAATTAGGTATTTAATAAAAATATTTCTAAAAGGATTATCCATAGTAGGATCAATACATTTACCACAAATGTGTATGCAAAGGCTATTTGCACAGCTTTGTTTTAATTCAAGTAAGATCATGTCATTTTCTAGGAGCTGCCCAGAGACATTGCTGACAGCTATTTTGAACAATGTACATAAAGTAAGTGCCATATGCATAATAACTGCTGCTTCAGTAACTGCCAGAGACCTGGCCTGTGGCAAATACCGATATGCAAGACCAAAAAAAATTAATATGATTCACACAATGTTGTTTTTGCTTCACCTCTACAGACTGAAAAGGTAAGGAGGGGGTTTCATGACTGAAGATATTGCTGTATATATTACCTTAAAAGAGCAATATTTAACTTCAAAAAGTTTGCTTTTAAATGGCAAAGAAATAACACTTTATAAGTCATTAATTTGTGTTTCACAGGGAGCATTACAGA
Source organism: Falcunculus frontatus (assembly GCA_013398115.1). Taxonomy (NCBI): domain Eukaryota; kingdom Metazoa; phylum Chordata; class Aves; order Passeriformes; genus Falcunculus; species Falcunculus frontatus. The sequence continues at coordinate 196,160 of VZRV01001911.1, forward strand.
TTTTTAGCTTCATTTCCTTTTTTCCCCCCCTTCATTTGAAGTGTTATTCCCCAGTTCTACAACAGTTTCATTTCTCTAGGAGCATATTCATAACACACTACCTCCCTCCCTCAAACCCCCAGCGCAGCTCTTGCTTTTTTCTACTGGGATGGCTGAGATAACAGAATATTATTCTTCTACTTATCCCTCTACAGAATAATTTAGATTATTTTGAGCAAATCATTTGGGCATTAACACTCAATTTTAAAACCACAGCTAAAGGCATTTTCAGTTACAAGAAACATGTAGCTACTCTTGCTTCCAGAAGTTTCTTTACAGTTTTCAGACCTACTACATTCACCTTCAGGATGATACAGACTGACAGAAAATTCATTCACGCAAAGAACTACAAATAATATTTCCCATTTAAAGTAAATTACGAACTTTCCAGCTAGTTCTGGAAGGACACTGAAGATGCACGGCTTTCTCGCAGAACAGTCTTTGAGTAAGATCAAAGAGGCTACAGTTAATATTTAACTTTTTATTAAGTTAACGACATCTTGATTGAATAGTAAGTCTGCCATAAAAGAAAAAAAAAGAAAAGAAAAAAAAAAAGAAAAGAATCCCCCACAACCTTCAAGAAAGAGTAATTAAATCCTGAAAAATCAAATCATTTTCATATTAGTTTAACAAGAGCCTTAAGAATTTTGTAAGAATTTATACTAAACAGATATCCAGCCCTTCCTGAAAATCTATCTATCCAGATCAGCAAACATTGTAAGACTACAAGGAAACAAATCAGTAATAACAAGGTGAAACATTTCAAAAACCGCAACAGGCAGTTCTGAGATGATATTTAACCAATCTCCCTCCAAGAGGAAATGAGACAGGCAAAGTTATACACGAGCCTAAAGCTGCTATCATATCTCGTATGTCTGACAAATCCAAGTTTCTCAATCGTCACAAGCAGCCCTGTAATTAAAATTCTAAAAACCACAGTGATTTACACCCTTCTCAGATACTAAATTTCAATCTTCAATGACTGCAAATAAAACTTAAAGGTATAAAGCCCAACTAGGATGGTTCTATGTCAGACAACCTGAAATAACAGCCTTAAGGTCCAATTCTGTACTGTGTCAGCCTCCTCTCTGTGCTTCAGCACTAACATACCAATGCACTGGGTTTGGGGAACCAGCCCTTGGTTTTCACCCACCTTTTAAACGGAACCTGGAAACAGTTACGGAGCTACACAGAAAATCCCTGCTTAGTTGCTGGGCGTTTAAATGGATAGAGTAAGGAAAGGCTTAACTCTGTTACCCTACAAGGCCTCAAGACAACTGCTACAAATCAGTTATGTTTCTATTTTTGTTGTTCCTCCCAAGCTGCTGGATGTCTGTGCCACTTTTACAGGAAACATCATATTTGCACTATGCAAGGATCAGTTATTCTATCCCTATAGAGAGCACCGGGGAAAAACAAAAAAAAACCCACTGAGAGTTTATGATTCATCTGGGAAAACTTTAAAGAAGAAAAAGTTAAAGAAAAAAGTTGCCTATAGGGATAAACTCAGCACAGAAGCCGCAATCTGTTAAGCCTCATGGGCGCAATAGTACTTGGGCAGAAAATGTTCTCGGATGCAGATTACCACTAAACTCACTCAGCAGCTGAAGATCCTTGTGTATGTGCTCACCCTGTGCCCAGAGGTGAATTCCTGCCTTCCTCCCTCTGCCATAAGCAAAGCTGAATGTTTGCTCCTGAGCCACGGTCACTGCAGTCCATTCCTGTTTATACATTTAAGCACTGTAGAGCCCTGCAAAATGCAGACAATATGTCTGGTTCAGCCACCTCTGCCACAGGACACTAATACCAGGCAGAGGGATGAGGAATAGAACAGTTACACGAGGGAACTACTACAGGTGTCTGGGTAAAACCTCCTCACAATCATAAGCCTACCAATTTACTCCACCATGGCTTAATCCCTATGTAGGCAGCAGCTCTGCACACATAGTATAAGGACTTGGACAGCCGTACTTAAGAGTCAGGAAAAGGACAGCAAGAAGGGGCAAGGCATGGACAGCCAATTTTCTCTTGAGTTTTCAACTCCTGAAATTGCCTTTCCTGATGTTTCAGTTACACAGGGCAGGAACATACGGAGCTCCACTACCCAATATCAGAAATAAATATAGTAATTACATTAACATGGCATTCTTTACAGTTCAATGAAACTGGCGTATTTCTTCACTCCAAAGCCAGCAAATATTTACAGTGCCTTTTTTAGTGCTTTAGTTACCAGGATTTAAACACTTAAGTGCTTTTAATGTTGAATTTTGCAGCTTTCCCATCTCTGTGAAACAACAGATATTCTTGTAGGAGCAAAACAGAGATGCTTTTAAGATTTAAAAAACTAATTAAAAGGTAAAATACACATTGCTTTGCAAACCAGAAATAATAGCATTCATATGAGTGTCATTTCTGAACCTTTATCTTGAGCAAGCATGCTGTTACACTAAAAAAAAGCAAGAAAAAAAATACAAAAATCAGAAAGGGAGAGAACCAGAAGTAGTAACAAACTCAAGGGCAGCTAAATGCAACAGTTAGATATTAAACACCTAACACACACTAAAACTTTACAAGGCCGCATTTGTCTGGAATTGTGCAAACGGTCCACAACACAAAGTTCCTTAAAGCGCCTTAGCAGGGGGACTACAAAATAGCCTCTGCCAGCAGCTGCACACAGGGCAGCAGCTGCGAAGCCCAGTGCTCCACATGAACCACAGCAGGCAGCTCTGCATCCACACACCTGCATCCAGTACAGCACATCAAACGAAAGGGACAGTGTCACACCACTGCAAGCCCTACCAATGAATGAAAAATGAACTGAAATCAGGTGGTAAAAACATATTCACATAAAACAGACAATATGCTTTAGCTTTTTCGATTCATTCAATTGGCTCTCCCTATTTGTCAGTCATATTACCTATTGATAGAGTATTTGCATGCTGTTCATTTCTCCCAGCAGCTGATATGAACATGTTAATTATCCAAACATACAATGTACCTATAAACCTCTATGGTATAACTTCCTCAACATCTGGGCAAATTAACCTACTGTTCTGCATGGCTCCTTCCATGAAACAAGGATTTATGGACACCCCAATCAACAAAGAAAAAACAGTTTTAAACTAACTCTAATAAACTGAAAACGACATACTCGATAGATACAGTATTTTTATAAAAGTTTTGAGTTTCTTTTCTATGTATTACCTAATGGTTTTCCTGTTTTAAGTTAGAAAACGCTTTGAAATTAAAAACATCTTTCCTTCAGCAAATCATCCTCCCAAAGAAGTAACTGAGACAAAGCTCATACCAGTGCATTTTTAAGAGATGCCAAGTGACATCAGACAGTTTTGAGTCAGTCTCTAATACAACCGTGCAACAGCATCCTGATGTTAGAGTACCTGAAGCTTATATTGCCATACTGGTCTTGTCAATGAGCATTGAAAGTCTCCCAAGCAGAGGCCACAACATGCCTGTCACTGGTACTAACCAGCTAAAAAACTATTATTATTTATGTAGCATCTCCCTGTGAGGCATATCGCACAGCCCATGAAGTGAGGATACACCAAGTCTTGAACATCCAGAGCATGTCATGAAAAACTGCTGCAGACAGAAACTTAATCTCTTCAGAAGTTACCACTGCTAAAGTTACATGACTTTCTGAAAGTTTTACCTGTCCCTTCAAAACAGTAGTGCATTTGGATTTCTCATAACAAAATCTTTCTTTTACAAATAAACACAAACAACAAAAACTTACAAGCATGAGTAAAGAACCCTCCTGCCTGGGAGGGTGGGTCTTTGCTTGATGGGACCTTTTAGAACTTGGCTGGAGAACAAGAAGATGCATGTTGAGTAAAACAACCAATGCCACTAACACCATTTCCCAAATCACAGCTATTCTTCAACAGCATTTGCTACCTGAGAGAACATATTCTTACTTGAAGAGCAACTAGAGACTATTCAGTGCTAAGTTAGAGACAAAAAGAATGACATTTACTGGAAGTGGAAAGGCTTTCCAAAGTAGCCCTTGATTAAGAGGAAGCAGCTGAAATTAATTTTTCTCTGAGTTTGGACCCACATAATACAAGAACACATATCAAGTTAGCACTCACAGGGTAAGAATCATCCTGTTATTGAAGAGCTTTGAACAAAAGCAACTAGAAACATAGAAGTTTACAAACCAAGACATGAAACAGTTAACAAATGCAGCTAACAGAAACTACCAACAGTCATCAAGAAAATCAATTACTGAAAAATGTCATATCTGACTCTTTCACTTACAATTCAATTTCATTTTCATTAGAAACAGAAAAACCACCCCTAAAGGAGATTAAGACTCACTTGATCACCTACAAACAAACTTTTCCATTTGAAACACAGACTTCTTTTTCAAGTGAAAATTAAAAAGCTATTTAACAATGTTCCAATTCTAATCTTTCTGTAACTGTAATCTGAATTGCTGATATCATGAGCATGGTATCTTCACATGCAGTCGCTGAATTAATCCTACTAGTAAATACTATACTGACCTTTCAAATACATTCTTGAGCATTAGGAGGATATTTGTTGGGATTTTTTAGTCCATAGATCAATTTTAATGTTTTAAAGGATAACAGTTTTTTACTTCAAGGAAAACAGCCCTTTAAAAATAAGCTGATACTTTTATCTTACATGCTGTCCAGCCTTTTATATACTCTACCTTGGGATCACTAACAGACATTATTGATAGCAGGTTGAGTTTTAAAATCTCTTCTACATGCAAGATATTTACAGTATAAATCAAAAAGGAACAACATGCTAAACTCTTCTCTCTCTCAAAATGTCACTTTCAAGGCCTGTGGACACCTTAGATACAAAGAATTTAAAATAATATTTTTGTTCTTGTAATACCAGTGTATCATAGATAGAAAAGTTTTACAGTAGCAGATACTATTTTTGCAACAAGTTTCTCCTCATCTTGTTGACTTCAGCACTTCACAACTCTCCTTAATCAGCTTTTGTAAAATCCCCTGAAAACTTGCTTGTTTTTCTGTCTGTGTTAAATTTTCTCACATCTCCCACATGTATCATGTCTCTCCCCCTCTCCTTCAAGTTAAATGCATTATTTTGTCCCTCTCACAACTATCTTAAAAATAACTGTAGGTTGGAAAGGTCAAGAGATGTTTGCTTTATTTACAATCCTCCCACTAAATTTCATCTGCATTATTTCAAAGAATTAGCCTAAAGGTAACATTTCAAAGAATATTTGCAGCTAAGTATTGTCCAATTTCACCTTTTTTCTTTTCTCTTAATAAACTAGAGATTTTATTGCTTCTTACTTTTCACCTTACAATATGCAGGACAGAAAGTCAAAAAGATCAGAAAAACAAAGTCCAAACAGGAGGTTTACTGACATTCACTTCCTAAATTTGCTGTTGGTTACTTTTCACAGTGTTCTAGTTTGCTGCTTATCCACTGGTATTGGAAGGAAAGGGGGGTTTCCTCTCGGTTTAGCAAGTTGAATAGTCTCACGAAAGACAGATATGCAACAGGAATACCAAAATTTAATATACAAGACAATTACACAGGTGGAAGGGTACGATCTCCTGTTCACAACACTGAGCCATTACATTGATTCAGCTGTCACACGAAAGCTTATGCTAGCATTCTTATGTCTGAGAAAACCTTTTAAGTGCTTAAAGTCCAGAAGAAGCATAAAAAGAAACCCTGCAAATGCAATACAAAGATAATCCATTAAGGGACCAATAGCAATAAAAAAATTGGTAAACTCTCTTCACCATGCATCAGAGGAAAACAAGTGAATAACCTCCTCACTACATACATATACTCCACACATTTATATAAATACACCCCACATGAGTAGCTATGGAGTATGAAGAAATAGTTCTTCTAGATCCACCTTTGAATTGTACTGATACACACCTTGTATGAAACACTCAATTACAATTATTTCACCACTTGACTAAAGTATATTCATTGTAAATTTCTGCACATATTCTTCAGATGAAGCCCTGAGACAACTGCAGCAGAAGTATATTAGGTATACAGTCAAATATGCAATTAAAAAAAATCAGATATTAAAAAAAAATAAAGTAAAAAATTATATTTGAGATGTCTCTTAGACAATTAAACACAACTATAGTCAATTTTCTGTATTAATGGCAAAATAAACAAGTCAGAGGCGTACTCTCTTCGCACTTGGGTTTACTTTTAAAAAGACTTGCTGGACCTTATTTCAGCTATTGACTCCATCTTAAGCTAACGCCTTACTTAAAAAACATTTACCCAATGGTCATTTTATCTGCTTATAAGCAGTAATAATAAAACATATCATCCCTGCACTTAAAATAAAACTCTGGAGAGATGCTTGGTTTTCCATTTATCTAAAATATTAAAGGGTTCATTTTCCACAAATCGATTAAAACAGAGGATATCCGGAAGGTGACTGCTACTTTTGGTGATGGTAGGACATCTAATGCTGTCCCCACTACTGACCCAAAAGGCCCTTTCAGCGAGTTGATTCCCCTTGCCGATTCATTTCAAAAACTGCCCCAAAAATATGAGAACATTTTCCGTTGGCTTTGTGAAATTAATCAGCTCAGGGAAAAGCCACACCAGAACCCAAGAGGAGATGGGGAAGGCTGCACAGCTGTGACTGAGATTGCCCTTTTCATTGACAGCAAACTGTTAGATCAGCCTGATCCGCTTGTAAAACTGCACTCAAAAAATCGAGCCAAAATCTCCTTTCCCTACCTTCTGTTGCAAAGAGATTCAAGCACAGATTCCAAAGGCCCTTAGGAGAGGTTCACTTATTATTTCTTATGGAAAATATACACAGAACAATTTCCTGGGGCATTACTCAAGCAAAAACAATGCTATCTGCAGCGATAAGAAAACAAGGAGAGAGGGCTAGAGATTTTTATGTAAATAGTATTCTGGATCCCAAACAGTATTATGGAGCAGTCTTCTAAATGCAAGTGAACAGAGACTGTGGGGGGAAGCCACGGTACTTAGTTGCCCATCAACCCCTCCAGTCTTTTCTAATCAAAACTCTGTACTTGGGTACAGAAACTTACTTTTATTTCACATATAAACATCCTATCCCAGGTCACCCTTTGCTGCACAGGGCTGATTAGAGATGCAACTGGAAGCAGAATATGCCCTGCAGAGCTGCTGGTATTAGAGGGACACAGTGCTTAAGGTATTTTCTGTGTATCCAGCCTCTGCTGCCAACCCCCTGAGGCAGCTACAGCTCTGTTACCCATTTCTTTACCACCGAAGAACACATTCCTGTTGGTGTATTTTTGCTCTCCAGACAGAAGCACTTGAAGGGAAGCAGGTTTTCTATACACAGAAATAACATGGGCGCTGTGAGCAGTGAGAATACTCTCATCACTGGTAAAATTAACATCTCTTCTACAGTTCTTGCAGATTTGACTCACACAGCTGGCCATGAAGGCAGTTCCACAGTATTAGCTACCCTGCATTATAACACAACCAAAGCACAGAGCTGCAACATGAGGGCACATTTCACACACCACAGGTACAGCTGCCATTTGCCAGTTCACACAGGGCAGTTGTGGCGTTCCCCTTCTTTTACGCCACAATCTGAATCTTCCATGCTCAACTTTGCATTTTTTGTTTGGATTGTAGATTTTTTGAAACAAAATTTTAAAAGTGAGAACATATCAACTCTTAAATGCTACAGCAAATTTTTAAAAACTTACTGTTCTTTTACTAACCTCTATTAAGCATTGTGATGCATACAGTCACATACTAATACTTGAACAAGTCAGTTGTGGTTTTCTTCTACAATTCTACTAATCTTATACATCCAAAAAGACAGTTCTGAAAAGATTTCTAAAATACACTTGAAACCATTCTGATGGAAACTACATATTTTAAAAGATGTATCACAGAGCACACATTTGCAAGGTCCTATTTTCAGCTCTAAAACAATGTATATACTAAGTATTTTGAAAGGTGATACAATATATATTTTAGTAACAAACAGCAACAAAATTTTTAGGTGCAAACCCAACTAGGTGGTATTATAAAAATAATACTTGTATTATTTTGATGCCAGGAATAGGTTTTTTAGCTTGGTCTGTCTGTCTGAGAACTTCTAAAGTATGTTTATACTTAAAAATAATTGTCAGGCTCAGTATTTTACCGAAATTCTCACCAAACCAAAAAAAGTTCTTGAACAGCAGAAATAAAGAACAGAAAGTAAAAAGAAAAAAAAAAATAAACCTGACTCAAATTTTAACACATTAATAGGACAAACCACCTTAGCTTTAAAAAACTATTGAGTTTCTCAACAGCTTCATTATATTAAATTCTGTGGTGCATTAACAGCACATCAGCTGACATTATGCAAATAAACATTTACAATGTTTTTTCAAATACTTCTATTGTTTTATTACCTGTTTAGTCAGCACCTGCCTCCTGCAGCATACCCAGCTGGTAAACACAGTAGTTCTTTTGCTCTATTCCAGCAGAGCAGCTCATTCCATTACCAAGATACAAAAATAGAAATAAGCAGATAATTTAAAGAGGATTCAGCTACTATCTGCTATTGTAAAAGCATGATCCCAGAACAGACCGTAAGTCTTCATTTCGTAAATGATGACATCACACTATTAAGCAATATTAGTCAGGCACTGCTGGTTTCCACAAAATTACTCCTAGTAGTCACCATTTGACACATATTTAATGACCAAGAGAGGAAAATTCATCTTTGACAGTAAGACTAGTGTATTCTATGTTTATTATCCTCATTTGCTTGAACTATCAACAAAACACTGAACAAAGATGAATGTATCTGTTTTGTCTGCCAACTTCAACCAGCCCATAGCATTTTCTTTTAACCTGACAAAAAGACAATTCTATTTCTTCTGAAATCATAACATTTGGAATAAAATATTTAAATTGAGAGCTATGAAGAAATGAGAACAGAACAGAATTGACAGATATATAGAATAATAGAAGCAGAATTGATGAGATATACCTATGGAGATATTAAATTCACAGTAATAGCCAACTATAAACTCCAGGGTTGTTGTACAGCATTCCAAGTTAAACAGGGCTAAAAAACTTTCACCATCAGACACCACAGGCTTCTGATCAGTTTTCAAGCATATAGCTAGCCTTCAATAACCTAGAGCATTACAACATTAATTTGCTGTGCACAGGAACAACTTGTTTAACAAAACAGAACTGTCCCTGCTTTACTCAGCTGCCTATCTTACTCAACCTGATGCACTGAGAAAAGTAGTTCATGTTACAATCAGAAAGGGTAAGAGAAGTCTTTCCAAGGAAATCCTTTTCTCCCACCACCAGCTTAGCTCCCTAAGGCTGAAAGTTCATCACCCAGTAAGATGGATGAATGTCTCCATCTCCCACCACTGCAGGAAGACAGGAAAAAAATTGCAGGTAAGGAAAAAAATTTAAAAGCCATACTAATTCTTGAAAATATCCAACCACATAGTGAAGGGCAAAAACTGCATCTGACAGCCAGCAGAATCCAAGACCATAAAGGCTCAAGACTGCACTATTTTAGCTGAAGGCAAAAAGAAAAAAAAAATAAAACTGAATTTTCCATTACCACCCAGCTGTACTATCTGAAAAAGGAACATGAACTAATTCTACTTTTCATTAGCACAACACATTGTAATATTTAGCCTCTAACGCATAGTAAAAAATTTTAAAAAATCATACAAGCAACCTTACCCATGTTCTTAAGGTTAAAAATTTTCTATATAATACCCATACTCTTACTTGACTTATTTGCATATTATGTTTACTGAAAGTGTGTAATCTTCATAAAACTAAAAAAGGGAAACATACACTGTTTTGAGACAAAAAAACTCTTAAAAGGAAAGTTTTTGAAAACTTAGGGGACCAGAAAAACAGGGAAAGAAAAGATGACACAAAACTCACACCTTGTACTGCAGTCACAGATCTCTATGTAGCACACTTCTGTCAGACAACTTAATGCCTAATTTTACATACATTACAGTTTAAAAACTTAAACAGATTCTTATCCCAGAAAGAGGAGGAAAAAAGTCACACAGGCATGCAAAGACAAGAAGAAATCCTGAAATTAGAAATCCTGAAAAATTGCTTCCACATAGGTCACTAAGAAATGATAATGTGTCAGTGATAAAATAGTTCTAAAGCTCAAGACACTATTATCATAGGAACTCTGATAAAAAGGCCTTTTATAATCAAATTTGTCAATTTAGCAAAATAATCATGATCTGAAGATAAAGCTTAGCAATCAGGTTGATAACACAGATACATACAGTACTCAGGATGTAAAACATGTGTCTCCTCATCTTCATCTATTGTCTGTCCTAACGAAAACAGTCTGACCCGTCTCATCTTCAGCAGCCTTGGAGAGCTTTCACGGGCAGTACTCCCAACATCCAGAACAGCATCTCCAGAAGCAACAGTGGGAACAATTTTTTTCAGGAATTCCATTTTTACATGCCCTCTGTGTTCTCAGAAGTTACACTCCACTTTACAGAGCGTGGCTCCCACATCAACTTCCTTGAGCACAGAGGTGGACTTCTCCTGGTGATGTCACGTTAAACCTGGGTGGTGCCAACAGCAGCGTCAGCTGCCAGCCAGCTGCTCCAAGGCAGATTTTAAACACATTTAACTGTGTGGACTGATAAGAAAACCAAACACCACCAAGCCTATATATTAACCAACGCATGCTAAACTCTGCACGCCAAAGAGACACTATTTAGCCCTGCAAAAATTTTAAGCACTAAGAAAATTCACAACACATTTGCAAACTCATATCTGACAGAGTTCAACAGCTCTTAATTTTCATGAAGTGAACAAGGAGCATCCATCTGTATTTGAAAGATAATACTTATCATTCAGAAAGTCTAGGCACTTTGTTTGTAAAGCTGGTGTATAACAACACCATTCACATTCTCACATACTTTTAGCCACTAACTATAAAAATACTAACTTTTAATATATATTAAGTTCTGTTTTGCAGGGACTCTGGTGGTATTTTTACCACGTAAAATATTCGCACCACCTTCCAAAAAACTACAAGTACAGAAATAAACTGTCTCTTGTCCAAACATCCACTTTACCCCCAGGGCTACTTCTCTGTACATGCCTGGTTTAGCTGAGTTTTTTGTTTTTATTTCGGGAAGTTTAAATGTTGTTTCATATTTAGCTAAAGAAGCCATTATAAAGATGCCTTTCATTTGGAGCAGAAAGTTCAAGGACAAAACAAATAAATTAGCATAGAAGAAGAATGTTCCTTAAGGCTTTCTACAACTGGGAATACGTGTCATTGTTTGATTTAAAGTATTCTTTTATTTACTAGACTTAAGAGTGGAGATAGACAGACACAATAGTAGGCAATATTCCCACCTCATTTACCACCAAAGACTGTACACACTGCTCAGAGGAAATACACTGAATACTCATTCCAAACGTCTCAGTGGCAGCCTGCGTGCTTCTGTTATTTTTATGAAGGCAGCTCAGTGTCCAAGACATTGCTGAATGCATGCAACGCATTTACCCAAGCTACACATGATGCATAGCACAGTTCTGTACATTCCTTAAAAGAAGGTATTTAATCTGAAATTCACTACTGTTGTTTAGCTCTTAAAAAGAAATTCTATGAAAGGCATGCAGCATAACATGTTTTAGGTCTCAGAGTTTCTTTTAAATGCTCTCAAGGGGCTGCTCAACTGTATTAAGTTGTCAGTCCTACTCAACTGCCACATCTGTGGTTCAGAACGCCAAAACTTGAAAAAGTTGGTACAAATTCATTAAAGTTGCCACCTAAGACATTTTTCAAGTTCTATATAGACTGAAAATGTCTTTTCTATTCAATCCTGCATTAAAATGTCCAGATATTCAAGTTAGTCTAAATTCCCATTGTAAATGAATACAAACATCTACACATTTTTTTCCTTATAAATGAATACAAAATTTTGGCTTTCTCATAAAAGACATATTGCAAGAATACTACTTCCTACAGGAAGATCAAGCAGAAAATTCTTCCCTATAATGATTTCATTCACATTATTTTTTCCACAATACCAAAAAAATTACAGAGAAGTGGGTTTATGCATTTTCGGAACAAATAATAAAGATTACCACAAAGACAATTTGTGATTACAAAAGATCATGAGTGATTACAAGCTCAAGCCATCATTTATTAGTAATAGCATTATCTTCTATAGAACTTCTTTTTCTGCTCTTGAAATCCTGCCACAAAGCTACTTAGCAGTTCCTAGCATTTGGGAACAAGACAGAAATTCAGATGCTTCTGTAAGACTGAGAATGTTTCTAACCTACCAAACTGCAGTTTGCAGATGGAGCAACCAGATATTTCACTTTGTACCTATCTTAAACACCCTCTGAAAGGCTCAAACTAGATATCAAAGTGCTCCTAACAACACATGTGAAGCACCTAGTGCATCAATTACATGAAGTGCACAAGGTGTGACATTTTACACAATACACAGCATACGTGAGTCATGAATTTTAAAAAGAGTTAAGTGTTGAAATTCTACTTTTTTAAAATGAGAAAACAACAGCTTTTCAAGCAATAGGACATACAAAACACAAGCAAGCAATAAAAACCACTCTCCATACACATAATCATATTTCAAGATTAAACCTGATAAACTAATAAAACTTCTACAGCAAAGATATATCAAAAGCTTTTGACTGAGTTTTCCTTCAGGGTGGCTTTTGACTCTTAAGAAAAGAGCATCAGGAAGTTTTCAACAGAAGATAGTTGGGGATATATACATGTATGTTTATATATGTATATGGATGGATGGAGGTTAACTCCAGGACTTCCATACTTCGTAACATTCTTTGAAAACAGTATTTTATAAAAAAATGAAGGCAAGATGCAAGGCTTTTGCCTTGGTATGTCATTTCACATACACTCCTCCCTCCCATTTGTTCTTACCATCTTCTTAAACAGTACAAATGTACAATAGTGGGTTCTATACAACCCAAGCAAGTTTTACAGATTATCTGTCAGTGTAAAACATATCAGAAGTCTTACAAATGTTATACCTATATTTATCCTTAAACAAAATGAAAATAGGCTACAAAAAGCCTTATTCAATAAATCTTAACACTTTCTTATTCTAGAACCTCTAAATAAATTTTTTAAAATCATAGAAGACTTGGTCTTAGATAGAATTGTTGTTTGCATTACAATAAGTTCTTTGATGTCTTTTCATGTGTATTCCACTTCTGCTAAACTCAAAGGATGACCCTGATTTTGCACTAAAGTGCCTGCTGAAGTCATTCAGGCTTCCCCTGACATGGTTCTTGATGTTTATATCACTAGTTGTGCAAGATAATGTCTGAGCTCTGCACCTCTCACTAATAGGAATGCACATTAGCAGGGCTTTGCATCAGAAGGGATTACAAACAGATCATGAAACATGCAGAAATACAATAGTGGGAGACACAGTGAATGATCACAGCGTAACAGCACTTGTCAGAGCACTCTCTCTTCGGATAAGACCTTGCAGGACACAAACAGTCCAGCTGTTTGGCAGGGGTGCATAGAATGTTACATCCATGGGAATTCCATTGACACAGGTGAACTGCTGATGGAGGAACACGAGAAATACTGAAAAAACAAAATACAGTCAATGACAGAAAGATCCACGTGAGAGAGAACTACTTGCAAGTGACTTGAATTCACACGTGTAGAGAATTCCTAGAATTAGCGATAATCATAGTAAAAGACAATTATAAACCAGACAAGACATTGGGAAGTACAATTGTCGAAGACCACCTAGAAGCCCTACAGCCTACCACAAACAACAGATCACTTGACAGGTCTCTTCTAGAGCAAGTGTGCATTGCAAACCTGCAGCTTTGTAACACGGAATGTTTCTAGAACCACCCCACCGTGCCAGAGAAATGCCAGCCCAGCCCTACCTGCTGTGGGAGACAGGGCAAAGGCTTCTTTTGTATTTAACGCGTAAGACGGCAGGAGAGATGCTGGGGTGTTGGAGGGCGGGGGGAAGCGCGGTGCCGCCGGTCCCAGCGGGATCGTGCAAGGCCGCCCGCTGAGGGAATAACGCGGCTCTCACGGGGAGCCCCGCGCCCCTCCCCGGAGGGCTTTGCGCGCAGCGCCCCCCCGCGGCGTGAGGCCGGACTGCGCCCGCCGCCCTCACCCTCGTCCTCCTCCTGGTCCCGAGCTGCCGGCCCGGCCCGGCCCGACCCACCGCCCTCACAAGCGGGCCGGCTGTAACCCGGGTGCGCCTGTCGGTGCCCCACAGACCGCCCTGGCACAGGGGAGGAGAACTGCGCTCGATTTCACGGACCGCCGCAAAAGGCAACAAGTTCACGGGAGCCTGCTTGGCACAGTGGAACATGTGTTCCAAAACACAGCCGTGTTAAGGAAACGCCCCTGTCCGCCCATCCAGGAGCCACTCTGGCACACCTGAGCTGGGACGAAGGCCCCTTCGCAGCTACACATCTCACACTCACAGTCAGACGAGGTTTCCTTGTAGGTTCTATCCCAGCGTTCCCATAGCAGAGTCTCAGACGTCCAGATCCTTAAAATAATTTAATCACGGTGCAATAATTAAATCACAAAACAACCGCTTGAGCTGGTGTCTCAGAGGAGGGACCCTGAGCAAAGGAACCCCCGGGCTTTTATACCCTCACAGTCCAAGTGCAGGGAAGTCTGGGGTCTCCCAGCTGAGTCCTCAGCTCCTGCCGTGTCTCTGTATCTCTGAGTGTCCAGTCCCCTGGCTGGCACCACAGCCCCCCATGCCCTTTGTTGTGCAAAGGGTCGGCAGTTCTCGGCCTCTTGTGTGGGGCTCCTGGCTCCGCAGAGCTCAGCCTGGAGCAGCACACCGAGCCACGTGCGAGGAATGTATTCCTCAACAGCCATGCTGGCAATACGGCCATTGGTACAACCACGCTGGCAGAGGACGCAGCTGGAGGCTTCCTGCGCCAGCAAAGTAGAAGGTCACACTGCAAGCCTTGGTGGTTTAAAGGTCTTTTCCAACCTAAACAATGCTACGATCTCCTCTTCAGGTAAACACTGCTATGGTGTGGCACATCTATAGGCACACAGAACCTGTGCTTTCTCCCAGCTTCTCAGCAACAGGACAACGTTAATTGGACAGAACAACACACCAAAACAACCCCCAAAAAACCACCATTCCCTTCCAAAAAAACCCACCACTCCACCAAATCCCTACAAAGCAAAACTATCCCTTCTGCTGGGACACTGGTACTGGAGGCATCACCAAAGGAGTTTCAACGGGGAAGACCCAGAAGTACAGAAAGGGTACAAGTTTTGCATTTTGGAAGGGTGAGTGGGCCAAGTGATGCTAAGTCATCTCTCTTCGCAGCTCTTCAAGAAACTTTAATATTCCTTGAGATTAAAGGTGTTAACTATGCATCCCATACCAAACATATTGAACACAGCATTAATGTGCACCAAATAAACATGACTATTTTCACCAACTTCCTCATTTCAGTCTGACATCACTGTTTCATGAGGGAGTGAATCTGCTAAGGAAATAGAGTAACCACAAGAACATCCAAATATTTAGGAGAAAAACACAAGTACGAGAAGTTTCTTCTTCTTGATTCTTAAAGGAGAAGACAAATTCTTAAGCATATTTGTAATAGTTTGTCTTACCCCAATGAAAGCAATCTATTCTTACAAAAGAAAAAAAAACCAACAAAATGTTTAGATACGAGATACACAACTGAAAGCAGAATAAAGCACTAGAGTTAGAATTCAAACAGTCCAGCCTGCAGTATAAATTCACACACCTGCATTAAAGTAATGAGAGGTAGTGGGTACTAGACATCCATGTTTTACTTGCTAGGCAAATAGTAGGACACTCAATTTCACACAAAAGACTGCAATGGTAGGGAAGACAAACCCTGTTTCTTCCTCCGTATATGCTGAATTTTTTTTAAATGGCAAGCCTTTTTGCTTTAGAACTACAACTGTCACATAGCTCACTTTTTTTCTTTTAGATACAGAAATTTGAACAAAGAACATAGCCTAGAAAAACACACGCATAGGGAGAAAACAGGGTATTTGTCATAGTGTGGAGTCATCTCATCTTTTGGCAATTTGCCTTAACCACATGTAAGGACCCAACATACTTAAAGGAATTAACTTTCCATGTCTATTTCAAACTTCTAAAATATATTTAAGAGCCTATCCTTCATACAACTTACACTTAACTTTACAGTTAATTCCTAAGCTACTTGGCATGAGGTTTCCTTGGTTCCGTTCAATTAATATAATTTCACAGAAAAAACCCAACCAGGGACAAATCAATGTACAATTTTGCAATAAACTATTTCTATATCGGTGCAAGCTTGTTGTAGCTATTATTTTGCATACAAAATACTTTAAAATTAAGCCATTTAACCTTTCTATAGTTTTCATTTACTGCTTTTTTTAATGTAAAAATGTAAGTAAGTTCAATTAGCCCGATGCTTTTCTTAGACATACCTAGCTATTTCCTGAGAAATGAAAGAAACAAACAACTGTCAGTTTCTGGCAAAGTTTCACTTTTCTTTCAATCACTTAGGTTGCATTTATTTGCTTTATATCAGGGGCTGGAGATCCTTTTGGAGCAAGTTGTGGGGCTTTTCCTTTAGAAGGCTGCATATTTCTGGGAATGATTTGAGGGGGGATTTTCAGAGTTTGGCTTTGATTATCTAGCATTAATATGAAAAAAAATAGAAATATCTGTCAAGAGATATCCATCAGCAGTTGAACATAAAACAACTGTTATGTTCACTGACTGAATATAGTATTATTCTGTTTGAGAAAAAAGCCCCAAAGTTTTTACCATTTATGCATTAAGTTCTTATCTTGAGGTCACATGCAAGAATACAATGCTTTCCTGAACTCATTAGGAGTTCCTGAAGAGATCAAGGTATTGTCTATCCCACAGCTTCTACAATCAGTCAGGATAAGGATCTCGGCTTCCTGTTGCTAACCTCTTGCTTGTTTCAAGTCCTGATAAATCGCACAAGATCTTCCAAACCTATGAATTTCTCCCACTGGCAGATTTTTCTTCAAATAAGAACCTGCAGGAGTACATAACCCGAACCATATCCATTTCCATGCAAGTAGAAACAGCAAGAGAAGATATAATTACACAATCCCATAACAATAGAAGTGGTGAGATTTTAAAACCAAAGGTTCTGTGGAACAGCTACTAGTAAGACAGAACAACAATGGCAACACTGCTATGAAATTGGATCTTTAAGGAATTGAGACCTGAAAACCTTTACCAAAAGCTTTTTAAGTGCTTTACAGAAAAGCTAGAGTTGCCAATTGTTAATGCATAGAACAGTCAGAACATAGACAGTAAGTGATAACCAGAGACCAAGCATACACATATATTTCCAGAATTACTCAAGACAGTGGTTCAACATGTATTTCTCAAACAAATATTTGAGCTATTTAGTTGATGATTTTTACAGCCATTGTCACTGTTAAGATTTTTCTCTAGCACTACATAAAAGTACACATCTGAAGAAGAATTTCCTCATGTTTGAATGGCCAACTTTTAAAATCATGTCCAAAGCATAAAAGTCAAATGGCAAGGGAATCTATACTACACTGCTCAAAACAACCTTCATTCCAATCCCAAAACTGCATACAGCACATTCATCTTGCTTTCCTTACCATGCCTAACCTAACTTTAGTTTATTGCTTAAAAATTTATACAAGGCAAGCATGTTTAAAATGCAAAAAAAGAAAACATGCTTAGTGAGTTCATAGGATAAGCTCTATTTGTAATATCAATGAAAAAGCTCTCAACGCCTACATTAAATAAAGGTTCTGTCTTGGTTTACAGAGCATTCATCCAGTCTCATCTATTTTAGTTTTTCTCTTCCAAAATTAACTAGGTTGTTGAAACATGGCCACAGGAAGTTTAATCTACATGGCAAAATGGAAAGTAGAAACTAATATTCAACCTACTTGGAAAAAAAAAAACAACAACCCAACCCACCTGGGTGGCTGCATTCACAAGTCCATTCATGTGGATTGACATGCTCAAGTCTCTACTAGTTTAGGCTCTGTTATACAGACCATACTACTAAAACTCTGAAACACTATATATATAGTGAAATATATTTATTACAGGATTTATACTAGCTGTGGAGCAATGGATTTATAACTCTCACATAATATATAGTCTTCCTATATAGAATTTCATAATGTCATCTCTTTCTCATAACAAAACCACAGTGTCAAAAGAAGGATGTCCCAATGGAGATCAAGATTTATGGATTAATATTAAAATTAGTCAAAGAAGAAATAAATGCTTCATTTTCTTAAGTTAGATATTTGTTAACTATTTGTACAATGGCAGCTAAATCAAGTTGTTGAATAAATTATTCCTCACAGAGAGGTGCTATGAGACTTCAGAAAGTTACTCTTAGCTACAGGTAGTTAAAACTATTGTATCTACCTTCCTAACAGAATATTATTTTTAAAAAGTTACAGAAGAGCCAATGAAATGTGGCTAAAATTAAGAACAGGAGCTAAGTACACCTGAAAGGGAGAAGGCTCCTTTCCTCACACAACCCTATTATTCCCTGCTTAACTCTGATGTATGTTCTAGACTGAATCCTTATATTCTTTAAGGAGTGCCTCAAATCAAAGCAACAGTTCTCCATCAGAAGTGAGGCTTGCTGCACTTCATTAGGCATTTCTGAGCCACAGCATTACTGAGGAGGAGCTAAGGATAGCAGAGACAAAAACTTCATGACCAGTGGTGCACTGTACATGGAAATTGCCCTGGGCCAAACCAGGCAAGATGTATTAAGCCCTGACGGGCAGGGGCACAAGGGAGGGGAACTCAAGAGTTTCCACAGGAAAGCTCTGCAGCTACATAGGAGATACCAGAAGCAGCTGCATCACTAGTGCTTTACCCAAATCTCTGGAAAAAAAAATGCCTATCATTGTCTTATCTTTGACTTAGTTGTTTTATTTAAAGACATACAGTGTTTTCATTAGCTATTATCCAAGGAATAAGCATCTTCCAGTTCCCTAAAGATTTCTGGTTTCCATTCCATTATATATCATAGATTCAAGCTGTAATACAGAGTCTTTACTGTAACTTGTGCAGTTACCATACACCTTAATGTAGAAGTCGCTGTTAATTTTAAATTAAGCACCTCTCCAAGTGAATTGCTTTCAAGCAAACAGTCGCAGGCTGCAAATGGAGAGCAGCAGCATCTTCCACAACCAATATATAACAGCTGTCTGACAAAAAAAAAACCCGTTAAAAATAAGATTTGAAGATATATATGGACACAGATAGCTCGATATATGTGAATATATATATTTTTTAAAAGAGCTGTAATACTGCAGTATTAAGCAAGAGCAGAATTAGTCAGCATACAGAGTTCTTCACCATCATCTTCCTGCTGATGCATAATGAGACTTCTAAAAGAAATTCACCACAGGTCTAGCCCCTTTGAAGGCTAAATGCAATTCATTTTAGGTGTTAAAAAACACCTAAAGGTAGTGCCTTGTATATTATGCTCAATATGCAAGCAGATTACATTTTAAAAAACGTGGTCAAAAGAAAAATCAAACTAAAATTTATCATTCACTATCAAGATCCATAGCTGTTCTTCAAGCCAGAAAATAAGTTCAAAATGAAAAAGCTTTAAAAAACGTTGAAAACAGAAAATTTATGAATGTTGAATGCTGCCTAAAAAGAAAATCCAAACAAATAAAAACAAAGCACAAAGTCCCCAGAATCCTGAGGAAGGTAAATCCTACCAGATAGGTTCAACAGTTTTTTTCCCCTCTAGTCTGACAGACACTTTCCCACTTCACAGATTAAGCAGCTCTTCTGTGTCCCTATTAGCATTTCCATCTTCTGAGGTTTGTTTGGTAGATGTGCCTCAGATGTTCCACATTATTTGAACAACATGAGGCATCGAGTCTGAGGCATTCTGCAAGTCATTTGTCACTACAGTTAGGTATGGTCTACAAAGCTCTTCAGCAGAAACATACCTCTCTAGTCAGGCATCAGAGTGAGAACTAACATTCAAATTAAGCAGAAGGCAGGGGGGAAAGCCCACAAAAAGCCTTATTAAAAAGTAAGTGAGGCCCACTGAGCTATATCTTAATAGAAACTTTGTGATAAAAATAGAACTTAAATTTCCTGGGTTTTTTTCAATATCCACTTTAGAATTTATATAGACACAACTAATGAAACTGCTGAGCAGGGTAGTGAGTACCAAGTACTCCTGTAATCCTAAATGATTATTTAAGGAGAAGAAAAAAGAAATAATAAGAATTTTCTTTTTAATAAAATACATCTAAAAAAACCACCACACTTTTCTCCTCATGATGGTCCTTTATTAATTATGCTGGAAAAGAAATTAACCAAACTTAGGTGCTATACTTGCAAAAATCCTCAAGTATTAACAGGCACATTAATTATTTTGAATAGTGTTCAGGAATTGCATTTACAGAAATAGGCTTTTCAGCATAACTGGTGCTCCAGACAATTTTACAGAGAAGTCATGTGAGCTTTTCAAGACCTGACTGGATAAAGCCCTGAGCACTAAGGCTGATCAGGGAACTGATTCCAGGGAGCAAATTAGTAACACCTAAGAATGGCAGCTGGCACATTTTTCCACCTATATATTATTTTTCCTTTTCACACATATTTTTAAAGGAAAGCACTTGAGAGAAAAAACTCTCTCTGCATTCTCCAGCAGGAAAATAGACACTGAAAGACAACTTCTTACTAAAGTGAAAGACAGAAAAAAAACCCCAAACACAGCATATTAATTGCCTATACAAAACACAGTAGGCTTTTAATACAGAAAATAACAGATACAAAAGTTGTGGACCCGGTGCTAAGAATATTTGTTTTAAACCTACTACCTGATTGCTTTTTAAACATCTGGCAGCAAGTATAAAAAGCACAATAATTACTGAGAAGTAGTCCAAAAACTAGATCAGCACTGGACAGGCTTGTTCCCAATAAGGAAAAACTACACGACTCAAACTTGAACATTTGCTGTTTGTAATTGGAGCACATTTTCTATATAAACATATAGAAACGTAGAAACGTACATCAGCAGTTAAAACTTTTAAAATCAGGTAAAACTGAAGTTGTCCAAAGCATGATAAGCATCCACAGAACAAAAACGTACAGTAAAAAATTATACTAATGTTCTCAAACCTTCTGCCTCCATTTCTCTGTTTCATTTAAAAGACTGATTTAGAGTTCCTACTCTAATGTTCAAAGATATATTTGCCTTCCTTGAGCAATAGCAAGACATAGTGTTCAAGGTAAACTTCCGCAGGAACAAATTTATTATACTTTGAGAGAAAGAATACATCAGAACAAAAATAATTATGGTATAAAATTCTAACAAAGACAGTTAAGCAAGCCAGCATGTTATATAACTAGAAGTGAAAATCAGTAACAGAAGCAAACATGGGTATGTGATACACTGGAGATGTTCCAATGGCAGATCTTATCATGCATTCAAATTATATTTTATTGTATAGTTCTCCTCTATAGAATATATGGAACAAATAAAGGAAAGTGAGGGCTATGAGAAAATATTATAGAACATACAATATTCTAATTATTAATGACAGTTAGTTAATAATAGAATATTAAAACTTCTATTACATTCTATGAAGTACTATAGAACATATAACTAATAAAAATGTCTTGAATACAGAAGTCCACATAGCTAACAGCATATCAACAACAGCACTTCAGTATTTTTGTCCTGTCATACCAATGTACTCTCTGCTCT
Source organism: Falcunculus frontatus (assembly GCA_013398115.1). Taxonomy (NCBI): domain Eukaryota; kingdom Metazoa; phylum Chordata; class Aves; order Passeriformes; genus Falcunculus; species Falcunculus frontatus. Next base: position 218,018 of record VZRV01001911.1, read on the forward strand.
CAAAAGCCAAAAGAAAGTATGGTCTATCAGTTTTACTACTTGACTACAGAAAAGCAGTGTGTTATATCACTTTTGAAGGACAGTTTAGAGGTTGGTTGGATCTATCCATATTCATTTCAGCTCAGAAGTGCTTTAGTGACAATAGTTGCCCTATAGTTGACATCAATGCATATCTATTTCCTACTGGTAAAATCCTTACATGAAAAGCAGCAAAGAAAAGAGCATCTATGAGGCACTGACTTAGGAATTAGAACACTGACTAAGGAACTAGAGGTCCCTTCCAACCCAAACCTTTCCACAATTCCACGACTGCCTTTGCCAATGCACTGCAGCGCCCAGCTGCACCCACAAGGGGGCAGAGCGCAGGCGCCCGCCCGCACATCCCAAAGGAGAGAGGGCTCTGTTCCCACCAACTCCCATTTGCATGGAGCACCGACGTTCGTGAAAGAAAACTTGAGAGAACTGTTGAACACGCAGAAATGACACAAAATAAATACTACAATTCAAGAATTACTAAATGCACAGAGACCACATCTGGCTTCTGCAGATGGCTAGGAGGCTATTTGCCCTGTTCCTGGCCTCTTCTTAGACATTCACTTTTGGCCAGGATCAGTTACTACACTGTATTAAATCAAATGCTCTTACTGGATTTAACACAGTACAGACAGTCTTCTAGTCAGATAATTGATATCTGAAGTAGCAGCTCAAAGTGTGTTAACAGTACAATATAGACAAGCAAAAATGGAAAAAAATACATGAAAATCTATTTATGCCAGTACTGTGAGAAAGACCTTACCACTTAAAATCCATTGTTAACCACCGACGAGGGCTGTTAGCATATCACACTTAGGATGAATCCATCAAGACATTTTCCCCCGAGTCCAACGTTGTGCTTCGAGATGTAAGAGTAGACAAAGATGTAAACAGCTTTAAATCGGCTGGTATGTAGCCAAAAACTGGAGAAAGATCTCCAAACACAGTACAGACAAATGAAGTACAGAACTCTGAAAAAGAAATGAGGAAAAACAATCAAACCTTAGACACTTAACAGAGATGTCAACAATTTCCCAATCCTTTAGAATTCTGAATTTATCATTGAAAAGTTAAAAACTATAAAAATCTATTATATGTGTCTTCAAAACTGCTGTTCTGCTCAGAAGCTAATGATTCTTAATTATTTTTTCCCCATGAAAGAGAAAAATTAAAACTGACACCAAAATAACATCTGGTTTCCCATGCTCAGCATATTCTGTATGCATCCATTCTTATGAAGGGTTTTAACTGCACTTTAGTTACAAACATATTTTTATTAATCATATATAATCACTCCAAAATGCAAGTAATTCTAAATCAATTTTTCATATTAGCCCTTTTATTTATTTCTTTTCTGATTTTTTGGGGGTTTTTTACCTCTGCTCAGTTAGCAGGAGGATGTGGTCAGAAAAAGAAACAAACAATACTTCAGCTGGGTCTTCCTAAAAAAGCCTTGAGAACTTCTGGAGATTCTTTCACAATTGAAGCTTGTATGCAACTGACATACTTGCCACAACTTGCCTAAGCAGCAGTTTGTTTTTGTTCTTCTATAGTGCCAAACTACAGTAAAAGCACTATAGTATTTTTAATTTCACCCTGAAGGCAGATCAAGCACTTTCAACTGCTTTTAACAACTCAAGTCTCATCATGCAGTAGCAATCCACCACTCCAGAACATCTAGTTTATATGGGGAATTTTTTTTTTCTTTTTAAAATTCATAGCTTGAAAAATTCCAGGTACGTAAAAAACCCTATACATCAACATGATTTTCAGTGCTCTGATGCAGCACAAATGTCGTAGTTTCCTTTAAGGGTGTGTGAACTATTCAATCATCATCAATTCTTCTATGTACAATTTGTTCCACTTCTTAATTAGTGTTTCCAAAAATACAAAAGAAGAGACCCACATAAGCGCAATTTAAAAGTAAAAAGCCACATCCTCAAGATTTTAAGATGCAAAAGAAAACTTAAAAGTGGGACTGTGAGACAAGCAAGAAAATTAGATAAACTTTTGCAAATACGAGACAAGCTGATGTTTATATTTAAATTGGGAATGTATTATGTAATTCCTTGGAAAAGCAAGTCAAGTTTTTTAAAGACTTGACCAGTTACACGGGGAAGCATTTAAAGACAGACAAAATTCTGACTGTGAATTTCACCTTTTAAATTTTGCAACTCCTGAATAAATATGTCAACTGTTTTCCATAGTTTGTGCATTTGACAGTGCAGTGCATCAAATCAGCATCACTTCTACCTCTTCAGAAAAGTAGGGTAAGTTAACATTGTTTTCTGCATGGCAGAAATGTATGACCTTTCATCCCACCTACATCAATAAACTGTGCTGATCACTTTTTTCTCTTATTTTTGCTCCATTTTTTTTTTTTATTAAAGGTAAGCAATAGTTTAAATCAATTCATGCAAAACTTTACATTCACCCCAGTTTGAAAGAGAGTGGGTCAGCTGTCCTTTAACTCCTCCCCAATACACCCACTGTGAACAGCACTTCAACAAAATCAAACCCATGCCTTATGACCATCCATAAAATTGAAAAAATACCCAGGCAGAAGTCCACCCTGGCATATGCTGCTATTTCAGCTCATTATCTCAAGCAAAACATACATTCACTGGTACATAATCCATTGTGTTTAGAGGCTTCCCTGCTTGCTGCCTTCAGAGCAAACACATACAAACACATCTTCCTTCTTTACCACACTGGATTCAATCTCCCTCTCCCACCACAACACCACCCAATAGCCCAGCTGCTTAAGGAAGGAAACAAAGTTAACCTGAAAACTGACTTGACTGTCCAAGCTTTAGGAAGGTACTGTCAGTTCAGCTGGCAGACTGTTTGAAAAGAGCCCAGAGGGTGGGAAAACCCACGCAATGTACTCAAGATTTTTGGTACATACTGAGCAATAATGAATTTTCTATTGTAGCTCCGACCCAGAACTTCAAGTAGAACTACAGTTGTATTTGAATACAACCTGAGGTATTCTACAGAATCAATCTGATCAGATTAACTCTGACTTCAGGAAAAATAAAGTATCAGTAAAGGCAGCAAAAAGGTCAAAAGTCTCCAACAGATGCCAGTGAAGCTTACAGTGGCTACAGTATATTGTTGGTTCATTGGGCTTCATTTCCTAACCACAGCTGACAAGTTAAAGTGTAACTATACTTTATCAGATTTGAAGTCAAAGGTATCACACAGGTGCAGTTTCAGTGTTTGGGGTTCACCCCTACGGAAGAGGAAAAGTTAAGAAGCAGAACATGAAAAAAAGAAACATAATAAAGTTGCAAGTACAAGAGGTTTGCTATCATAAGGTTCAAAAGCTAGTTGAAAGAAAACTGATGCTGCCTCTAAGTTTTTTTATCTAAAAGAATTGAGAACTCCTTCAACAACCTGAATTGAAAAACACAACTAAAAATCCAGCCAACCTCAAACCTGATCAAGTAACAGCACATGTAACTTTTTATTACATAAACTTTTTTTGGGGGGGGTGGGGGTGTGTTTAAAGAGTATTATTTACAAGCTGTTGTATTATATTCACAGAGTAGCTGTTATAATGTTGGTTACTATGCAAGACAGAACTCAACTTTACCTTTTGAGCAGCAATTAAGATGCTCCGATTCAGCACACTTTTTGCCAATGCTAAGCATAGGAGAGGTGGTACAGCAGATCACTTCCAAAAACTTCAGGGATAGGGATTAATACTAATGTTGCAGGAAATCAAAGTATCAGCACATTCATTTAAGAAGATACGTACAATACACTAAATTAGGGCCTTCTTTATAATTACTGGCCCAAAAGATTTAATAAGATGATACTTCAAAAGAAAGAAATACTAATAGCTTCAGCCAACTGCTAGAAGTGGTTTGTGTTTCCATGCTACAAACCCTAACCAGGCTTTAATACACAGTTTGCTTTTACACAAGTAGAATAAACACAGAGATGAACTATATCAGTTTTTAAGACATTTGAAAAATTACAAGAAGAAGTTTGAAGTTTAGGGGCAAACATTTACAGAGTGGCACTACGGTCACCCAAACCCGTGGCTGACCGGTAACGTCAGCATTTTCTAGAGCTAAGTAACCTGCTGTCACAAGCACTCCTAAGGTAACACACCACCCCTTATGAGCTCTGGTCCTCTGTCAGCTTACACCGCCCCTCCTACAAGGGGGTGGAAGGAAGAAAACAACATTGTAACTATAAACTACATTTATTATACAACATATTGACTATATACAAGACTTCCCTGTTACAGACCATGTACATATTTTTTCCAGTACAGCGCTGGGAAATGATACCAGAGGGCAGAAAGATTTCCAGCGGCTGACCAGTTCCCTTGTTCTCCCAACCTTTTCCTCAGCAACAGCCTGCAGTACTAGACTATACTGAGTTTATGGCTTGCTGTCCTCCCAAATAAGTGATACTGGTGACTGACACCAGAAATAGCAAAAAGAGCTTGAGAGCACCTGAATATTACGGAAGCCACTTTTAAGCTACCTACCTCATAAAGCTGGATGTCATAAGAATAAAAAGGGAAAATGAAGTTTCCCAGGCTCTTTATACCCAAATCTACTCCATTTCCTTACTGAAGCTTGGCACACTGTGTATCAACAGAAGATTTTTAGTAACAACTTGGTTCTCTTGCTTCCTGTAAAAGTTTTAAGTATATTAATAGCATATAACAATAATCAACACCACAAATTAAAAATGGTACATGATGAACTGAATGTTACTAAATGTTGTCAAGAACACAGTAGTCATGCAATATTCTCCCAATTTCACCAACCATCTCCTTACTGAAAAACAGCTTTTTTCCACTCCACAGTCCACACAACCAGTGAGGCTGGGTGGTTGCTGATCAATTAACTGTTAGGAACCACAAAAGTAGTAAACAAGAAAGACACAAGGTCACAAATGCAAAAACCAAGCCTTCGGGGGACTTGGGCAGGGAGAACTTCATTAAATACAAATATTGCAAGTGGAAGATGCATAGATTGTTGGCATGAAATTAATGTAGGTTCAGCTTTTACATAACTGATATGGAAATGAGGTAACACTCACAAGGTGTATCAAGATCACTTAAGAGGATTCATGGGAAAAGAAGAAAAAACTGCTTATCTCTGTCATAACGAAACTTTGGAATATAGACAACCACCTGCACTTGAGAACTACATGTGTTTTACTGGTTCACCACTTTCTTCTCCCAAGAATTACAAATAGCTCTCCATTTAAAAACTGACAAAGTTCAATTGAAAATACTCCCATTTGCAGTGAAGAAGGATTTGCAAGATAAACTTCAGAGGAGAGCTTGGTACTAAATGTGTAATAACTATTTTAAAATGGGTTATTTGAATTCTCTTTTCCTTATTTAGCATGAAAAGGGACTAAGTAAGTGAATCCCAAATCATATCCACTGGGCCAGGGCCACAAACCCTGCCTGTTCTTTGAATCTTATAGTATAACTTTTTATCTCTTGGAATCTCATTTCAAAGTATTAGGAGCATGCCAAAACTCAGACTGTGTTTTTACCACAGCAGAATGGGTATTTCCATCTAGGCCTAAGACCTTTCCAGTTTCTCAGATTATTCTCTTTAGAAAAATTGCCTTTTATTAGTGCCACAAGACAAGGAACCTACTGCCTTCAGAAATCAGTGATGCAGTTACACCTTCCCGTTGTGCTAATGCCCTCTCATTGCTCCTTTACCCCTGCTATTTTCTGATTGTTGATTTAGAGGAGTGTTTCCTTAGCTGTAGTACAGAACCAAATATTTTGGGCCCCCCAAAAAAGTGACCTTAGCTATCTTCTATTACACCAACTCTAAATTCGGACTAGCGACCTGAGAGAAAGTATTTCTGTGCTGCTTTTCAAGATACTGCAAAATAAGAGTGTTCAATCTGCAAGTGATCTGCAGAGAACCAAGAAAATACAGTTCTTTCCTCTTAGTATCAGAGGTTGTAAGCAATCCAGATGTGCAGACTACCTTAAAGGAATGTTGCTCCCACCAGGAAAACAGCTAAAACTGAATCTGTGTAGTATGTAGTTATGTCCCCTAGAATTTATCATCATGTGTGCCTTCTTATTTCACTAGAAATAAGAAGGGAAAACAGCGTGTTAGAAGGGAAAACAGCAGACCCTTATCAAGAGCAACAACCATCATCTTTTCCTCAGATGCACTGCTGCCTGCAACAGTAAAACACAGCAGGTATGTCTAGAGTGTTTGCATTCATCTGAACCCCACTGCTCACCATCACCTATATTAACAAAGCTTCAGCCACAGGAAAAGTGAGAACTTCCATGAGTGTGCAGGGTAGGCAAGAAGCTTTAAACTCTGACCTCTGCACAACCACCACTACAGCAACAACTGAGAAAATGCAAAAAATGCTAAATGGCTTTAGAAACTAAACTCCTTTTCTTCCTTTTTACAAAATAAATTGCAAGCACAGCTAAACTAAAAATGAGCCTATAAGCATGAAACTAAACAAATTAGATCCAAAGAACAGGACCTTATATCACACCTCCCAACTGCTTTTGGCAATTTCCTATTTTTGAAAGTATCTCAAACCAAAACCAACAATCCCTTTTTATTCAATCAGCTTTTGGAGATCAGCATCTAGCAGAGTTCAAGCAGTTGAAATTAATGAATGATAAAAAAATCAACATCGTATGTAGAACATTTCCTCCCTTAACAGGCTGTTAAGGCTCAAAATACATTCTCTTTTTTAAAAAGTGGCAAAAACTATAAAACACTGACCAGTTCTGTTACTATATCTATACAAAGAAAAATGTGGCAAATTTCTTAGTTATGATATAACATTAGGAGGAACCAACACGAACTTTATGCACATTCAGTACCAACGTCTATATGAATTAAATAAATGAATAACACCTCCCCACTGCCCCGCCCACACCAAAAAAAGCCACACCACTTTACTCCCTTGAACAAAGCAGGAAGCTGCTTTCCCCACTTCCTCCCCTCAAAGCATCTTCAATAGAGATTAAACTCAGGTCCTATACATAAAACTCAATAGTTCTTCAAATATGCTGACCAGACAACAATGAAGTAGAACATCAATAATGTATAACGTAGAAAGTATAACATCAGTTAGCAGATTTCTCAGCTACTCAAGCAGTTGCAGCAAAATATTTCAATTGATATATTCCAATCAAGTGCAATTATCTCTGGCCTCCAGAAATAGAATACAAATACTGCATAAAAAGTAGTAGTGCTAATGGCTTTTGGACTACAATGATCAGAATGGGGACTTTGTTGTACTTGCAGACCATCTCAACCCATTCTTTTTTCTCAAACAGCATTTAACCTGAAGAGTTCATGAGTCTGTATTTACACAGGGTGAGATATGAACTTGCTGTTTCACTTTAAAAAAAAGTTCAAATGAGGCCAGTCTGCATTCTCCAGCATAACAATAAGATAAACATTAAAGTAGCTGAATTATTCTTCTTGTTTCTAGGCATAAAACATTCCTAAAGCCCTAGTGATTTCTCTCTCTCCTATGCATTCTAGTCTTCCTATAATAATCACATAGTTTTCAAACAGCCACCTGCTAAATTCAGAATGTCTTGTGTCCCTAACATATGCCAGTTCTTAAACTTGGAACATCTATATTACTGCATGGGAGTCACAAAGATTTTATGCCTTTAAACTATATAAGTTATATGTAAGAGTTTTACATACTAGATATGGTTTGAAGGGAATATGCAATAAAAGCCACTTTCAAATTATGGAGACCAGGAAATGCTTGAAAACAGAACTATTTATTCTTCCTTTAAAAAGGCAAGACAAGAGAACAACAACTTGCACTATGGCATAACACAGAATACACTCGGCAGTACCCTCTTTAGATATCTCACAGGAGATACATGGTTGGGCTTCAAACAGGATCAAATCAGTTGCATACAATTTACCTTAGCACCACAAAAAATACAAGTATAATCTGTGCCTAACTGACAGTTTGTTTACAGATTTTGAATTACAGGCTATAATATCATAGCCTGATCATGACTTACAGGAAGAGAAGTGTTCTTAAATGCTTTTAAATAAGGTTCATTTTTTTCCCCTAATACAGCAAAGGCCCAAAACGATACAAAAGTGCTAAAGAAATGTGTAGGTAAAAAGTCTGCTTCCTGCACCAAAAGCTTGTTCTATTTATTTTGTGCTTCTATTGACCCAGCTTTCTGTTCCCACACTTGCTATCCACCACTCTCACCCTCCCCAGTTATTCTACAGCTATTCACCTATCCATTCTGCAGGTAGGTGCATGTAAATATATATAAATATACACACAAACGTGTATCAACTCCATCTGAAGAAACATCTCTGATCCCCAATTTTATATGCAACATCTACCACCAAAGTAGTTTCAAAAAGGGTGGCAGTGGTTAGGTCTAAACTGAAGAAATAGAGGGAATGAGGCAAGATCTCCATGATTTCTCTGTCAAGAAACAGAATAACAGGTTTGCCATATCCAAGCGAAGACGTCAGGGAGACCTCCACATACTGCTACTCCTGCCAAGAATAAGAGCACTCATCTGCAACTCCTTTCTCTTTATGAGTTGATGTGGGGTATCCAGGAGCCCCCCAAGTTACTCCAACAGCCATCACGGGACCAGCAACTACTCATCATCCTATCCCAGGGAATAAACAGGCCAGTCAGCAGGGCAGTAATTCTTCAGCTTTTCGGATGACATTGGTTTTGGATGATGTCTACAGAGGTAGAAATCTTAGTATTTTTGCTTACAGCAGTATTTTTTTAACATCAGCAGCATTACTGGCAGATTAGATTAGTTCAATTGAAAATCATGAAAATTCTGTCAATGTCAAAATGTCCAGCTGCCACGGGTACAACCCCAGCAGTTCTTTCTGATTTAGCACAAGAGCAGAAGTGGTGTTGATAAGGACTATTCTCATGAAAGACAGATAAAAATTACTAGGAACACTTCAACTATTTTCCCTGCTAATGCCTCTAAAGAGAATCACCCTTTGTCCAGGTCTGCTGTTAGCTCCAAGTCCTCTTTAGGACATGGCATTTACAAAAGAAGATGCTTCTTTGTTTTGCAAAACTGGACAACAGCAGTGGAGAAATAAAGTCACTCTTTGCAATATCAACTTCAAATGCAAATTCCTGAGGTCTCATTTTATCATACCATTCCCAAGCCTCATGGCATAGGTATTTCTTCACTTTTTAAAAAAATTAATGATGCTTTTTTTCTTCTCTTTTAACAGTCTCCCACATTGAATTACTAGAGCCTTATCTTCTGGATCAAGTACAACAAAACTACCTCTATTTGTAGTTTTTTATGCTCTCTCCAGCTCTTATTTCATAAACATATCCAATATTATATTCAGTTACTCCAAACAAACAAGCTTAACTGCATAGGGCTGGCAAAACCTACACAATTATTGTCCTTGAAACTACTACAAAAAAACAGCAGTGAAAGTTCAACAGCAGGAAGCCTGCGAAAGGCTAAGCAAGTGGGATTGCGTATTGCAAGGCAGGTCTTACCCATAACCTCACATGGATCTTTTCAGCACACACCATTTTACTTTGTGCTCTTCTGCCTTGCTTATTGCATGCTGCTGGGGTATCTTCGAACTCCTTGAATACTCCCTGCACAATTATGACTAATATCATGCTCACTGGGACCCAAACTATAGTAGGCCCAAGCACTGCTGGCAAAAGTGATACTTACTAAAGCTGCATTTAACCTGTAGCTTCTCTTCCCCCTGAACGTAACATACTTGAGCAGTAATATTTTTTGTTAAAAGTTGCAGTTTAGACAGAGAAACCTTGACAAGACTATGGAAGTAAAACAGGATCCTTACGGTTTACCAGCAAGGTACACCCATCAGAGTATTAAAAAAACCTTTATAAAGTCCCGCGGGAACATTCCCTAGAATACTTTATAGAAGTCTGGCCAATGCATGCTAAAAAGAATAATTAATATATGAAGAAGGCAGTGATAGCATTTTAGTATGATAAGGTGAATAAGAAATCTCAGCCAAACAAGAGAGATCTGGTTTAGCAAAATTATACTATTAGTATATACTATATATACTATTAGTATATACTATATATTATACTACAAGATTATACTATTAGTATATACTATATTTTTCATATATATATATATATATTTATATACACACTCTCTAGAAACACACTGAAGATAAAGGGAAACAAACATTAAAAAGAAAGAATTGCTACCCAAGACAAAAAATAATATTGGCAACTGCCACTGACAAACTGCTTTAACATACAACCTGAAAATTGTAAATATTTCCCAAGTATCAGTTACTTCATTTTGAAGCTGCCTTCCAATAGTTAGCTGACAAAACACACAAAGCTTGTTTTATTACCATGATCATCTCATTTAACATCAACTAAAATAAAAAAAAAAAAGAAGAGAGGGGAGAAAAAGGTCCAAGCCAGGAGTCTTCTCCCATTTTCTGGAAAACAGGGAGTAAGTAGAAAAATAGGTCACCACACTAATTCCAAAGTGACCAGCTGCACCACTCTAGTGGCATGTCAATAGTCCCAAGCCTACTGCTAGACACTCTTGTCTGTAGCTATTTCAGGCTAGCCCAGCCCCAGCTCTCGAAAAGCAAAGCTCTTACACCGGTATGGACCAGCTGTCAGAGCAGCAGCTGGAATGATGGAAGAAAGGTCCTCCTGTCACAAGGTCTGTGCAAACTCCATGCAGCTCAGCTTTGAATATTGTCACTAACCACAAAAAACAATTCATACTGCTTCTGGTGACAAGGGCAAGAATACCCATGTAAAGAACAAACCAATAAAACCCCAAAGCTTACAGCAATAGCTTCTGAGCACTAGGTCCTTGTACCAGACCAAACATTTAGACATTTCAGAGAACCTCAAACTCAACCTTAGAAGTTTTGTTTGGTTTTTTTTAATACTTGTTCCTCTTCTACTTCTGCATGCAAACATAAATCACTAGGAAAAACTTAGGGATAAATACAAAAATCCCTCAAAACTGAAGCTATGTCCACAGCAAACACTGTTGTTCAACTAGCTCAAGGGGATTTTTTTCCTTTTTGATATCTTCCAGTGATGGTATTGGTCACTTGCTGTTGGAGACTGTATTCTGTCATTCTTCCTGGGAGGTGTTCATGTCAGAGGGAATTAGGATTATAATAGATTTGGGGGAGGGGAAGGAAGGAAAGGAAAGACAACACAAGTCTTAGAAGAGAGAGAGCTGTATGGCAGTTCACAGATACTCAGACTGTCGAGCACTGAGGATAAGCAAGCTAAATACCAGAACAATTTCTTTTAGTCAGTATAAAAAGGCAGAAGCAACCCTAGCTGAGTCAGTCTGGCTAACATCTATTACTGGAGTTCATCAGGATTTAGAGCAAGACCAGACAAGAATAACACTGAATTCTAAAACCTCCTAACATTGCAACACTCCCCCAGCCCACTGTGATTCCTGGGAGGATTATTACAGATAAAAAAGTTGTAAAGGTTCAAAGTTGTTTGGGTGCGAGCATGCAGAAGCTGTACAAAGCAGCAAAGCACAGCGAGGCTCTGTGCTAGGCCAGCTGCCCTCCCACTGACAGATAAGCTACATCACATTTTCTACTGGTAAGGCAGGCCAATAATTGCAGGTACAAGGTCACAAACCCTGAAATATTATCCTCATTTTTCTCACAGTAACTCACATAACCCACATGTGCATATAGCTCCTTCCTCTCACATTATTTGCATGACACCTATACATAAACTAAGGCTTAAATGTAGGCAAAAACTGCTAAAAACTCATGGCACTCTAAGCTAGAAGGAGCACATTATACACTGATGTTTTGTATTATGCAAGTCCACTGAAGCAAAAAGTTTGCCTTCATGTCTCTTAAGGAACTCAGACAAAAAAATTAAACTTGTCCTTTGGTCCTTTATGCAATAATGAAGTAGACTCATGGCACTCTAAGCTAGAAGGAGCACATTATACACTGATGTTTTGTATTATGCAAGTCCACTGAAGCAAAAAGTTTGCCTTCATGTCTCTTAAGGAACTCAGACAAAAAAATTAAACTTGTCCTTTGGTCCTTTATGCAATAATGAAGTAGTTTTACCAGGCAAGATAATGAAAACAAAACCCCCTGAAATACAAAGCTAGATATAAAATAGGCAACTCCTGCCTGATGTGGAACACACTGTTTTCCAAGTTGTTTTCCTTGATGCATAGCCACTGGAGGGAATTATAATCCTCTTAAGTTCTTAGAAAAAGTAAATACAGACAGCATGATCTCAATTGTATTAGCAAAAACTTTCAGCATAGCAATTAATTTTATCACCCTAAATTAGAAAGAGAAGCATTCACAGTGAAATAAACATATGAGGACCACTCTTGAGCTTTTGAAGCCTAGCAGGATGACTCTGCAAAACATTAATACAGTAACATGAAAAATGAACAGTTCTACTTCTTGCCTTAGCCTCTACAACCTACAGCTGCTCTTCTCAAAACTATTATGCTATTAGACGAAAACCAGCTATCACCACGCTTTGGTTCACTTAGGCCAGCCAAACAGAAACAGAATTAGTTGAATTTTCCAACTTTACCTTAACTAACCTCACAGAAGAATTAAACAACTTTTCTTTTGAAACGAAGCTCAGCAACAGTGTTCTACAACATCCCAAAGCAACATACCACCACTCTGCTCCAAGGAAACCACTTCCAGAGAAGTCAGCACAGACTTTAACCAAATCAATTTTGGAATATAAATAAGGAGTCATTCACAGCAGCAATTTGTCGAGGGAAGTCGGTTGTCTACTGACAACAACCACCATCATGTACCACTAAGGACCTCTACAAACCACAGATAAAGGAAGCTCTTGACAGTGAAAATGTTGTTCTCATCTTTAAATACGTGACTTACTAAACCTGCAACACATTTTTTACGGAGGGGTTTGTTTCCTTCCTGAGACAGTGTCACAAGATAAGAATCAATGTGGTTTTACAGCACTTGGTCAACAATCTTCCACAAAGATTCTGAAGTATTCAGCACATATCCTCAGCATGACAGTAACAACGCAGAGGCAAAGCAGCTGAAACAGCCTACTGAGGAAACAACACGGTGAGGAAATACTTCTTAAGAAACTACAGTTAATTTCACTCTTTGCTCAACCCTCTATCAGCAAATCACCTTCTTTCTCGAAGTACTCTATATACTCCATGAAGCCTGCAGCAGGGAGATATGCAGTGCACAAAGGAGTAAAGAGCTCATTTTCTGGTTTAGTGTATTTCTTTCCTAGTGTCCATTTCAGATTCGTAATTGTGAAGGAAGTCCACGTTACACTCTCACTACCTCATTTCCAGACTGCCTTACTATTCTTCAAGACCGTATTAGCAAACTGCTTTTGCAACTCCCTCAGTATGACTGACCACCAAAATATTTGAGATTTGTTCGGTTTTCAGGATTTTATTTATGTTTTCCGTCTGATTCCTTAGGATGTTTTAGGTAGAACTACCGTGATTACCAGACGGTGATTTCTGGTCAAGACACAAACTGAACTGCCCACTGAACAGGAAAGATTATCACATTACCAAAATACTAGAAACATACACATTAAAGTGGAGAGGGGAAAACTAATTAAGCCCCTACAATACTTACAGCCACACAAGCACGCCTGAGGCTGTAAAAACTGTAGAAGCCAAACTTGGTTCTAAGAGCACCTCAGAGCGACTCCATCAGCGAGGCGCTGCACACTAAGCGAAGGGCGCGCACACACGTCTCCTAGTTTGCGGCTCAGGTCTCCCAAGTTTCACCCGAAGGCGGGGGAGCGGGCCAGCTGCGCGGAGGGCGGCGCGGGCGGCCGGGGGCGTCGCTGCTCGCCCGCACCGCCCTCCCCACCAGGAGCCGGGACGCGCGTTTCTCCGGCGGAGCCGCCGGGCACCCCCAGGCGGGGCGGGGCCGGGAACAAAGCCCGGCTCCGTGCCACCCTCCCCGCTCCGTCCCGTCATTCCCGGCCGGCCTGGCCCGCTTCCAGC
>VZRV01001911.1:232789-280146 GCA_013398115.1 Falcunculus frontatus
CTCACTGGGGCAGGCGCGCAGCACTCACACGGCCCCGCCCCCGCGCTCCCTCCCCGTTGGCTCCCGAGCGCCCGGCCCGCCCCCGGGGCACCGCCTCTCCATACCCCGGCCAATCGCCAGGCGGGGAGGGGTGAGCCGAGCCCTCGATTGGCGGCGCCCGCCCGCTTCCCGTGGCTGTGATAGGCCGGGGCGGCGGCCGGTCCCGCCCCCTGGAGCCTTCCGGGCGCCGTTCCCCCCGAGCCGCCCGGCTCCCACCCGGGCAGCGCCCCGGCTCCCGGCGGCTCCGCGCAGCCCTGCACTGGGCCTGCCCGGCGGGGGGGGCGGCCCCAGGAAGCCTACGCGCCCCCGGCGAGAGCAGGACCGATCGCTGCCGTTAAGAAGGCCGGTATCATCAAGGTAGCCGGGAATAAAACGGCTTTATGGGCATGGCTGGGGAACATCAAGGAAGTGTCCTGGCTACTGAAGCGATGAGGCTGCGCAGAGGTCCCGCCGCGCCGTGCCCGTGCTGTCAGAGCGCTCCTTTCGCCCGTAGGAAGCGGTCGGAAAATCCGCCCTTCCCCCAAGCGAGTAAGGGCAAATACTTGCGTCTCGGCCAGCTCCACAAATGCTGAGATAATCGCCTTTTTGCCAGGAATTACTTGCGTTGCTCTACCAACGCGAACCGCCGGGCTTCCCCCGCAGAAGCAGCCTGGCTCCCAGGAAGCATGCGGGGCAGGGCAGGGAAAGCTGCCGCCACCCTTGCATGGCTTATAAAGCACTTGGACTGCTCTGGCCATTGGAACTTCACTTGGATTTCATGTAGTTCCCACAGGCGCCAAGCTGCAAGGTTTATCGCAATGCACTGGCAGCGAAGAGGAGTAATGAAATAATTTACAACATCAGCCTCAGAAAATTGAGCTGGTACTGGGACTGGCCAGGATTTCACAAATACAACAGGTCTGGTGGCTGGAAGTAACAATGTATTTCTAAACAATGCAAAGATCTGGGAGCCAATGTTAATAGAAACAGTACCAACATTAACATTTTAACTGGTTAGAAAGTAACTATATCTTCTGTTAAAGTGCCTCGAAGCTTCCAAGCTTTAAAAGAGAACAGAGGGAGGGAAGAAAGAAAAATAAATACATGTAAAGTGTGATAAAATAACACAAGATTTGCAAAATAGTATTAGAAAGAATCCTGAAGTCACCATTTTCCCACTGTTAAACATAAGCCCGTCATGCAAGTACTGTATTATAATAAGCATATCCAACAAAACCAGAACTGAGTGAAAAGTACAAAGAACAAATGCACCAGTAAAACAACAAATGCACCAGCACAACAGCTGTAACAATTTCTATTAGAAGTTCAGTGATACACTTTGTACGATTTTAGTTTATTTGTAATAAAAGCCCCTCCATGCTCAACTACTTATGTCCCCATGCTGCATACTCTTAAGGCAGATGAAGCGCATCAACTTGCAGAAACCAGTAGGAAAAGAAAGCAGGAGAGGAAAAAAATAATGGTATCCTGGTAGCTGAGGTTAACTCTCCCATGTCGATTTAAGAATTTTTGGAGTGGAGTTCTTTTTATTGTATTTTAACAATTGTACCACAGTCTAAATGCTGGGTGATAGAGCACCTAACAAGAAAAACAGGATTCATTGCTACTGGTGTTGTGCATAATTTCAGACAATTGATTGAAGCAAAGTACATCACAAGTTGCTTCTGATTTTGAAGTTATCCTGAGTTAGGAGCTCAGTGATCTTCCCAATAAATGCATGTAACTGAGACAAGAGCAGCAGAACCTCACCACCAATGAAAATCAGACTACTGGTATTTAACCCCAAGCACCTGAACTTTACAGGATGTACAATCACACCACTTTCAGAACCCAAATGCTCCTTTACCCGCCAGCTTTACAAAACAGCTCTAAGGATTAGTTAACATGTAAAGTAATTTTCAAAATACATTACAGTACCAGTTAATATTAATAGCAATTATTATTTATGTGGGTAAAGTCCTTACTAACTGAGGCTTTGACTATCAGCTCCTCAAAGACACCCACTCTTGGTTCTTGCTGATGTGCCATAATGCTTCAGGCAAATAACTGATCCTTTGTTTGCCACCAGTTGTAGTAGTTACAACAATGCTTTTTTTTTTTTTTTTTTTTTTTTTTTTTTTTTTTTTTTTTTTTTTTTTTTGTTATGAGGCACTGTTATTTCCTCAGTAGGGAGAGATTTTTGCAAATACAGTCCTGTTAACTCTTGGCAGCCACCAGAACCTCTCAGCTGTTGCATTTTACTGTATTGTGCAGACCACTAAGCAAAAAATAACAGGAAAAAAAAATCACTGTTCACATTGTTCTATGTACTTGAGTACATAAACTTCCAGTACTTGTTTTGGAGACTTTCCTTACCAGATCAGCGTTTACCCCGATTCTTTCATATATCTAATGGTTTTAGTTATGTCTTACACAGTACTGTAAAACTTAAATTATTTGTTAGGCCACCTCTTTGTTCTGCAGTCGATTTGTATAAAATCTGTCACTGAGAGTTAACAAGGGGACGAAAAAGAATTTATCAGAAAGATAAACTTTTAAACCACTTGACAGACTGCATAGAACTCACCCTAGTAATTCTTTGAGCTCCACCTTCAAGAGTTCTGAATATTCGCCAGTTACTTTGTTTTGCAAAGGACTGCAATTAGAAACCATGTCACTTTCACACCTTCCAACTTCTTGTTAATATAAGTAATCCGTTCATTTTAAGAGAATCTCATCATTTGAAAGTTTTCACTTTTCCTTGGAGGCATCTCTTTCGCAATAAATAACTTCCAATTTCGAAAGGTTAACTATCAAGTTTTTGTATTACAGTATTTTGAATCTCAAATATATTCTTCATTCTTACATGATACTAAGTCAAAAAAGATAAAAAGTTTAGAGACATAGATATGTGAGTTGTAACACTTCTAAAAATAATTTTGAATCCTAAAGCAGTCCAAAAATATATAACTTTATGCTATTACAAATAATCTATTGCTTTTGTGTTTAAAAACACACAGAACAGCAATTATAAATCAGCTGCTGAAGCATCAAACCACCATTGTGCCTGTTGTTAAAACAAACAGTTCAAGATCCCTGAGAGTTCTTAAGAACTACTCCAGTGCATAGATTTTTAAATGAAAAATGGCATATTGCATAATGGCACCTGTTAAAGCAGAAAGTAGGGAAAACAGTATTCAAGAAAGGGATTAAATATCTAGCCTTAAGCCTTGCAAGAGAACTACATTTTGTCTTTTATCAGGAGGACTTGGTGATGCCATCATCAATTAGAAACTGAAGTTCTCATAGTTGCATGAAAGATAGCATGAGTATAAAGGAAGTTGTACAAATAGACCAGAGGGTCAGAAAGGGTATCCTTGTTAACATTTCTTTCTATGGATGAACTTGAAAAACTGGTCTTAACTACAGAGAATGAAGTGCCAAGGATGTAGATATGCTCTACCATCCATGCTGCATGTGGCCCTAGAACTGAAGTTCTAAGCCAACAAATGGATGTATATAGCCAGGTGAAACCTTTAAGTATCTCACAAGCAGGCTATACTAGGTAAGATTTTTGAATGGACGGTAAATGCACCAGTTTGCTGCATTATTTTAATTACTTTTTTTTCCCCATTAGAAGTCTAAGAGATTTGAAGACAGCAAAGTGAGAAAACGGAATGGATAACTATTAATTTTACTATAGAGAAGCAAAACAGCAGCTCAGAGTCTTTATTGTCTACAATGAAGGAGATTGACTGCCATTTCCTCTCCACTGAAGCTCCGTATTCAGAGGAGGTGCAGTTCATAAGCATGTCCTACCCCACAAAAGTTCACGCTTTAAAACATTCTTTACCTAGAATGTACTGAAAGATAAGTGGAAAAAAGCATGAAATAAGTTGTCTTAATAAATGTGCTATAGTCCCATAAACAAAACTGTCTTGAACTGATGCGGCCAAAATCTTTTGCCTTCCAACTAATAATGTGCATCATGGACAGTCATGTATCGGAGAGTGTTTCAGTAGCATGGGCCCAGGGGACAAGAGATAAAGATTGCCTGATAACACCAACTACTTCCAATCACATGCAAATTAGAAATGTATTTATTATATGATGAGAGCTATGGATTAAAGAACCCCACTATACACAGTTTCTGGTTCTATTCACCCATCTTGTTTCAAGAATCCAATCTCCTCTACAACTTTCATTAGTCCATTTGTCCTAGGCCCTTCACATGTTCACAGTGTTCCTTTTATAGTTCTCTACCAATTTCAGACATTCACTCTTGAAAACCTTCCCTTTCCTATCTCCTACCTTTTTTGTACAGCCATCAGAAAGCAGAAATTTTAAGCCAAATTCCAGGGTAAAGAGACAACGGCTTGCTCTAGGAAAGGCTTAAAGGGAGTGGTACATTCCACAGACAAGTACGGGCATATCAGGATATGCTGAACTCAAGCCACAGTACTTGTTTACAAGAAGATGTCAAGGCATACATTGCCCGTCAGAAACATATCTTTATTTTTTTCCTCAACTTTTCCTTATTTCTCATAAACTGCAAGCACCCTCTAAAGCTGCTATTTCCACGGCATTAACTAGAAGCAAGCACACGATTTCCTAGTCTTCCACCTCAAGACAATCAAAATCAAATCTACCACCAGATCAAAAGCAAATCAACCCCCAAATTTATACCACTTCCGAGTTCAACAGTTGCCCACCAGAACCTTGCTTAGTCCTGATTCAGAAAAGCCTTTTTTTAGGCAACAGAGATCCTCTCCTTTTAGGAAATTCTGGCCACGCATCTTTAGCAAGCGGTTATCAAACCTGTGGGTAAGGTACCTACAGTTCGAGCTAGGCACGGACAGACAAAAGCTTTTTGCTACCCTTTCCCAAGAGCACGGCCCGTCCCCAGTGCAGTCAGTGCCGCTGCGCCGAACCAGCCCCACCGGGACCGGGCCGCCCCGCGGGAGTCACGGCTGTGCGCACGCGCACTGCGCCCCGCGCCGCCGCGCGCAGTTCCGGGTCACGGCGGCCATGGAGGCCGGGCAGGGACCCGGCCCCGGCGGCGACGCGGCCGAGGTAACTGCGCTGCCTCGGCATTGCTGCCGCGGGGAAACCTGGCGGGGCTGGGGGCGGCTCTGCGAGGGGGGGAGGTGGCGAGCTCGGGCCAGGGAAAGGGGATTCCTGTCAGCCGCTGGGCCGCCCCTGCCCTGAGCTCGCCGCGGCGACGGTGCCCTTGAGGCCTCTCGGGGGCCGGGCGGGGGGTCCTGGCAGGAGGTAAGGAGGTGTTCGTGTGTGAGCGTGAGCCAACTGTGTGCTCAGCTACCAATGGCATCGTGGCCTATATCAGGAATGGTGTGGCCTGCAGGACCAGGGAAGTCACCAACCCCTTGGCCTCGACACTGGTGAGGCCACACCTCAAGTATTGCGCTCAGATTTAGGCTCCTTAATTCAGGAAGGACGCTGAAGTGCTGGAGCGTGTCCAGAGAAGGGCAACAGAGCTGGGGAAGGGTCTGGAGTACACGTTTTATGAGGAGTGGCTGTGGGAGCTTGGGCTGTTTAGCCTGGAGAAAAGGAGGCTTAGGGGTGACCTTATCACTCTCTACAGCTGCCTGGAAGGAGGCTGTAACCAGGTGGGGATCGGAGTCTTCTCCCAGGCAACCAGCGATAGGATAAGAGAGCATAGTATTAAGCTGCACCAGGGGAGGTTTAGATTGGACATCAGAAGGAATTTCTTCACAGGAAGAGTCATTAGATATTGGAATGGACTGCACAGGGAGGTTCTGGAGTCACCGTCTCTGGTGGTGTTTAAGGAAAGATTGGACATGGCACTTAGTGCCACTGTCTAGCTGACAAAGTGGTGTTCAGTCCTGGATGATCTCAGAAGTCTTTTCCAACCTAATTGATTCTGTGATTCTCTGTTCCCCTGGTGCCGATGGCCTTCTCACTGCTGTGCTTCTCCTGGCTGGCCGGTGTCTGGCAGCCTGCCCGGCGGCATGGCTCTCACGGCGGGACAGCGTCAGGCACCTTCACACAAACCTCTCACATGCTGGCGAAACAGCTGGTCAGCTCTCGCTGAATTAGGTCCGTGTGAACCAACAACACACCCTGTGCCTTTGAAACCCTGAGAAATACTTTAAAAAGGCACTTAATGACCTGTCAGATTTCAGCTATTTGGAAGGCTGGTTGGAGGGACCAAAGCAGGCTTGTCTGAAGTAAAAGAACTGAGCTGAGCTGGGATCTGACTATGCACAAAGTGTTTTCGGCTTTCTCATGATTTTTAGAAGCATTCGATTTTTTAAATGATTTTTCATGTGATATTTATGGACAAAAGGCACTAGTTTCTTAAGTATATCTCAGTAAGAGTACAGAAACTAAGGGGTGTGAAAGTTAGACGTTAAGTTTTTTGATTGAAAAATGTCCCCAAACTGTTCTTTTGTCCATTCTTCTCTAATTTATTTCCCTAATGGAAGAGGGAAGTACCTAAGCCTTATGTTCCGACAGAGGAGGAAAGAAGACTCCTCAAGGAATGTGCTGAAGAGAGTTTCCGGTATAGAGGTAGGTTCAATTTGATGGTAAACTTGGTCGCTTTCCTCCTGCCCTTAGCTTTTGCTGTTATCTGAGGCATTATGGAGGGCCTGGGTCAATATAGCACAACACTGCTTTAACAAGCTTCACATGCACTAGAATTGAGTCCCAGCAATCGGTACACTGGGGCTCTGATTTCTCATGGAAGCCAGTACTTTCAGAGACAGCTTCTGAGGCATTGTGATTTTGAATTAATGATTCAAAGTTCCATTCTGTCTTTCTCCATTGGTTTGGCATTCTCCTCATGCACTTTGACACAAATACTTGGAAATCTTCAGCATATTTGCTAAAATATAACTATTTTCTGTATAATTTTATAAGTGAAAAGAGGCAGGTCCCTTAGTGGTACAATGATAGTCGGTTATGGTTTATTGATGATCTCTCTTCTGAAAGACAAAGAGGGGAGAGTGTTGTTTGTTGTTCCTGAGCTGTTCTGCTGCTTGGCAATGTAGCTCATTGCCCTGTGCATCTTTATACAGTCACTGAAGAAACAACATGTAGGTAGTATTCGAAAGCCCTTAATTAGTTTCTTGAGTAATTTATCTTTAGGGAGCTACAGCGGTAACAGATTTTTTTTTTTCAGAGGTTGTGTACTGTGTTGTTATCTCTCTGGGAGAGGCTAAAGTCCATCACTGTTTTCTAGGTCTCCTGTCTTTATTTCACTGTTCTGCATACATGTACTAAACTGTTGTATTCACTGCATTTAAACACATATTGCTTGAACTCCCCTTTGCAAGAGGCTGCCTGTGTGACTGCCCTGAAATCTTCACTTTGTATTGCGTCAGCTTTTGTTATTCAGTCAAGTTACTATAAATTTGTGTATTTTCAGTTTGTTTATTCAAATTTCAAGCTGTAGCAAATTTTACTCATTCTTACAAACCCTCTGTGTTTTGACATAGTTTCTCTTGACAGCTTCTACTGCTGGTCATTTCACAGTTCAGTTTAATACATGCTTTACTAGTTTGTTATCACATTATCGTGTAAGTTCTAACACTCTTAAAAATTCACACTACAATCTACAACTTTATCCCTCGCACTTCTAATCTTGCTAACAAAATCAAATCATACTGATACAACTTTTCCCCTATAAAACAATTTTGACTAGGGTACATTATATTACCATCCTTCTGTACTGTTGCTATACCAGGCTTCTATTATTTTCCCTAAATTTATTTTGTTCCTGAAGCAGAAAAAGTGCTCTTTGCCCATAGCATTGATATTTTCTGATTTATTAAGGGTTTTTTTTGTTGGGGTTTTTTTCCTGCAGTTGAATAATTCATATTAATTTTTATGTAAGAATCCAGTTTTAATTTATCTATTATTCTTTTGATTTTTATCTACCACTTCAGGTCACTTATATGCTCACATATTAGTATAACCTGTCTTTGATATCTGAAATATTTGTGTTGGGTCTATAAATCATTCCAAACTTCTAAGAGTTAGACTGAAGTCCTCTGTAATAAGGTCTTTTTGAATGTATTTTCCTCAACACACCACCCTCCCCTTTTTTGTTTTTGTGGGCTTTTTTTTTTCTTTTACAACTCAGTTTCAAATCTGTGCTGTCATTCTATACCTCAGAAAATCTAGAACTGTAAATTTTGGAAAATCTAGGTCTGGAATCTCTGAAAGCATCAGATTTTTAATATCTAATAGATTGGAAGGTTTTATTCTCTATTCTGAAGTTTTGCTGTAATCTTGCTTTGAACCAAGAAGTCAATAGTTCTTCTTAAAAGTGACATCCAGTCACATTTACCCTGAGATGCTGGTTGGACTCCTTACCTAGTTTAGACCTGTTAGAATTTGTAAGGGAATAAACTGCTAATTTGCAAAGTATTCTTTAATACTTTGCTGTCCAAAAATATGATTTGTCTTCAAATTTGAACTTAATTAGGAAATTGTGTGCATCAAAACACTATAAGCATCTAGTGCTATTGCAAAAATTTCTCTCCTAGATGTCATTGAGCCTTTTTGTAACATCTACATTTTCAGATTTGCATGAAATTAAATTTTATTGTAACATATCTAAATCTTTAATGTAAATAATTTTAGTATTCTGTCGTGTTTGTTTTTTCATTGTCCCTGTATCTTGTGCAGAGCTGGTGGTCCTTACGAATAGTTGCACAGTTAATCTTCCCAATATAATAGTTATCATTACTTGAAAGAAGCTTTTTTTTTTTTTGCCGTCTCCAAATGCTTCTTGTCACGTAGTCTTTCAATATAATAAAAATTGATGTGAACTGTTAAGCTGATTGCGGTAGGCAGTGATGGTCTTCCATAAAGTTGTTTTCTCTGCATTCCTGACCCTAACCCCAGGTTGTATTGCTCGATCTGTAAGTTACAGAAAAGCTGCCCTGTTTTTTAATTTGCTGGTGAATAAAACATTACCTAATTTTAATCAATCTGATTTATAGCTCTATAAGAGTTAAACTTTTTCCGAAGTTCTTATGTTAAAATGTCAAGAGTTCTGGTTATCAAAAATTTTTAGAGGCACTGGCTTCTTTATAATTTCCTTCTTGTGAAGAACTGTGTGTGCCTCTAGCTTAAAGTTCTGCACCTTGATGCTGTAGCAGTTGTAGCTAGACCTGGGGTCTTCTTTGGAGAGCTTCATTCCATCTGACACTGGCTTTTGTATTTTAGGAAGCATGAAGTATAATTCAGGCAAGATGACTCATTAACTAGTACCACATAATTTGTAGTAGGTCTTAAAAACTGGACTTGAGAATGTGTGATAATTTATATACAGATTGTTAATTATATATATCTCCTTATATTCTTATACAAATGAGCTTAGGAAGGCGTAGCAACTCTCATTTTTGCATATTTTGTTAAAATATGATTAAATGTGATTAAAAATACTGAAAATTGTATTTTAAGCAGCTTTTTTTCTTCTTCACAGCTTTTCCTTTGGCTGCAGTGAGCATGCTTGGTACTAGTTTCTTAATTAGAAAAGGTAAAGTGTAAAAATACTTCAGTTTCATTTGGATTTGCTCAGGTGAAATATCTTTCTGCTGTTTGGAAAGTTATGATGATAATATAATGTCCAATCTACTTTAACTAAAAGCAGTTCAGACTCTGCAGCTATGTGATCTGCAGTTCCTCAACATAAAGAAGGTGCTGAACTTAAAATCAAGTTCGCGTGTGTTTTGTCACGTATGTTTTGTCACGTGTGCACTTGTCATGTTGTGTGACAAGTGCAATATCTCACTGATTATGAAACAATATGTTCTCAGTGTGTAATAACCCTGTGATTAAATATGATTACAGAGATAATTCCTAGATTTCTTTAATGTTATGGGGAATTCAGATGTTAGGATTTTTTTATTTTTCTTTAATATGAGGTGTAAAAGAGTAACCTGCTACCTACAAACATAACTACAGTTGAGATTTTTCAACTTAATTCTTAATATCTAATTGCATATATCTTATGTAACATCATATATCTTAATATTTGATTTCATCCTCATTTTCAGGTGTTCTAAGAGATAGCTCAAGATTTGGCTCTTTTATTAAAGTTGCATGTAAGTAAAAACTACATAAAAATTCAGCTTGTATTCATGCTCTCTGTTCTGGAGTCTCTTACGCAGATGTAATTCCCATGAGACTGGCTGGCTAATTCACTGTGACTCAAGATGGCAGGGACCCATAAGGACCAGAGTCTGAACTCCCTGCTCCTGACAGAACTACCTAAAACTACACTGTGTGACTAAGAGCTCCTCGAACCCTAACAGGTTTGGTGCTGTGACTGCTTCCCTGGGGAGCCTGTTCCAGTGCCTGACAACCCTCTCAGTGAAGAACCTTTTGCTAATGCCCAGTGTGAACAATGGTTTTAAAGTAAAAGAGGAGAGATTTAGATTAGATGTTAGAAAGAAGTCCTTTACTGAGGGTGGTGAGGCACTGGACAGGTTGCTTAGAGTAGTTGTGGATGCCTCATTCCTGGAAGTGTTCAAGGCCAGGTTGGATGAGGACCTGAGCAACCAGGTTTAGTGAGGCATGTCCCTGCTCATGGCAGCAGGGCTGGAACTAGATGATCTTTAAGGTCCCTTTGCAACCCAAGCCATTTTATGATTCAGTGATTTATTCACCGTCTGAATTTGTACTGCGCATTTTGGACAACTTTTGTTTATAAGGTTGGTATAAAATTGCTTGATAAATGTAACATAATCATTTAAGATAAAAACATTTTAAATAAATACTGTACAACCTTACTTTAAATTATATTGCCAGAATACACCCACCCTTCCCTTCCTAATTTGAAGGTCTTTATTCATGTATCTCACGTGTTCCATTCAGGCTATTTTAATTACCTTTTTTTCCCTGGACATTATGTATGTACAATTGTAGGAAAACAGCAATTTCATGTGAATGATTTTTGGATTAAGTATAATCAAAAATAACTTAATATAATCAAATATTAACTTAATAAATTAACCTTTTCAATGTAATACAGGACAGTAAAACAGGAAGTTGCCATCTTGCCAATCTGCACAGATACAGCCAGTTTACTTCAGTGGGAAGATGGTAAACCCCATGATTTGTGGTTACGGAAGTGTTGTTTCAGCAGATAAATGAATGTGAGAGACTAGGGCTCCCAGTTGTTTATGCTAAATTCTGGTTACTTTCTTTGAACACTAAACAATGGTATAACACAAACATTTCTAATAAATAATAGAACTGCTATTTCCCCAATCACTCCTACACATAAGGGCCACAGTTCTTCTTATTTAATAGAACTAATTTATTGAAATCAGGGGAAAAAATAAGGTGCAGCTGGGCTGGCCAGGATGTTCCGCCTGTAGGAATTACTATACTTTTCTCAGTAGTTTTCTTGGTACTCAGACAGTTTACTGAAACTTCTAGTTAGTCGTGGCTGATTCACTGCATTGACAGCATCCCCTTCAACGTAGCACGGAGCTATTGGTCCTCTCTCTGACCAAGAAGGAGAAGATTCATATGCCTGTATGTACTTTATGTTAGTCTGCAGTGGGACCTGGCCATATCTAATCAGCTTCTCTAAGATCTTGTCAAGGTGAATACAGAAGCAAAGAACAATAATACCTAATTTACTGTGCTAACTTAAAAAATGCAGGTTGTCTGGATGTTAGTTCTGTAATAAAATAAACCAAACACTTTAGCCAATAATTACTTCAAGTGAAACGTCTTCCAGAGAGATACTTCCCCTTTTCTTGACTAGAAGGCCTCAAGAAAAAAGACTTTCTCTTTGTAATTTATGCCAAAGATAATCAGTTTTTCTGTTAAGCTTTATTTTGCTAAATACTTAGTTTTAATTCTTCTTAGGCCGATTTAAGGGCTTGTAATTTTTCTCTTTGCACATATTTATTGTATTCGAGGTGTTTGGTTTTTTTTAACCTGCTAAACACCTAAACCCTTATATTCTTCATTTGTAAACGTCATTCATAGTTGTGGCTGTTCTTCTTTATTCCCTTGGAAAAGAACTTTTACCCTTTTGAAAATAAGACATTAGAACAGGAATCACAATTTCAATACCAGTACAGCAGACTAGGGTAAAATCCCCTTTTATATTGATTCCCGGGCAATGTAATCTACAGTTGAGAATTGCAGATGATTAACATTACTGGTAATTAACTCTTTCCTGACTTAAAGATAATCAAGACTCTTAGTCTTTATATTTAGGAAATATTCACTGCACATGAAAGAAGGGTCTAGTCATTTTCTCCTACAAAGTCAGCAACAAAACTGTTAATTCCACAGAATCTGTCATACTCCACTGAGCCACTCATAAAACTTGAAGGAGCCAGTTGATGGAAATCATAAGTTTTAAGCCCAGAAAGGACTATCTTGGTAATTTATTCTTATGTCCTGTGCAGCAGATGGAAATAGCTCATGCACTAAATTGAAAGTGTTTGCCTAGTGATTGCAAGGGTTCACCTAATTCAGTTGGTTGCCCTCTGGCAGCCAAATCACAGAGTCCTTTTCAGAAGATACTGAGCCTAATGCTAAGTTTATTTAGACCTCTCTTCATACTAGTGAAAGCCTTTTCAGGATCTGACTGTTCTAACGGATTAAATTAGCAGAATTTACTGCCTGTATTTATTTCTGACTGGTTTATCATCTTTGATAGTTAATTGTGATTTCTGCATCTTGAGAAAAAATGATGCAATTATTATTTTTTTTGGTCACCTCTCATTCATCAAGTACTAGCTGAAATCATGTGATATTCACACCATGTCTAAATCATTGCTTTATGTCTCTGTTCAGCTGTTTCATTTGGTTTTAGTACCCTTTGTCTGCAGAAGAAGCAGAGATGATTACTGCATGTTTTTGATTTAGATCTAAACTGGTTTTCTATCTTTTATTCAAGATACTACATTATTTATTTGAAATTCTTATTTTAAAACTATGTTGGATATTATAGTACCACATATAAACCCATCTTTTTTTCTTTTTAAAAAGTTGCTGGAATGTGTGGATACCTGGCTGGAAAGATATCCTACTTGCCAATCTGTAGTGAGAAATTTAAGAAACTGAAGGATTCCCCAATAGGAGATGTTCTGCGACAAGCTCAGAGACATAGTTCACCTAAGTAAGAATTTAATTATCTTTTAAATTTAAAATGTGTTCTTGAATAGGGTATTTTAAACACTAACAGATCGATACTACTTTTGCAGCTTTCAAACACCTTCAGAGCTGCACCTTCCCTCATTCCCCGTTACCTCAAATCTACCACTTTCAGGAATCTGTATTCGTATCAGTTGGCAAGCTATAAAATATGTATTTTGAGCTCTTTATATACAACTGATCAGTTTAAAGAGTAGAAAAAGAAACATTTTACTTAGCAAACTGTATTCCTTGAAAAATTAAGAGTGTTTCCCGTGGAATTTGCTTACAGAAGTGTGACAGCACAAGTTGCCTCCTTAGTTTAGAAGTAAACTAAATCAACTGAAATAAAATAGTGTAACATTCTGGAAGTTTTTCCCATAGTTTAGTTTGATTAAAGTAGGAAAAGGGTGGAAATGATTTCAGTGTTTATCAAAGGAAAGAGCTCAGTAAACAATATCAGTGCAGGAAGAAGTATGGTGGTCAAACTTACTGCTGTTTGTTTAAGTCCTTTACATCTGTAACAGCATTATGCTGTACATATGAGAAACTCATCAGGTTCTTAAAACTATTTCCTGTTTTCTTCCAGAATGTTTTCTACTTCAACTGGTTTTTAATTGCAAGCTGCTTTCAGAATATCACTTAAACCCTTGATTCAAAACTGGGAGAATAGTGTTTGGATAGTGAGTAGTAGTCCTCCTATGTATGTGCTGAGATTTGTTACATGTTTATAAAGGATTTGCTTAAATTCTTAATTACATTATAAATTCAGATTTATGACAGTTTTTATTTTGTCTGCAAGATTTACCTTTATTCTGAGATGTTTATGGTTTTATGATATCAAACATAATTTTAGGAATTACCATTTCATACACTTACTGTATAGAATCAGCTGAATTGGAGCTGGACTTGTCCCTTCACCCCCTTCCAGTTTCTAATATGAAATTGTCATGCTCATTAACTGTGTTTACATGAGAACTTGTTTAATTACCATCATCTGCCACCCAAATAAATTCCTTCAACCGTTAATGGCCCATTTGTATCTGTAAAGTTTTATTTCTGAAGTGATAAATTCCTTTGTCTCGGTTGAATGAATAATTTAAATTCATTTCAGTTGCATTATTGTCCATACAGGCTACTCTTTTAAACCAGCAACAGAAATCATTACACTTTCCTGGGCATTGTATGTCTACTAATTAATGTATTTTGGTAATTTGATTTGCAGTTAAAAAGATTAGCTAAAAGATTAGGTAGTTCTTAAAGCTGTGTTTGCATATATTTTAAAAACATAATTGAGGCAATAAAATGGCTTTGCTCTGTATGTTTATTATGAGAATTAAAGACTAATTGCAAATGTTTTTCATTGGAAACTAAAAGTACAGCTAAGCAGAAGTCAAAAGTAAAAAATTAATAAATACTGTAGAGATGTTCTAGTGGCACCAAGTGGTGGCATTCCTGATAGAAGGACATGTTGTGTAATGGCTTGCAAGGCCATTCTAAGAATGTAATGAATACTTTAAAATATCTGGCACCAATTTCCAGAATATTCTTTATATTATATTACCTTTCTCTCTCAAGAGAAAATTCATGAATATTTCTGCAGAATTCAGCAACCTGATTAATTTTCATAATTTAATTTCCCCAAGATAGCTGTTTGTTCTCCTTCTGCTGTTCAGTACTGATCAATTACAGCACCTTCCAATGATGAAGGGTTTTAAATACCAAATTCTTCCGAAAAGGCTTTTAAAATTAACTATAGTTCATACTACCACTAGTTACATGGGCACACCCTGGACTATTTGTGTCTGATGTGGAGTGTTTTTGTCTGAAGATTCCTTGGGAAAAAGGATTGTAACTTTAGTCTTGTAAAGTGCAATATGTTTTGTCTCTCTTGTCTCCTGTTCTGGAGGTATGAGCTAAGATTCTGTGAGGAAGGGAAGAATGTTGGGGAAGGGACTACAGAAATCTTTGCAATGTAAAGATAATACCCAAAACATCCCAAATTTTTTTTTAAGATGATGATTCAGTTGGAAACTAAGCTTCTTAAAATGAAAGAACATTTTCTTGAATTGCAAGTATTGTTACTGTTACAGTTCTATTTTTAACTTCGTAATTTTGTATTTACTATTTAGTTGTATTCTTTTCCAGCCGTTCCAGTCGGAAATCTGAATTTTCAGACATACCTTCTCAGTCATTTACTGAGTCATCTTCTCCAAGAGCTGGATTCCCACTTTCTTCTAGCTATTCAGATGATTACAGCTCAACAGATAGAGGCCTCTCAAGTTATGAACCCATTCCATTCAGTGCTTCCCTGAATGAATCTTCACCTACAGGAATTACTGATTACACTGTTCAAGGTGAGTCTTAGTATTTAGCAGTTTGTACTGCAAAGACTCTTGCCTTTCTTTTAGATACTGCTTGTACTAAACTATGTATTCTCACCCTATGCAAACACACATGGCACAATATAATGGTTTTGAATTAAAGAGCTTCAAGAATTACAAGAATTGTTTTTACACAGAAGATTAATATAAATTTTACTTTGTGTTCTAACTGTAAACTAAATTCAGGGTTTTCTAGCTCTAATTGCAAGTAAAGATCCTGAATTAACTTACAAGATGTAATCTGTTGTGGAGCTAAACCCACAAAAAACCCAGCCTGACTGAAAGTTGTCTTTGATTGAAAGAAGGGGGAATATGCCATGCCTTCACTGTACTGAATAAACCACAGCCTACCAATTGCCTGCTGGCCCTTCCAAGGTGATTGCAGTTCCACTGTCCATGGGGCTGTAACTGGATGCTGCTGTAACTATGGGACATTAAATTTTATTAAAAATTTTTCATAATGTGACAAACATTTATGTCTCCGGGCAGCTGAATGGGCATTGTGTTCTATCTGCCAACAGTCTGATTTTCTCACAGAGAACTAAAATGGTTTTCAAGTACCATGCAGCTGTTCCCCTCCTTCCAGTATGAACTGTCCTCAGCTATTGCAGGGGAAACACAGGATTCTGAATTCAGGTGTCTCTGGTACACAGAGGAGGAACTTACTGTCAAATGCAGAGTTTTGTACTTTGAATTAGGTTAGATTTTTTCAACTTCTTTATGAAAAATGTTTTATTTCACTAAAAAAGCCCTTTCGTGCAACTTGGTTGTAATTATATGAAAGTATCAGATGTAAATGTGTCAAGAAAATTGTTATTGCATTTTATCACAAATATCAGTAGTTGGTAAAACCTTTCTTATATAACCAAGATTCTGCATTATAAATATAGATAAAAGGATCAAATGTTTATGATAGATATTGTCCTAATTCTTTGTAAGCAAAATTTAAAGCCTTAATGCAAACCCTTGAGCTTCACCTAGATTTCTCTTCAGAAATCATATATATCTCAAATGTATAATTATCATAGATTTTAGATAAAGGGACCAGAACTATTTTATCCATCAACTACCACATGGTAGTTCAATTTTCTTACAGTAAAATGGAGAAAATTAATTAGCTTACAGTGTTTCAAAGCAGTTTGACAAAATTGAAAGGATGAAAGGAATGGATTACTTGAAGACCATATACATTCACTGTTGTATTTAGAATTGCAGCTGTCATGCTCCTTTTCATTTGGGATTGAGCAGTAATTAACTGGTGTTCTAGAACACGTTGCAGCCAAATTTTGATGTGTTATGCCATCTTTAGAATTTTTCTGTTTCTATTGTTTTTAGAACCTGCTCCAGTTCCAGAAGAGAGTCGTAAAAAAAAAGGCATCACATATGAGGAATTAAGGAATAAACACAGAGGGACATATGATGTAATGCTACCACCAAAGGCAGAAACTCCAAGCAAGTTTTCACAGGAAAAACCAGCTAAGGAAGGTAATATTCTGATTTACAGAAATACTTGCTAAAATCAAATATTTGCCATAATGTTAAAAATGGTTGCAACACAAAGCTTAATTCTGCATACCTTTTAAGCAATTTAGAGTATCTGCAGGTATCTCATGTGCGATACATCCAGTCTGGAGTTTCCTATTTCAGATTAATTATTTTTTCGAAAATTTTGATCATCCAATAGAAAATTTTAATTGCTTTTCTCTAGCCATATTGCTTGGTGCCTGACTGAAAAGGTTGTAAGTTTTGCTTCCTTGAGTATATTGAGTAGCCTCTTTCAACAAAGAATTTTCGGAGCTCAGAGCTATACCAAAGAGTTGTAGCTATGGGAGGGGGGTGTGTGTTTTAGATAGCATTGTTCTCTCAAAATAGAGCACATGGTTGATGGTTTGAAGGGGAGGGTATTTATTTTTATTAATTGTTTCATGTGGAATTAGTGGATTTCTATAGAGGCATTGTTTCTAGAGGTTCATTTTCTACATTAAAACCCAGAGGAAGGAAACGGTATTTGGCAGCAATATTGAGATTTGTTTTCACAGTGAAAAAGAAAACTTTACAGAGCAAAATAAGAATGCAATGTCCTGAAGAATAAGACGCCATCCAGACAACTTTTTGACTCAATCAATTTTTTGGAAAGGAGACACAGAAGCAATTAATAATTGCTTGCTCTAGAACTTTTTAAATTTAATGTGGCATCTGTAAAAATTATTTTAGCAAGAGGAATGTTTTACCATTTAACACCCTGATGGACTAGTCACCTTGAATTGTTTGGGTTTGTGTGCACTGCCCAGTCTTGTCAGCCATGTTGCAGCAAGACTTTTAGGAATAGCTGTTGTCTCCTATTAGGCATAATGGGTGGTAATAAGTATAGAAAAGTGTATTAAAGCAAAAAGTTCTGAAGCAGTAATACTAAGCTTTGGAACAGTGTTGCTTAAGAGTGTCAGTCTCTTTGATGCTTGTGAATTACTTTCTGCAGATCATCTATCTTTGGACATATCTGCAGTCTTGAAAGAAAAGTTATAAACAATTTTTGTGTAATGACTTTTATCTGTTACTTAAGGATAAAAGACTTTCTCTTATCATGTGACTGTGCCAAAGGAGACATGAAAAAATTCTTGAAGCTGTGGTTTCATATCGCTTTTAAATTCCGTCGGCTGACACTTCATGGCTTTACACAGTGCTTCTTTTTCGAGATACTTCTCCACAAATAGAAAGCCTAGAAATGTCACTTGAAAACCATACACGGAAATGCTAAGCAGCATTCTGAAAACCTTGCCGTATTCCATGGCAAATGTTGTGGCTGTGAAATGAGAATGTGCATTTGTTACTTTATTCTTAGTTACTTGAGGGATATAAAAGATCTCTATAAAATGTTGATCAAATATTGCATTCTTTCTGTTAGATTTCTGTGTTCCATTTGAAGGCTGTACTTGAGCTTTGAGAATAAAACTGAGCAGTGCGTGAGATTTGTAAAAAGACTTTTTAAAGTATCTCTTTGCATTTTTAGGGAAAAGGAGTAAGGAGGGAATACAAAAATTCAGGAATGGTTTACACGTGCAAGCACATTTGAATCTGCAGTTGAGGGATCACATTGATGTTGCGGGATAAGATCTGATTTAGCTTCTTGTGTCATACTGGTCATGTTACTTGCTGTGTGCCTGTTCGTACTTTCTCAGTCACTACCCCTTGGTTCATCCTCTTATCTCTGGGTCCCTAGCAAATAGGAGACAGGGACTTCTGCCCTCCTTTGCAAGGACAGAAGGGAAACCAAACCATGTTTAAACCAGCTTTAAGCAATCCCTAACTTCCATCTGCCGGTGCCTTCTCCCTCCCTTGCAGCGGCACAAATACGTGCATCTGCATAGTGATCTAGACTGGCCCATTTTCCAGGGAATGAGTGCAGCCTGTTCAGCTGCCATGGTTAATAGAAATGGAAATCAAATCGTACTTTGAGAGAGCTTCTCATTGTGTCTCACTGCAATATCAGTCGCTCCAAAGAGATTTGTCAGGGCATTATGCTCAGTTTGCTGATAGCTCACTGACACAAGGACCAGGCATTTTGCTCTATTCCACTTGTTCTGCTGCATAGTTAGTAATAAACAGTGAGCTTAGTAATTAACTTGCAAGTAGATTTATAAAGGAGTGCCTCACTAGTGTCAGCATTTCTACTGGATCAAATAGAGCCATCCTTAACCTTTTCAGTGATGGCAGTCAGTTACAGAGGACTTTGCAGTTCACTTTCAAGAGAGCCTGTTTTCACCCTCTGGTTGCTGTTCACTGACAGTGACACACTTCTGAATAAGGCTGTTAGACCAGTACCCTGGTTTTTTTCCTCTCTGACTCATTCCTATGCTAAAGGAAGCTGCCAAATAATAATGGCTGAGCAGTTTCCTAGTAGCGATTACCGATTTCTGTTTGTTTGTCTTTGAATATGTTTTTAACTATCCTGAATCCATCCAACTGTGCACGTAACCAGATTATGTAACCGTATTATTTATTGTAACATTCCTTGCCTGTTTCCTCCAATTGTCTTTGTTTCATCCACATGTTACATTTGTTTCAAAGTAATTACAAATTCTGTAGAGCAGGAATTAGCACAGTAGGCTTCCTGACTGAATATTAATTCATTAAGATAAAATGATTAACAAACTCTTCTCCCCATTTATTCAAAAGTAGCTTTAATTAGGTGTCTGTTGTGCTGTGACTGACACTCTCCCCATGCACTACTTCAGATGACAGTGCACTTCGTTATACTTTTTGGCACTTATATGATAAACTTTTGCAGTTAAGCTATCACGTGACTACTTTTGTTTTTTCTTTTGTTTTCTCTAGTTAAAGTAAATAAATATGGAGATACCTGGGATGAGTAAGAGTCAAATGAAGAACTGAAGAAAATTACCTCCTGTCAGCTAACTTGAACTTCATCTAGATTAGTCATGAGTATCAGCACCTTTGGTGTGCTCTGCCAAATGCAGCTATTAATAAATGAGGAGAAAATCCTGACTTGCCAGAAGATTTAAAAATGTATTTATGCCTAATTTTTTAAAATTTTGCATAAATGGAAAACAAGGCTATTGTGAGGTGTCATGACTAAACCATTTGTGCTGCTGTTTAAGAATGAAAAGGGTAACTGGTAATATGAACGTATAGCATAAGGTAAAAAAAAATGTAAATAAATGCAATCCCATGTATTGAGAAGAGAAGAGAAGAATATCATAATCTTCTCAAATTTTCAAGACTTGCATTAAAAGTTACCTGTAGAACTCACCTCTCACTTTATTTTGTCTGAAAGTGATATGCTGGGAACTTGTTGTCATACTTGGTTTGTAATGTCAGGGATACTACTAAACTGTTGAGGGGAAAAGGGCTGAGAAGCTGAGCCAGACACAGAAGTAACCATAATTTTTTCAAAACTGTTTCATGGTGCCAGCTGTATTTTTAGACTGATACCCTGACTTGCCCACAACAGGTTTCTACAGAGAGTAATTTCTGAAGAAAATAATTTAATGAAACTGCAGGTATTCAAAATAGTTACATTTAAGTGCAGAAGGCTAAACCTGACAAACTTTGGTGAAACCTTGAATGATATATTGACTGTTAAGTTAGGCTCTGTATATTTCACCATATTTCTCAAATTTTGCAAGTCATGACAAAACCGCCATGTTTATGGAGAAGAGATCCCCATCAATGGAACATTTTGTTATTATTACCTGTAAGAAAAGAGCTACATTGACAAAACTGAAGAGTATTTCCTGGTGTTGCATCACCTGCTCTGTGTCAATCAAAATGTCGCCTTCACTTAGGGATTTTCATGTTCTCGCGTGTGCAGTTTCATCTCACAGCATTGTGTTTATGTGGGGGGTTGCGCTATAAGGGAGCAAAAGCCATGATGAAGTTGATAGCACAAAAGCCTTCCTGACACCCTTGTTGGAGCTGAAAAACAACATGCCTACCAACGGGGGAAAGAGGAGGATGCCTAAAGAGCCAAATACTACTTAAAATAATCAAAACAGGAAGATTGCTTTCAGGAAAGCTGATCTTCTAAAAAAAAATGTGCTAATTGGATAATCTTGAAGTTGTATCAGAAATTTACCTTGTAGAGAATGCTTCTTAGGGCTGTGATGAGTGAACTCTGAAAATACTATCTGCCAGAATTGTATTGCTGTGGTTTTCAGTGTGCTATTCCAAAGCTGATTAGCTTTATCATGAAAATATTCACAGAGTTTCTTGGCGGTTATGCAAGTAACCGGAGGCAGAAGATTGAGAGGTTAATAATAGAGCATATTCCTGTGATGGTGCCTTCCTGTAAAGTGTCTTGCCTCACATTAATATTTTTGGGTGGACAAGCACAGTGTTTTATATGAATTGTATTAGAATTTTTCTTCCTTTCTTAGAGGAGGAAATAGAAGACATGTCAATAATGTTGTTCTGCTTGAGGTTAACATCATTTATAGATAGCATTTTTGAATTGAATATAAAGCTTTCATTCTGTTGCATCTAGTTACTGTCTCTCAGAGGACACACTTTTTTTTGTACTTGAACAAGTTTAGTTTGCTATCAATCAGTTTTAAATTCTTTGAATTTCACATCCTTAATACATATTAAATACAGGAGAGTTCACAAACATTGCTGTTAATTTAGCAGGGTATTGGGAACTTATGTTTTGTCAAAGTTGGGTCGCATTCAGTTTGCTGTGACAATGTGTATGTTGAGCCCCCGATTCACTAAACAGCCATGGGAATTCAATCTTCTTCCTTCTCTTTTCCTGCATATCTTCCATTAATACCCCCTTGTTTTAGAGCGGGCCTTTACAGTCTCATGTTTTCATAGCAGCTACCCAGTCACCCATGAGTAGCTTGCTCATACTGCATTTCCATGACTTTTGGGAATTTTTAACTGAATCCAAGTGTCTTGGAGCTGACGACAGGGTTACTGTTGCTGGAAGCAATATGACTAGATGTATAGAAAAACGGTGTTAAAAAGTACTTGAAATTTTCCTACGGGCCATCATACCTGTATATTTGTCAATAATTGAGAATTAACTCAATGTTTATTGTAAAGCTAATTTTCATCCTCAAATTAAAAATAAAATTAAAAAAACCCCTCTTATACCTTAAGTCAAGCACCAGGAAAGGAGTCTGAATGCTTCACTATGAACCTTTCTAAAAAAAAAATCCTGTAAAATAATTGTTTTTATGATGTCTTAAAAATAAGCAGGCCAGTTTAAGGAGCTTGTTGCATTATCCCCAAGTTAGTTGTTACTAATGTGCATGAACAGAGAGAAGAAGGTTGCAAAAATGTGCCCCAGCTCTTTTGCAGCTGGTAAAGCTACCAAAAATCCTGGTCCTGAATGTTTCTGTATTTCCCCAAATTAGCAGGTATGTTTAGAGCCCCAAGTAGGTACAAATCTGACCTTTCTGGGGTTTTTTCCCTACTAAAGTTGTTTGGAACACAGCTATGTGGAATAGAAAAGTGAA
Source organism: Falcunculus frontatus (assembly GCA_013398115.1). Classification (NCBI taxonomy): domain Eukaryota; kingdom Metazoa; phylum Chordata; class Aves; order Passeriformes; genus Falcunculus; species Falcunculus frontatus. The sequence goes on from VZRV01001911.1 coordinate 255,327, forward strand.
AATGAAAAGTGATTTGATTTGATTTGCTTAATGAAAGCTAAGCAGATTTGCAGAAACCTGGGGAAATCATTAATATTCCAGACTGAACCCACAACTTTCTTGCCTCCTTGAGATTCAAGAAGAAATCCTCACTTGTCCACTGTTTGCTGGAAGCTAAAAGACCTGTTTGTTCTCCTCATGGGGGACTCTTGTTTGTAGCCCTGAGTGAGGACCTTGCCCAGCTGCAGGAGGGCACTTCCAGCTCAGTTCCTTGGCTCCCATAAACACACCAGACCTGCCATAAGAAGGCTTTGCTTACAGCCCAATCTTCCTGACTCACAACCAGAACAAGTTCTCTGTAATCTCTTACGTGAAACAGGGGGTCTAAAAATATCGTTTTACTTTTTGCCATTTAGTTGCCTATTAAGTTGTTTGTAGAAACCCACAAATCCTTTGATTTTAATCTCAAGGTAACAAATGGGACAATTTGCATCCCGTTACCATTTCACACCCTTGCTCTGGGTTTGTGCTAGTTCAGCAAAGCCAGTGCAGGCTTGGACACACATATGCCTCGAGTTTATACTTTCAAGTATTTCTTTTGATGTCAGAACTGGACATGAACCACCAGCACCATACAAAAGTTTTGTGGCATCTTTGAGTACCTGCATTAGAACCTGAAACCAGGAACACCAGGGAGTCTTCATTTGAGCAACCTTGGCCAGGGTACAGATTTCCAGCTCACAAGACCATCAAGTGTATTATTCTTTCTTTCCAAATAATGAGGGAAATGAGCAACTAGTATTTTCATTTAACCAAAGTCAAGCAATAAAGCAAAACCAGAAATGCATAACTGTTTGGGTTATAAGATATGCTGAAAAATAAACAGGTTCTTGTATCTAACAGCACTGAAGGAGCTGCCAGAGAGTCAATGATAATCTCCTGGGAACATAATTAGTATGTATTTACTTCAGATAAATGAAAACAGTATAATTCTAAAAGAATCAGTCAGTAGCAGTCATGATTTAAAGTATTTATTTCTCTTTAATACTAATGAATACCAGGTACTATGCTACTTATATATTAGTGTTCTAATACTTACTGCTTGTTTACTCATTTTTATTAAGTTGCTGTTAATTTTTTGATTAAGCAATACAAAATTTCCTGAGATTTTAAGATACATGGCAGAATGGTAATACATAGTTTCAACGTAAGGTCATGTCTTCTGTCTAGCAGAAGCATATCTTTGCAAAACTAAAAAGCCTGGTATGAGCTACTTTCATAATGTGATGCTGCAGTAAACAAACAAAGGATGTATGATAAAGACACTGCACGATCATCTGATGGAATGGATAGTCAATCAAATACAATTTTCACTTATCCTTGAAAGGAGAAAAAAAAAATTAAGATGAAGGAGAAATGGAGAGTTAGATTTCCTTTGCCAAAACTTGAAGTAAATTATTCAGGATTAAAAATTCAGAGTGTATAACCTTTGTGTTGCTGTTTTTCCAGTTGTTCACTGATGATCTAGGACTCCATTTTCAGGATATGAGATCTTGCATGAACAGCTTCTAAACCCCGAAATCTTCAATTCATTCCTTACACAGAATGATACACATTCTTTTCTACTCCCACTAACCCATAGAGGAAGGACATTTCTAGTGCATTAGATTTTTATTTTAATTATGAAGCTAAAATAGTTTCTATATAAATCTAATGCCAAAATAAATAATTTGTTTGGCTTAATTCTGTACTTTAAATACAATTGTTAATTTTAACTATTTGAGGATAACTAGCATTTTGAAACAGTGCAACTGATACAGGTATGGGTGAATTTGGTTGCAGTAGCTGATAGCTAAACATCAATGATGGATTATTACCAATGTCAAAATAATTTTAGCTACGGTAAGTAAAAAACATTTCTGCTGGTACAGTGTCATGGAGTCAGTGCACATGGCTGTGTGTTTGCGTTGAAGAGCAAAGTGCGTTTTTTAGGGCCCCCTGAAGATTTTATGAAAGACTACATGCATTTTTCCTCACTGCCCCTCCACCCGCCAGAGAACGCGCAGCTGTCAGCCCGCTCTGAGGCCGCACTGTGGCCGGGAGCCGCGGGCCGTGCTGCGGGGGCAGCGGAGCGGCGCGGAACCGGAGAGGCCGGGCTGCTGGAGCTGCTCTGACCTGCGGCGGCCACAGCTGCCAGCTGTGCTGCGTGAGACACGGCCGGCTCCGTGCCTGGCACGGCTCAGAGCAGCGCCTGAGCGTCCTACGATCTACTGGATCTGTGGAGCGAAGCAGCAGAATGGTAGTGAGTAAATGGCAAGCGTTTGCTGCTGGGAAAGGTTTCCTATTTGTATTTTCAAGTATTAGAGATGTGACGGTGTAGAAGGAAGTAAGCTAGGGCATGTCCAGCCCAGCCCTGGCAGACCTCAGCTTCCAGCTGGCTGAGTGAAGGACAGGCTTAAAATGTGCCTCTAGCAGGAAATATTAAAGATCTTTCTTGCTCTGAAATACCTGAGCTTGCTGATGTGCCTGAGCACAGGCTGGAGAATATTCAAAACGCACACAGGTGAGAAGAAACACTTAAAAGTTCAGGTAAGTGGGGTTTTTCTGTGCAAGAAGTTGGAAGTGCCATTGTTCTCAAACAATCTGTATGCCAAAGACAATGGGAAAAGCATGCATTACCACCTTTAGCTCTTTTTCATCCTTCATCTGCAGAGAAAGTCACTATACTGTAATAAAAATAATTTAAAGGTGTGTTTTCTGAGAAATCTTGGAACTTGTGCTCTCTGCACATGAAGATGTTTCAGTCTCCATTTCTAGATATGAGCTACCTGGCTTTGGTTCATTTGGCAAGGCTCTTAACTTGGTTTTTCAATAGCTGCAAGAACATAAGAATGGCCATAATGGTCACCCTGTCTCCTGCCCTAGCTAGTGATGCTTCTAGAAGGAGATCCTTCACTGATCAGAGCTGAGCAATTTCCTGACACAAAGATTGCAGTTGGATCATGCAAAAGCAAGTGTTTTGCAGCCACCAAGTCTCTGGGTAGGTCATCTGTCTTGAAGCTGTTTTGTTTGCTTCTACCGTATCCTGTGGCAAGAATTCCCCCGATGGAATTCTGCTGTGTAAAGAGGAGTTTCTTTTCTGTTTGGTTTAAATCTCATTCACTGAGTGCCGGTGAATTTTGATATTAAAAAAACAGCAATTACTTGCTCCCTGTTCACTTTTCACACTTTTACAGACACATTATTCCTCCCCTTGAGATGTTTTCAGCCTGGAAAGTGAGTTACCTAATCTCTTGTGAAGAAACCACTTTGTATTTCTGATCATTCTTTTTCATTTTAATTTTTCTTTCTCCTGTTTTTGTCTGTGTTGTACAATTTCTGAGATACACTGGAAGCACCATAATATTCAAAACGAGGGTGTGCCATAGAATTGCTCTGTAGTCTAAGTCTATTTTTTCTCCACTTTTTTCCTGGGAATTGTTAATGTTCTACTTGCCTTTTGGCTGTCATAGACCACTGATCCTATGTCTTGCAACTACACAAAATGACTCTCAGGTCCCTGTACTGAAAAAATCAGAGTAATTTAAAACCAATTGTGTGATGCATTTAGTATTTTTCTGCATGACAATGAAGATTATTAGTCAGCCTCTCATATGAAGATTTTTTTCCTAGCTCTGTAGTTTTGTCATCAAGAAACACTTGTGTTTTCATTTGTCAGATTATCTGTTAATATGCTGACCAGATGCCCCCTAACATGTCCCTAAAAGCCCTCTCAGGCCTTCTAGATTTTAAACCGGCCTTGAGAAGAGTCTCATTTATTTCCTGGAGAACCTTATTTTTTTGAGGGACTTACTAGGAAAAAAACCCAAACAAAAACAGAACAAAAAACCCTCCATACCCATACAAAGTACAAGTGGCTTAGTACTTCAAGGATGTGGAGCTACTGCAATACTGATGTCAGAAGTTGGATCCCTTTTTTTTTGTCCTCTCAAATGGAATTTTTGTGTGTGATGCCAAAAACAAGTTGGGTAAGTGGGACAAATTACCAGCAGCTCTTTCACTGGTAGAAATGGTCATTAGGAAGAGGCTGCTGCTCCCAAGATAGCATTGCTGCCACTCTGTATTTCCTGCTGGCCTGGTCCAGCATGCTCCTGTTGTAAATCCTGCCCCAGAACCTGCTCTCTTCTTACCAGTTCACTCCAGTGCTCTCCCCTCCTATTATCAGTTGTTGCATAGCATGCCCTATTCTCTCATTCTTCCCTAACAATAAAATAAGCCCCAAATCTTGTTTTTGATACAGATTTATAAAAACCTGGATAGTGAGCTTTCATGTCCCTTTCATTCCCAGTTTTAAAAGAAAATTATAGACCAGCTGGCTTGCCTAGAGTCCACCTACTAATGATCTAAACAGGAATGTGCTGTTTTCAACCTGCAATTGCTTTCTCTTCTAAAACTTTTTTTTTTTTAAATTTGGAGTGAATACCGTATTTGTAAAAAGACTGCAAACAGCTAATACAAAAGTCCCCAGAGATATTGCAGTTGTTTGAGGTTAATGTCACTATAGCTTTCCTCTTGCACTCTTTTTCTTGTCATAATTTCATAATGTGCATAGAGGCTTACATACTGCTATTCACTCTGTATGTATCACAGCTGAAAGAGGTATTTTGTTTCCTGATTTTAACAAGTATTTCACCTAAGCTGTGATATGCCTAAGCACACAGTTGAACTCCCTTGTCTCTGAGTGACAAAAACAAGTTCAGCTTTCCAGATGCAAATGATTCACAGGAAGCTATGTAAGTTCACTGGATTTTTTTAGCCTCTTTGTAACATATTCTGCCAAAAGGGAATGTACAGCCTCTTACCAGTGTAAGAAAACACTACGAAAAGTTTAGTTTACCTTTGCAAGGTCAACTGTTTTTCCTCCTGGAGATCTCTTCCCCTCTTACTAAAGCAGCAACTGCTTACCTCAAATCTTTCCCTCTTTTTTTCATAAGTCACCCCTAAATTCAATGCATTCAACTTCTGCTTCAATTAAAAATAAATTCTTTAACCTGCTTTTATGGAATGCACAATAGTAATGGTCAACAAAGATTAGCTCATTAAACTGCACATAATTACTACAAAACAGCTGCTTTTAAAGACCTTCAAAAGAACAGTCTGCCCATTAGCTGTGCTCATTTTTCCTTTGATATGCATAAATTTAGTGCTAAGACATCTGAGATTCACAAACTGCCTTTTTTTCATACCTGAATCAAAGTAACTCATGAACTTAGATCCACACAATTAGCTAATAAGCCTTTTGCAAAGTATGGAAACAAAGCTAGAAAAAAAGGAGACAAGAAATTTTATACATCAGTATATTTATTACAGAAAAATAATTGAAAGTAAAAAATAATCAAAATTACATTTAAAGCAAAGTTCAGTAGCTAAGTTGTAATCAAGAGGTAACACTGACCACAAGAAAAACCTCTGACATGAAAGGTCCTCTGTCACATGCATCACTCTCCGTGGCACCACCTGGATGTAATGGCTTCCCTCCCTTCCAGGCATAACTAACCTTGGTGCAGCTTCTTGCTGTTATCTTGACAGAGGATGACAGATGAAGGGGAAGTAGCTCAAACATGTCACCATGCAAGTTTTGGTGGCTATCACAGTACACCCATGACAATTACATTATTTTCACAAAAGAGGTCGCCTTCTCTGTGGTTGTGTAAGCCCCTCTCCCTGGAGCCCCTGTGGAAGGCTCTCCAAGGCTCTCCTGCCTGTACACAGCATCAGCTGTGACACAGCACCGCTGTGTATCCCTGACTCCGATTGAAAGAGCAGTGGAAAAACACCGTAGAAAAGTAACAAGTGCAAAACTGAAGCCCCTGTTGAGACAGGGGTTCTTAGCAGCTCAGGAGTTCAAGAGGCTAAACAAGTAGAAAAGTATAAAATCTTATAGGAAAGTAAAGGACAGTGAGCATACTCAGCCTAACCCTTCCCCTTCTGCCTGGTGGCTGCTTGGATAGGAAAGGCTGTCCAAGTGCTGTATCAGGGAGTTGAGTATTCAGTCTAATCACACAAATCCAGAATGTCTTTTGTGTTTACTAACCAATTAATAGTTACATTATACTTTTCCATACTATATATTTTGCTTGCAGAATCTCTTTGTGTCCAAGTAAAGATGCCCACAGAAGTTTGTTCAAAAGAGGGACACTAACCAAAGGCATAGTATAAAAGCAAACAGAAAAACCCCACAGAGGACAGTCTTCATCAACTGACAGTAAAGCCCAAACTTTTCAGTAGCTGTGCATTTATTTCCATGTGAAAGCCATCATTGTGTTTAGGGGAAGTGTCTGCTTTTTTGACTTCCTGAGATGTTTCATGGAAGACTGTGTGTCCTGCTGTTTGTAAAGAGCTTGTGTCATCTAGGTTTGGTTGTTTTTTATCAAAATCTGGTGGCCTCAGATTTTGTGCAGACCACAAACTGTTCCAAAATACTGTGTGTTCTTGTTCACGAATGTGGCACACACTTTTGGTATCCCTGGCAAAGTGGACCTTTGTGTAGACCTGGCTTATAGAAAGTTAATTCAACACAGTAACTGCAGTGTGGCAATACCCTGGATTTGATACTCTTAAAGTACTCCATAACCAAGGGGTCAGCTGAGAGACGGAATAGCTACCTCACTGTGCAAACCATTTACACATCCTCACACTCTTTCCATTTGACATAGACAAACATTCCAACATATATCACTTTGCCTGCTACACAAAGTATTGCCAGCATCTAAATACAATAGACATATGTAATTTTTCAGCACCAAGAGCTAAACTGCACTGAAGAGATGAAAATAAACCAACGCATGCTGGAAAGAGAGGAGTGTATTTCAAAAAGTGTATTACAAAAAACTGGTATTTAGTACAAACCGAAATACGTAACAATATGCAACTATTTCAAATAAGTCAATTTATACCAAGTCTAAGAGATAGAATCACAAAATTATTATTTCTAATCTACAGAAAAGTGCCTTGAAAGAAGCTGGTCCATAAGGTTTTTATCATCTTCACCACATCTGTAAATAGAATAAAAAGACCTGTTATTTATATGAGTGGCACCTTGCTTTCAATGTGAAACATGGACCTTCTTGGTGATTTCTCTGAGAACATTCCAGAGTCCCTGAGGATAAAAGACATTACCTTTGGACTCATAAACATGAATACAATTTTATCTGGGTGGTCCTCCTAGGCGCTGCCAGAGCTTGCACCACATGCTTAGCATGGATAGTAGCAAGATGTGCTCAGCAGGGGGTCTGCACATTTTTAAAGCACAGCATGCTAAATTAAGAATTTTTATCAAAACAGAGAAGAGGTTTAACAATACACAAAACAACATAGTGCTTACAGTACTTCTTTTCCTAAGTTTCTAAAACCTGTCCATCAAAATTGATTTCTGTCAAATTCAAAATAACACACTGGCCCAAATATAATGGCTTTTTTGTTACAGCAAATAAAACTTGAAAGAAATACACTTATCTTACATTTGTTTTCAAACTAAGTTTCTGACTAACCTTTCAAGACCTTTTAAAAACCAAACAAGAAGACCTAAGCTCCTGTTAAAATGTGCAGCAATCAAGGTCTTTGATGAACATGCGAGCTGGAACAGGGAACAGGTTCCACAGCAGAAATTCCAGGACCCATTACAGGAAGAAAACAAAGAGAGAGGCCTGTGGCATCCTGTTATCTTCCCCTCAAAAAGCTGCAAGGCTCCTTTGTATTTGAGACAATTTGGAATTTATTTAAAAGCTAACTGGTACTTGCAGACCAGAAAAAATATTGTCAGCTCACAGAGGAAGGCTGAAAAACAAAATGTGTTTGGATTGAAGGTTCAGCAAGCTGCAGTTCTGACAAACAGCAGAGGTAAATCCCACAATAAATACTTGATTCCTCTACACAGGTAATTGCTAGTAAGTGACCATCCTCTATTAAATATGCTTTGGGGTTCTTATTTGAAATAAGTGAGCCTACATAAGCATTTATTTAAGAGAAAATCTTCCAAAGCAGTTAATCAGCACAGTATTGCAAGAGGTTAACCAAACTCATAACTGCTAATGGATTTAGAGTGTTATTCATTCAGAGTTATCTAAGTCTGGCTCACTCCCTCCTTCATGCTGGCACTGGCAAGAAATCCTTCAGAAAGTTTTGGGGTTTTTTTTACCCCTTTCCTCATACCAAACTAGAGCAGAGAGCTGATCTGGAGGGCCAACTCACTTCATGATCTCTACAGCTGGCACAAGAGAAGCACTGCTCTTTTGGCACAACCCTATTAGGTGAGCCTAAGCCAAAGGGCATTTTCTGCTAGTGGCTGAGCACTTGATATAAAATGCTGAACCAGTGGCAAAGTTGATTAAAATCAGGACTTTATTCTAATGGCTTCTTTCAGGACTCTGAAAACTCTTTCCAATCCTCACTGCCACAATGCATTGTTGCATAATAAAAGTCCATCAAAATCTCTCTTCTGGGCAAGTAAACAGGTTCTGATAGGATATTCCTCTTTATTCCTCTGTGGGCACACACTTTAGAGTAAGAAAGGGGCCATTATCAATATCCTTGTCTAAATTCCTACATAATACACGCCAGACTCAATCCAACAATTTCTGCATCAGGCTTCTGTTCTCAGCTATATAAACTCCCATGGCAGGATTTCAAACAGGCCCTGTGCTCTCCTCTCTTGCAGGCAGCCAAGCTATTTGCAAACACTTTCACACATTCTCCTGCCTATGAGAAATGTAAGCCAGCTTACCACAAGCAGAAAGTGTGAAAGCATTCTTAAAAAACCCAGTTGCTGGCCTGTTTTTCATAGATTGCAAGTCCTTTTAAACACTCCCCTACCTTCCACCCTGTAAACCCTCCTTTTTCACAATGGGAACTTGCCCCTTTCTGGGGTGAAAACACCACATGAGCCACGTCCCCTGCCCCACCACAAGGTGCTTGAGCACCACTATTATGCTACCACACTAAGGCTCTAGCCAAACTGTAGTACTGAATGCAAAGAACCCACACCTAGCTGTGTCTGCTTTTAGTTCAGAATATTTCAATGCATTTTTAAATATCAACATAATCCATAATTATTTGATTCTTAAGTAAAACAAGCTGGAAATTGAAAGGAGTTGTATTTGTTTTAATATAAACAGTAGATCCAAATTAATTCCACTTAGGTCAATCAGCAACACTCTGCTACAGCTAAAGAAAAAACTCCTCAGAGATGAGGGATTTAAAATCAGCATGAAAGGTATGTAACATAAAAATTAAGAAACAAAATTACAGATACAGAATATTTCCTTGAGTAATGCTTGGATTTTGATCCATTATTAAAATCTGTGATTTTCACTGTATTGTTCAAAAGAAGAATATCATTCAACATGGAAAATAACATGAGATTTAAAAAAAAAAATTACAAGGTAGCCTACCTGGGACTAAGACGCTGAAGGAATTGAACCTTCTCTCTCATTTGATCCCAATTTTGCTTTACATTCTTTGCAAACATGATGACACTGCCTACAATATTGAAAGCAAATAAAACATTGAAGAATTTTGCTGGATTTCTTCTAATACAACCATATAACATGATGGCAAAAGTTCTTGAAGAATTTATCTCTTGCCTGTATTCTTCAATTTTTGTAATATGGGATATAAACTGCAAAGTATGACATCTAAATGTCTCAGCCATTATACCCCCATTAATCAGTATTAAGTACTCCCTCTAGCAATTGCCAAACTATACCGGGATTTTTTAAGCAGCAAAAGACAGTCCTTGCCATTGTGCCTATGAGCAAACTGAGCTAGGAGTAAGGTGTATAACATTTTGTGTAATACCAAGTATATAGCTTTGTTATGTGGGGAAAGAATAGAAGTAGAGAAATAGATGAACAATGACGAAGCTTCCCATTATCAGTCCGGCATTTTTATAGGCATAAAAGCTCATGCTGGTTCTGAGGGAAAGATATGGAAAGACAAAGGAGAATGATTTTTTGGATAGGATTTTTGGAAATGTATTTTGTGAGCGAAAGGTTTATACCAGAAGCCATATTGAGATTGGAGAGTATAACAGGCAGTTGAAGGAGGAGCTGGGAAGGAAGTCAGAGTCTGATTTGATGTGAAGGAGTACTTTATGTGAAGCTGAGAAAACAATGACTAAAACATGGAGGTGCCAGGTGACAGAAGTCTACCACTGAGATCTATTCTATGGTTAGAGGTGCAAGGTGGAAAAAACACCCTCTCAGTTTGTGCACTTCATGGTTTGGCATGACAGCATGAGGCTGGGCAAAGCCACAGAGGAGGAGGGGTTGGAATACAGGTTGAGACTGAAATCGATGTGAAAATATGAGAACATTATAAAAAAATCTGTAGCATATTTGGCCTGATGTATGTTCCAAAGGAAGACTCAAAGGGTCAAAGTGATAACATGGACAATCTTAGCAGTATGATACTAGATGAAAATAGAACTAGTAACTGTTGTCACATCACACCTAAAAGAACAATAACTTCATTTAAATCATGGATATCCTAGTAACAGGTATTACAATGAGTTTAATTTGCATTTTCTGACGAATGTGTGGTAGTTTCTAATACTGCAATATATAGCCTATGACTAGTACCTCAGAATCTGATCCCAGAATTTAAATTCATAGCTTTGTTGCATATAATTTTTTGTGTGTTTTAGACTATTTTGATGTAGGCTTAATAATTTAAATAAGCACAGACCTTTTTTGTTGTGGACCAAATGGTGCAATACCAATTTTCTGAAACTTTTTTTGGCATTCTCCAATGTATGACATCTTTCCAATGGCAAAACCTAAGACACCGGCAACTACAGAGACAGATAACAAAACATTGTTAATACAAGAGCTTAAATCAGGAGTGTGCTATTGGCTCCATTTTAATCATATAACAAATTGTGTATCACATCTTCTCAGAAAACGTCACGAACACGTGAAGTTACACAGGGATTACAGGGTGAATTAAATAACTACTGAAAACAGGTTACCTATCATGAGAGACAGCCACTGGTCCAAAACAATACATACAGAAAAAAGATATAATATTCCTGCATACAGGAAAAGGATGTAATATTTAAAGAACAGATTATATAAAATAAAATTAACTCACAATGTCAGCACTAATTGTTCTTGCCTTTGACTGCACACCATGGTTTACTTCTAATGATCACACTTTTAACACCAACTTCTCTGGCCTTCTAAGAAAGCTAGAACATCAGCTTGCCATACTGTTGCACTGTGGCTTTTACTGGAGTCAGAATAAAAGACTACTTCAATGTCCTTGATTTCCTGCTGAATTTCTACTGAAGAGGGAATCAATTTAATTTCTTGTCATTTATGAGCCACCTCACTGTACAGTACATTTTCTGTGCTTCCATTTGTTTTCTTTATCAATCCATGGTTCTGAATTAGACAGTTGAGCTCAATCAAATGAACACATGAAAAGAACCATACTATTTTATATATTATGGTATCGTGACTTCTTGATACCCTAAGTTGTGCAATCTGCCAAGCACAGCTGATCAATGAGGCTGACATAATTTATAAAACAAAGTGGAGACTGGCATTTATACCAATTTGAGAAACTGCATGACGTAAATATAAGCTGCTACTGAATTCCAAATTCCAAAAAAAGATGACTTTGGAAAGAAATTCAGAGAGATGCATCTAAGGTCTGCATATTGCCTGTAAAGAACCTTACCTTTCCTTTCCTTTTAGAATTGGGTAAAACTTACATGTCATCTTGAGGTATGGACCAAATCTTGGACTTGCTGAGAAAATGCCTACAATAAAAGAAGATGGTGAGAAAGCTTATTCACTTGAGGAACTCACCAACACTCAAAACCAGGGCACTAATTTTCCTACAGGCTTTTGCATTTCTTAAGGTGAGGATGGTATGAAGTCCACTAACACAGACTGCAGTACATCAGGGCACTTTTCATTCCACTAGTTCTTAGTGCATGTGTTTTGGGGCAGTCCAGAGTCATAGGAGGAAAAGAATCTGGACTTTGCATGATTCAGTTCAGGCAGGAGTTCAGAATGTAAACCAACATGAAAGCAGCATGTCTGCCACTGGTGACACCTGCAGCACTGCAGAAGAAGTGATGGTGGCTTATGTTTCAGCACAAACCAACCCTGCATATAAACCAGCAAAATCAAATCTCTTACACAGGGTACAGCTCCTTGTTCTGTGATAAGTAGGACGAAAATGCTCTTTGGCAGCTTTCTGTGGCTATTGATTAAAACTGTACCACTGGTATCTAGCCTCCTCCTCTGGAGAGGAAAGATCACACATTTGGGCCTTTAAGAGAACATAGTGTGCTAAACAAGAAAAGCAAAAAACTATCTCTAGCTTTTTCACCAGAATCCACATTCCCCCAGTTAAGCTCAGGAGGTGAAACCAGTATTCCTCTGAGAACTGTGTCTGGCAGAGGAGTGCCATGCTGTGGAGGAGAGCTACACACAGCAAGATTACCAAAGCAAAAGGAAGGGAAGCGAACACTGGTTGCACTGTTACATGCATTCAGACAATAATAATGAGGCTTAGAAGCTCCAACTTTTTCTAGAGGCAGGGTACTGTGTGCAGCCATCAGAAGAGTGTTTAGACAGAGGAGCATTCAGCCTATGCTAAGCACAAGGGCCTTTACCCACTGTGATCTATGCAATTTTATATTGGGTCTCTCAGGGGAGGGAGGAACAAAAGTGTTGTTTGTTTCTAATCACCCCCCTCCAATTGTTGACACACGGTAATGATTATTTAATAAGGGCATTTGTTATTTCACAGCTGGTCAGAAACAGCCAAGTGTAATAAACAGAAACTGAGAAGAGTAGCTGGTACCAGAGGCTGGCATGTTACCTACAGAGACAGCCCCAGTGCCCTTCCTATCACCACTCACCCTTTTCTGAATGCGTAATCCTTCTCTGATACACTCTTACTCATTCCCTCCCTGTCTCCCCAAAAGCTTATAGGTCAAGGATGAAATAGGGAACCCACATCAGCCTCTTGTGGTATAGCTTAGCAGACTTCAGGGTGGATGCCCCTCACTCCTTCCCCAAAACACTAACCTCAACCTTATACGTAGTCAAGACCCCCAGCAGGGAAACTGAAGGTGCCATGTGTAGAACCAGGCCCATCCACCACATAAACAGAATACAATTTTCTTTTGTGTTATGGCAGATCATGAGCAATCTCTACAGAAAGCTCTCTGTCTCCTCACTTTGGCAGTACTCCTTGTCCCTTTGCACCAAAGCTGTAGTCATATTGACACATGGTCACTGTAAAAACACTGCCAGCATTTTTCGAATAAACCAACAATTAGAGCTAGAGTACCCAATTCTAACCCCCCTGCTTGGGTTGTACAATGCTCTGCCCTACAAGCTGCCCCAGTGAAGACTCCACTCAAATACATGTGATCATGGTGACAGAATCCAGCCATGAGTCTTTGGATTTGCAAATTCTCTTTTCAGTTCATGTTCTTTCAAAAGAATGACTGTGGCAATGCACACATAATAATCAAATCACCACAACAATGACGGTAATGAGTGAGAGGAATACTGATCTTGAAAAACGGCACTGTAATAATGTATTTTTTTATCTTTACCTTTTGAGATTAGCCCCTGGGTGACAAGCATGCTCCCAAGAGATAAAGGAAGAGCTGTGAAAATGAAAAGGAGAGTAGCTGGTATCAGCCAAAATTTGTTACTTATTTGGTAAATACTCTTTTACGTTAAATGTTTTATGTTTCTAATGTTAAACATGTTACTTCTAAATATTAACTTTGCCTACTGTCTTAACCACCTATTACATCTGCTCATTTAGATTACATTCTCTTCAAAGCAAGGATGTCCTCACACAGTGCCAGACATCAGCCATGCTGTAACATCTGGAGCTAATGCTATATATATATATATTTATTAAATAATAGTTTCCACAATCTGAATATCTCCTCTAACTACTGCAACACTTGAAACGACAGCAGCTCCAATGAAATGCTGAAGCCCTTTTCAATCTTCTCCATTCAGGAAATATGTAATTTAGATACAAACTGAGAGGGTGGACTTAAAAGGCACTGAAACATGGAGTACTAAACTTTTAGATGTCCTAACACATGAAGAATTTTGGAAATCAAAGACACATAGCCATGCCTGCCTTCCATTCAGAGGCAATAAGCATGTAACAAAGTAAAACATTCCTAAAGTGGTTGTAATAACGGACTTCAAGAACAGAACCAACTCTACAATTGCTAAAGTTCATACTAAACAAGACCTCGATTCAACCACCTTTACCTACAACGATTACACAAATAATTCAATTAAACCTTTGAGAAAATAATGCTTAACTTGACATAGTTAACCCACAACAGTGTTCCAACAAAAAAGCATTTTGCAGACAGTTTTGCATACATACATCAAGAAGTCATTCTGTGTGGTAAGAATGACTTTGGATCACCCACCTCTGTACCAGAAACTTTCCTGTTTGCATTCTTTACGAATCCTTGCAATCTCTCCATCTTGAATTTGGGAGATGGGACAAAACAACATTGGCTGAAAGCATAAACCTGGATTAGTCTACTGAATTTAATCTCACAGGAAGAAAGAAAATAAATCAAACAAAGAAGGTAAATTATTTAAAAAACAAATAAAATACAAAAACCTCCAAGCAAAACTCCTTATTCTGTTTTTAGCAGTGTGACAAAATCTCGATGCCCCAATACAGAGACAGAAAGAACTACATAGGTTTTAAGTTTAAACCACCTATCTTGTTGGTGTTTACCTTTCTAAAATTGCTCAGCTGCTGCTTGCCCCAGAAGCATATTGCTTTATATCTGTTAGTCATTTCATTCTCATGAGCTGTATTATCTCTCCAAGAAATAAATGACGGAATAAAGGCAGAATGGCAGTTTCAAAAATCAAGTTCTGCTCTGTACAGAAGTCAGTTGAGGTTCAGTAAGAGCAGATTTTGCAAGTATTCAGAAGAGGGTCAACATAAATTCCGCCAGACTCCCCACTAGTAGAACTTTCTCTCTGAGCAATATAAATATATCCATGGCATTAACTGAACTCAACCATACTGGCTTCACCCTAATAAAAATTAGGCCACCAACAGACTTCTTCAAGGTAGCTCTTTTTTTACCCATTGTGATTGAGAGGAAAAAGTGTCAGTATTCTCTCTTGCAGTCTACTATCCAGGGTATTGACATGTAGACATAAGAAGATTATTTTTCTTTCTTTAAGAAAAGACTCAGTGTTAGCACTTGTAGTGTCATTATCAGACATCTGAAATAAATGGGTGTACTGGTTTCGACTGCACAAGAGTTTATTTTCTTCATAGTAACTGGTATGGTGCTAGGTTTTGGATTTGTGACCAAACCAGTGTTCACAATACAGAGATATTTTATTACTGCTGAGTAGAGCTTACAGACAGTCAGCGCCTTTTCTGTTTCTCAGGCTGCCCCACCAGCAAATCGGCTGAGGGTGCAGAAGAATTTGGTAAGGGACACAGCTGAGACAGCTGACACCAGCTGATCCAAGGGACATTCCAATTCCATACCATGCCATTGTGCTCAGCAAGAAAAGCCAAGGGAAAGAAGGAGTTGTAATTAAGTTAAAATTAATTGAAATGTTAACATTTTTCTGTAAAAACACAACATCTTCAAACATACGTATTCTCGAAAGAAAAACCAGACATCATAGAACAAGCAATGTCTTGGGAAAAAGAGCACATTTGTCTATTACAGGATTCCATCTCATTTTATGCCTGACTGATCCATGATTTTATAGCCATAATAATGAAATGCATCTATTGGCCATAGCCACACATTTCACATTATAGGTAATTAATATCGCAGCCCTTCTTCAAGCACTGCTCCCACAGAAGTTAATGGTGGTGCTGCTTGGCTGAACAATACAGAATTGACTCCACTCCAGACCACAGAGAACCACTTCAAACTGGTTTCAGAGGAAGGTCATAGCAAATACAGTAAAATACAAACAGGCTGACTGAAAGATAAGGATGAGTGTCAGAGCCCCAAGTGCACCAGCAGGCTTTGCAACCTTTCTGCCTCCATACACACCCTGCCAGGGGTTTAGCTGCTTGGGCTCAGAGTCAGCTCTAACATGGCACAGTTGTGTAACACTGAATTAGACTGCTGTGAAAACAGCAAAGCTCAGAGAAAGTGGCAAGAAGCTTTGCTCAGGGCCTCTGCCCTTCAGCTCAGGAGCTGTATATAAGCTCAGGCCCTTGCCTTAACTGTGTTGTAGGTATCCCATGGGGATCCTTACCTTGCCTTGCTAACCTGGTCGCCTGGCTTAGCATCAGACTTGCCTTATTCCTATGGACTTGCTTAGCAATCACTGAACTGACTGTAGGCTGATCCTGGTTAACATCATTAGATCTGCTCTCGTCCTCTTTTCGGGTACTGTGGTACTGAGCTCTCTGTACCTGAGGCCCCAGCCCCTGCCACCCTGCTGTCACTTGTGCCCCTTCCTTGCAGATCAGCCCAATATTGCTGCCCTTTGGTAGTGACTGGTTAGCAAAAAATCGTACCACATTTAAATTCCTCGATTTCTCCATCAGAGGAGAATGTTCCTATTCTGTACAGCTGTAGACCAGATCCTTGTGCCGTACTGTTTCCTTCTCCCCTTCTGAATACACAGACATGTGCATGCAGAACTTGATGGGGACAGGTGGTACTGGACTTGTACTCAGACATCACGGCTATGCCAGCTTGTAAGTCAGGGCATAAATCAGAGCCTTAATCTTAAGATTCACAACGCCTAGCCCTCTGAGCACAGTGAACCAGGAAAAATAACACACTGTGCTTTCCCCTCTCCATCTATATGCTTAAGCTAACAAACACCTATTTCTCTCTTCAGTAAGAGCAATTGAGGCAAAATCCCACTTATTCATTAGCAATAGCATCAAAATATAAGGGAGGAAACCCAGCTTACCCATCCAGGTTGCTTTATTGGAAGTGTCTGACTTTCCTGTTGGACTGTTTCAGAAGACATTGTCTCTTGCCTTGTACTCTTGTTCAGCAGAAGCTATGTGTTTTATGCTCGGCTACTTCTCTTTCTGCTAGGGACAAAGGTAAAAAGTCAAGATATCATACTGATTGTAAGTCCAATGTTCATCTAGAAATAAAAATGACCAGGTTGAAAGGAGTGTATTTTTTACAGCATACAGCATCCAGTCACCTGATACACAGTTTACAGCACAGTGTATCACTTATCAGCCACACAGAGTTGTGTGTAACTTACACAGGTAAGCCAGCAACTCCAATTAAATGCTGAATCATGACCTAGTATAGCATGCTTAATCATAAAGAAATGAAAACAAGTATGAGCAAGTAATTGAAAACCTTTCTAATTTTTTAATGTACTGCAGGTCCAAGAAATAGCCTCTTTACTGTGCTGTCCAGAATTACTGCACTACTTCTATCCTCACTGCCATCATTTGAAGCCTGGATTCCATGGGACCCACCAGGCAAGCCTATCACAACTTGTATTTCCAAAAACACAATCCAGTTACAAACATCCTTTAAAAAAATAACACAAAAGAATAAATAGATTCCAAAGAGTTTTAGAGTTGCAATCTTCCATGCCTGAGAACTGCACTGCTAGGGAAACGCAAGAACAAAACTAATTTATTTCTAGAGTAATTCAAACATCTAAATTGTGATTTTCACCTAGCACTTTGCTGCATGGTTTGGCACTTTATTAACATAGAGGGCGCTTCTGCTTTTCTGAAAGTACTTTCTGAGAATGGTGGCACGGAGCAAGGCTAAAGTAACTGCGAAGGGCAGAGTTAAACAGAAAAGATATGCAACAATTTATTGACCTAAATGTTTTTTGGCATTCATAATATTACTGTATAAACCACTTCCTGCACTTATTTTGGGGTCAGTTACATAGCTATAAAGTTCAAGCAACGTCTGCTTCACATACACTAGATATTCAGACAGTGAAGCTTTTTTAAGTAATGGAACAGAAGCAACATAACCTCCTCTCCCCTTGGTAAAAAAAAAAAAAACTTAAATAAAGCATTGCATTCACACCAATCTGCACTTTATTTTCAGACACTTGCAGATATGACAATGATCACTGTGTCTTTGAAAAAACATAGGTTTGAAAATCCATATTATATGAGGAAAGCTCACAGCTCTGCACTGTCTTCCTCAATCTGAGAGCAATTTAATTTTCATCAGTCTCATCACTTAATGCAAAAAAAGAACATAGAATATGAGAAAGATGCATAAAACTTTAAAGAGGTTTGCATCAATCAAAAATCAATCAAATTTTCTTATTCTTAACTGCTTTCTTATTCTTATCTAATCACAAAACTTACTTGTGCAGACGGCTGCATAAAAATAATCACTGCAAACAGTTTCTAACTGCTGCAACAGATTTAAAGTGCTTGTCTTTTTCATGATGATAAAACAGCTGCGTCACAGGAGGAAAATAAAATAAAGGAAAAAGAATGGGTATAAATTAAGATTATAAAGATATGCAATTTGCCATTACCCTCCTATATCATCCTAAGTACATGTTTCTCCTGAATTATAAGTTATTCAGCTATGCTACTGCTTCAACATAATGAACTCCAAAAATCTGTAGCCTTTTAAGCAGCCTCATGGTACATCTCCCACATGGGATGAAAGCTTTTAGCAAGAATGAAACAAAGAGACAGAGTTGATGTCATCAAAATATTATGTAACTGAATTATTAATATTCATACTTAGCAGACATGCTGTCTCCTATCTGAGGAATGTAAAAGTGTTCCAGTATTTTGAGGCCCTGTGTCTCAGAAAGACAACTGTCATCCCAAAAAACAACTTTCTTTTCATTTGCTTACTGAAGAAATGTAACTTCCTTGTAATTTTCTGTAATATTTATTGCTGTTTTCTCAACCTGACATGTAATTATTAGTGTAACAATTAACTATATATTCTGGGAAGAATTCCTCAATTACATTATATTAATTTAAGTGAAATACCCATATATTACAAGATTAAATCAATGTGGTTTGCAAGGATCAAATATTAAAAAAACTTATACATCTTCTACAAGAACTGTTCTGGATAATTTATTCACTTATAGAAGAAA
This sequence comes from Falcunculus frontatus, assembly GCA_013398115.1. Classification (NCBI taxonomy): domain Eukaryota; kingdom Metazoa; phylum Chordata; class Aves; order Passeriformes; genus Falcunculus; species Falcunculus frontatus. The sequence goes on from VZRV01001911.1 coordinate 274,448, forward strand.
ATGCTAATATCAGGTTCCTGAAAAATCTCATGGTTTCAATACCTCTAACGGGATGATAAAGAAGCAGTATGCAAGAAGATAGATAAGTTTTTTAGATCTCGGACTTGTCAACTTCATATACTCTGTTTTCAATAAAAAACCTCCTTCTGAATAGGAATGGTGACCCCATAATTTCTAGGACTACTTCGGGAAAGAAAGGGGGAGCCAAAATTGCGTGTCACATGCAGTGGGCTGTGATGCCCAGGGCAGGCGCCACTCATCACCGAGACAACTCATCAAGGATTTCAGAGAGGCGCTTCAAGGACCATTGTGAGGAACACGGAAGATGACAAGATTCAGCATGATGTTTCACACCTATCTAAACTGCCTCTTTGTTTTAAACTCAGGCTCTTATTTCAAAGGAGAGTCTACAGACTAGCCGCACTAGGTCGTCAATGAAAAGGTCCTTACCGACACCTGACGGCAGGGAGCTGGGGAATGCCCCATGCTTTCTCAGCCCTGCAGCAGCTGCCCAGTGCCCTCACCCACGGCAGTGCACGCCCGGCCAGCACAGAGTATTGCTTTCATACCATATCATATCATGCTTTCATTTCATATCATATCACAGGACCAATTAGGCTGGAAAAGACCTCTGAGATCATCGTATCCAACCTACGACCGAACACCGCCTTGTCAACTAGACAATAGCACTAAGTGTCACGTCCACTCCACCACCTCCCTGGGCAGGCCATTCCAATGTCTAATCACCCTTTTGGTGAAGAAATTCTTCCTGATGTTCAACATGAACCTCCTATGGCACAGCTTGAGGCCACGTCGTCTTGTCCTGTTTTCAGTCGTCTGGGAGAAGAGACCAGTCCGCACCTGGCCACAACCTCCTTCCAGGTGGTTGTAGAGGACAATAAGGTGCCCCCTGAGGCTCCTTTTCCCCAGGCTAAACACCCCCAGCTCCCTCAGCTGCTCCTGACAGGATTTCTACTCCAGGCCTTTCAGTAGCTCCGTTGTCCTTCTCTGAACGCGCTCCAGCACCTCAATGTGCTTTCTGAACGGAGGGGCGACTGCCCCGCAGGGCTGTGGCAGCCAGCACACGCCCCGCAGAAGCCGCCTGCCCCGGGCCGGCTGCAGAGAGCCACGCCCCGACCCCAGCCTTCCCCACCCCGTGACGCCGAACAAATCCCGCCCCGCGGAGCTCAGCCCCTGGTGCGGAAAGCAGGACTCCGACACTCACAGCCTTCAGCCGCGCTTACTTTCTTCGGGCCTCTGGAGGAAGCGGAGTGGGCTGGGCTGACCTGGCCCGGCCCGGCTGGCCCCGGAAGCCCGGGAGGGGGCCCGCCTGCACAGGAGCCGTAGCCGGGCGGGGACCGGCGGCAGCCCGTGCCCGTCTCCCGGGCTGAGCCGCGCTGGGGCGGGGGCCGGCCCGCCCGTGCTGCCGGGCTCCACCGCCACCTCCCGGCCGCCGGGCGCAGGGACAGCCGGGGCAGCCGGCCCGCAGTGCCCGCCCGGTTCCCCGCATGGCCCGGCTCCTCGCTCCTACTAGCATCTGCTACTACACGAGCACTTCTCGCCTCCCCGTGGTCTGCTCCGGTAGAAAAACAGCGAGCATGCCGAGAAAATTCCGCGTTCTCGGATTTTCCCAGTGGAATTCAGAACGCTCCTTTAGCAGGGGTATGGGTTAATGAGGGTAACAGAATCACAGAATCAGTAGGGATGGAAGGGCCCTCTGGAGGTCATCTGGTCCAACCCCCCTGCCAAGGCAGGGTCACCTGGAGCAGGGGGCACAGGAACTCTTTCAGGTGGGTTTGGAATGTCTCCAGAAAGGGAGGCGCAATGACCTCCCTGGGCTCTGCCACCCTCAGTGGAAAGAAGTTCTTCCTCAAGTTGAGGTGGAACTTCTTGTGTTTTAGTTTATGGCCACTGCTTCTCGTCCTGTCACTGGGCACCACCAAAAAGGGTCCGGCACCATCCTCTGACACCTGCCTTTGAGATATTCATATGCATTGATGAGATCACCTCCCAGTCTTCTCACTTCTAGACTAAACAGGCCCAGCTCCTGTAGTCACTCCTTGTAAGAGAGATGCTCCACACCCCTCATCATCTTTGTGACCTCTGCTGGACCCTCTCCAGTAACTTCTTGTCTGTCTTGTAGTGAGGAGCCCAGCATACAACATGTGGGGTCTGTCCTATGAATTGAAAATATTTTTTTGGAAATGAAATCTTGTTCTTTAAAAAAGAAACAACAAATTCTACTTTGACCATTTTGGAATGAAAAGCATTGCTTATCTACTTTGATTTTAATATTATGATGCTTATCTAAGTAAATGAATAAATTTTAATATTAACAAGAATTGAACAAATAAGAAAGGCATTTTCATCAAGCGAAAATAATTTTGCAAGGAAAAGTTGTCCTGAAAATATCAGTTGGGTGTGGGAGGAGTTGTTCTAGGAATACTGAAAAAAAACAGTTCCACTTTTTCTGAAATGAGAAATGCAATGCCCTTTTTTAAGGATAAGTTTTCTAAAACAAAAAAAATACAAACATGAGTTTTATTTTGTATTTTATTTAATAAGAAAGGTCTCAGTTTCTGTTTTGCTTTGTTTTTTCACAGGAAGACATAATAGTTTTCAGTAGAGTATCCTAAATGATGATATGACACTTCAGTGCTTATCATGAAATGAATAGCCTGTGAGATCACCGTTAAATTTCCTCCTTTTGCCTGACCTTGGCATCTCAGTTTCATAAGAAACATAAATCACAGTTAGTTTTCTTAAGTCCAAAAAAGCTTTCAGCTTCCCGGAGTCTTGGCTACTTGAAGCCCCTTTCACCAGACTATTCTCCCACTCTAGCCTGCCAAACCAGAGGATCAGACTTTGCTGCTACAAAATGTGCTTTTCACATGGAGGCTGGGCAAGAGTGATGTCCTCAAACAAGTCTTAGAAGTATATCTAATACTTCCTGGGATCTAAAAGGTATTCTTGAAAACATACATGAAAACTATTTAAGAGATACTGGCTACATGCTATTCTGAAAAATACAGTACACATGAAAATCCCATGTGGAGTGAGTAGTTAATACCCAATAACTTCTTAACTGGTCCAGCTTAAACTGAACATAAAATAAAAGAGCACTGGAATGACTTTTTTCTCATGAGGCATATGTGTGCCTGGGGACAGTGGTTGCCTAGAGATAGGACTGTTTGGATTCTTGCACCTTTCTGTGCAAAAATGCCCATAAAAATCAGTTTAAGCTTCTTTTTCATTTAAATGTAAAGTTCATTGAATATGTTCTTCAAACACTTTCTTTCCAAGATTTACCTGACAGTTCTTCAGCATTATAAAAATAGAGAGAAGGTAATAGACAGAAACCAGTAAATGTTAGTGATTTGGAAGAATAAACACAAAGCAAAAGAGAGATTCTTATTGCTCCCAGAACAAAACCAACTTTACCTGTTGTCAGAGTAGAAAGAGATCAAGGACTGAGATTTCACAAACTCAGGGAAGGTTTACAGGTTCTGGCTGCTCAGCTGAAGAACCTCTTAGAAACCGCTGAAGAGTTGCCAGGGTCCTGAGGTTCACCACATTCCCCAAAGCAAAGCCTTTCCAGTGTGCATATTTAACAGAAACACTCCACATGTGCCAGAAGGAGGAACTGTTCCCACTTACAATAAACGTGGTTTATTTGTCCATTACAAAATTGAACACTGTTAATGGCTTAAAAATTCCCTGAGAAACAAAGCTCCCCCTCCTTGCTTTGTAACCATAACAGAGCATGGATAACCAAGTAAGAATTACATGGCAGGGCATTGTTCTCACGCTGATGGGAGTAGGAGTTAAGGGTGAATGAAAAGACATGAAAAGTCACAGTGGGAAATAGTCAACATACTTCTGAGTAAAACATTAAACTGTCCTCACTACTTGCAGGAAATCATGTAAGTTTTCTGTGTCTTGGCTGATTTTTGGATGTCCTTCTATTTTATACTTGGTCTGGGCTATCTTTTAGTAGAAATGAATAGCTGGCAATTATGAGATATTCCAGATATAGGATTTCCTCTTCTCAGTGTGAAGAACCCAGTAAAATGCTTGCAGAGACCTGCAATCTTTGTGTTTCCACTGAGTCTGTGACAGGTGCCTAACTGTAAACTCACCCACTCCTGCTTTTTTCCAGAGCTGCAGTTTTAATTCTAATCTGTGCTCATACTTTCATGCTTTTCCCCCCCATTTCTCTGGCACTTTCTTCTGCTTCTTCATCGTGCCCATTCAGGCACATCTCTATTGGGCAATATGCAAGGACAACTTCTCGCAGGGGTCTGAAAGTTCTTTTAAATTCCATGTGTTTACTTGGGTTTCAAAACATGCTTGTATTATAGTTTCAACCCAAATAAAGCATTGTTTTTTACAATCACTAGGTTTAGAAAAGTTTACCCCTATCAACCAATGCAATTACGGGGCTGTTAAATTCAGATAATTTTTTATGTCTGTTTTAGGGTAGGGGTGTATTAAATACTATTCTAAAATGAAAATGCTCCTTGTTCTGTGAGTGGAAACTCCTACTGTAGTATGTTTTCTTGACTCTGCTGGTTTGCCATCATTGTATTCCTGTAAAGATCAAATGTTTTTGCTTTATTTTTTATCAGGTACACATGTGGAACTCCAGGAATTAAAAAAAAGATAGTGAAAGGCATTGCTACACATATATGTGTAACTAAGCACCTTGCAAGAATTGGCTTTTGTATTTAAGATATTACACCTGAAAACTCTCTCCTCTTTTGCTCTGATGCTTATACGTATATCAGCCCTATGGAGGGCACTGGAATGTAACTTTGTGACATGTGAAACCAAACTTAATAGTTACTAAAAATCTCAGAGAGAGTACCCAGAAAACAATTGCTAAATTTTTCAGGATTTGCATTATTTGCATTGTATGATGAGTTTAATGGAAGCCACACAAGCATATCAGGTTCACTCTTCCAGTCGTGTCTAGTTTTACTGGAACTCCACCTCTGAACCATGAAGCAAGATACTGTAATTACAATAAGTGTTGCAAAATTTTTTCAAATCTTTATTGGCTGAATACATGCCCTGTACCTCACGCTCCTGCCATGCAGCTCCAAAAGCAGCCATGTCGCCCTGAGTTTTGCAGTTCTTCGATGTTTTCATTTCTGTATAAGAGTTTCTCACGCACTTTTCTGTAAACATAGTTATGTTTTTGTAACTTTGTTCTATTGTTGCACTTTTTTCTCCCGGGCGGAGATGTTTGATGGATTTTCCTTTGACCAGTGTGGTTGAGGGGTGTAAACCTCACCCTCCAATCCAAGGGGATATATAATAAAGTCCGAGGTCTTCTCGGCCCCTTCCTTTTCTGCTTCTCTCGCTGAACAGGTGTCTGCATGTTCCTTTCGTGTCCAAGTGCGGCATCTGGTGGCCCGTACGGGACGCGCAGGCTCGGGTCAGGTAGGGAAGAATTTCCCTAGCAGTTAGGGTTTGCTCCCTTGGTCAGCTAGGTTTTAAAAAATGGTGATTGATACGGATGATTCAAGCGATTACTTGGCGTTGGAGGTGTTAGAGATAGCGTTGGAGAGAAAGGGAGTCTCAGTCTCCAGAATGGAGTTGGAAAAGGTCTATTTTTGGGGAAAAGCACGGCGTTTCTTCCAGGACTCTGGAGACGTTTTGTCTAAGATAGCTTGGGCATCTTTGGGAGATTTGAT
>VZRV01001914.1:2150-234017 GCA_013398115.1 Falcunculus frontatus
CTCGGCGCGGCTCCCGCGGAGACGGAGCGCTGATTCATGGGGCCCCGCGCCGGCTGCCTCGGCGAGGAGAGCGCGGCGCTGCCGCTGCCCCCGCGTGGGGTGTGAAGCCCCGGCCCCTCCTCCGCAGCCCCGGGCTCGCCCGCCCTGCTCGGGAGTGTGGTCCCTGCCGGGATCCGCCGCGCCTGGCGCACAGAGGGAAGCGTTGATGCATCGCTGTGGAAATTCATTGTGTGACTTTCTGGGTATTTACTGAGTTTCAGACCGAGATGCAGCTCTTGAAAGCTTTATGGGCACTAGCAGGAGCAGCGATCTGCTGTTTTCTTATATTTGTCATCCACTCACAGTTTCTTAAAGAAGGTAATTGTATGTGCATGTCTACATATCCTGTTCTTTAATACTAAGATCTTTACGAGGTGCCTTAATTATTTTTACTGTTTCCAGTATGTTCTATTTACAGCAGTGCTTCACGCTATTTTTCCTTTTCCTTAAAACCTTCTCAATTTTGTTGCTTTAGATGATAGGTAGGCTTAGACTTACATCTTTGGTAAATGTATATATTACATATATATATAAATATATATATATATGAAATCGGTATGATGTTTATATTTGATGTTTTAGCTGACGTCTCATTTCTTTATGGGGCATGTTATAGTGTATAGAAAATATTTGTTGCTATCAGATGACCACAAAACAGTAGTCATCATGGGAATATTAATAAACAAAAAAGCCCCTTTAACAAGTAAACGTCTTATTTTTATACCAAATCAATAGGCATCCTTTTCCTCTTCCTTATTCAGTACGTTTTCAATAGATGGCACTAAAGTTCTATGGAAAGGGCAGGGCAGAGCAAATCCTGGGCATTCAGCATCTTCCTTCTCCTCACTGCCCCGAAACGGGAAGAGGCCTTTGCTTGGCTTCCAGGCTCCTGTTTCTTCCACCTTGTGGTCAGAAAATTGCGAATACAATTTACAGGAGAAAATAATTTGGATTGTGGGGCAGGCTTTCCTCTTTTCTTTTATTTTTTTTTTTATTTCCCACATGAATTCGGTGGAAAAAAATATATTTGATTAAGTGAGTAGACAGATTTTCCTGGGGAGTAACCCTTGGATTGCTCCTTTTTTGTTTTGTTTTCTTTCCTCAGGAAATTAGTATTTTCTTTTTTTCCACTACTGCTAAAATAATTATTACATTTGTTACTTGTATAGCAAACTGTAGTCTGAGACTCAAATGTGACTCTTGAGAAATATATATATATATATATATATATATATATATATATGTAGGGGGGTGTATGGGAAAGTCCAGTCCTGTTTTTTAAGTAGTGTTAACAAAGATAACACAACAATACGGGGGTTTTGGTGAACCTATTTTTTCTTTTTTACCATTGTAATATAGTTGAGATTATAACTGGAGGAAAAAGGAGCCAAGATCAGCTTGAAGTGGTGGCTGTGTAAAGCAGGGAGAAAACTTTTTTTGTGACTGGGACAAAGTTTCACTCGAGGCTGGGCAAAGTGACAGCCTTGCAACCACTGAAGTATCAGTACTGATTTTAATTTTCTGTCAGTCTAATAAAAGCATGAGACTCTGTTTTCACGGATTTTTTTTTCTCCTGAAATGAATAAACACTGATTTGCCTGATTTGGTTAATTTAGAAGCACTATCCAGATATCTCCAGTGCTAAAGATTTCTCCTTTAAGAAACATACCCATGCTGTAATTGCATTGTGTGCAATGCCTCCCACATAGTGACTTATTTAACATTCTTTTAAAATGCTCAGACAACTGTACTTATATATATCTGTCTAATGACATGGCCTGTTTTGAGGAGATTTTGCAGAATTTCAGGGGGTTTTTTTACACTATTTGCCACTATACTGTTTTTTTTCGTCTTCAGTCTTTCAGGGTTTGAGGTCTGTGTTACTGTAAAAAATCCTTAAAGGAAGAAGCATTTTTTTTCTCCTTGAAATATTTCATCCTGCCTTGTAGGAATAGAAAGCTAGAAAATTATTTTATAAAGACAGAAACCATGGATGTACATGAAAGACTTTTAACACATTTTACATTTCTCCAGCAATTATAACCATTCTTAATGTGGACTGCAGAGAGCAAACTGAAGCTCTCTAGCTTGTTGGATAACTTAATTACATCACTTTGTTTATATTTGTTCTTGAAACATTTCTGCTTTCTTTAGCGATGAGAACTATATCCTGACTGTAAATTGCATGTACTGGCATAGTTGTCAGACTTTTCTTGACAGGTGCTAATCTCCACAATAGCATTTTGACCCTTTCTGTATAATTACTTCAGCAGTGTATGTTTTCCTTCCTCCTCGTAGTTTCAATAAGGACACAGAATAGTTTAGTGGAGTTGAATGAAAGTCTGCATGGTACAACTGAATTTTGTCTTTATGAAGAACTTTTAAAATATCCAATAAAAATGAATGGTTTGAGCATAAGATATTTAAATGAAGGCATATAAGAGAAGGAGAAATAGACAACATTGGATTTAAGCTGTATATTACAAGCAGTTTGCAAAATAAGATCTACATTTACTTTTTTTTTTTTTTTAATTTTAAAACCTGGTGTTTTATGTTACTTTCAGTAAGAAAACAAAGAGAAAAAGTGTGAGGAAAGAACTAGCAAATAATTTAACCATATGCCTACCACATTTGTTTATTAAGTAAATATGTATAAAGAAGGATATGTGTGAGATTACCTCACTACCTTCAAAATACTTGAAGTAGTTTCCTGATGTCAGAGTTATCCCTTTGCGTTGTAATTTTGTAAAAAGTTAGGAACACTATGTCTCATTGCACATGATATTGGACTGTTGATTTCCTGGCAAAAAAACTAATTTCCCATTGGAGCCTAATGAGCTACATGGGCTTGCTGTTTGTAACTCAGCTGTGTGGTCGAATTCCTAAGTTAAATGCTTGGACATTTTAATTTGATTATTGCTTGTGCAGAAGGATAATTTCCTGTTGTCCCAAAGAACATTCAAATAAGGCACCAGTTTGACTAGCCTGATCAGATTAGCTGATAACACCTGTCTCCTGAGACAAGTTGACAGTACAAGTTCATCCACCAAGCATCTCTTTTGTGTGTAAGACAATCGATTTAAGAAGAATGACACGTAAAATTAATTAAAGTTCAAACCTAATTTATTAATGCATGTTCTTTCCATTTTTGCATGTTTCATAATATTTACTGCTTATTTTTCCAGAGCTAGGTTTTAACAGAAAAATGACATAATCTTTGCCTCATACAAAATTATATAATTACTACATGCCTTTTTCTGGGTTCATTTTCCTTTTACTCACTTGGAATGACTGATGTTATCTGGTATGTTGTGCTCTTATGACCTATTAACACAATGTATTTTTATAATTTTAGTTGTACTGCATGGCTATAGTGTGTAGAACTTCCATGCCATCCAGCTGAAACTTATTACTAGAACCAAATCCTCCTTCAGTCCCATTCATAAATGTGAGATTATATGTTGCAACAGTCAACTGAGATTTTTTTTTCATAAATAATGTTAATTTCATGTTAATTTCATTTTAATTCCTATGCTGAACTGGCCCTGCCTTAATTCTTAGATATTTTTATATACATTTGCAAACTGAGGCAGTTTGGTAGTAGCATTATATTACTACCATATAAATGGTGTTAAAAAACAATGAATGCTTGTTCTGAGATGAGTGGGAAAGAGCTGTTTAAATGTCTATTTTCATGAATATATTTTTTTGAGGAAGTGAAGAATGGGTGACACAGGGGGCCATTTTTCCACACTTAGGCTTTTGTGTGGAAATACAGGTCACCCTGTGGCTAATCCGTTCCCCTATGTCCAATCTGTCCTTCAGTGTTTCTAAAAGATGAATAGAGCTGTGAACCCAGAAAAGGGTATTGTGATACATAATTGCAGTCCCATGGCTGTCTGATCTTCCTGCAAAGCAGTTTAACATACTCTAGTCAGCTGCAGTCAGTATGAAGGAGTGTTTAAAATTTCAGTATCTAAAACTTTGTGCATACACTATTGAAAATTAAAAGTAGCCAAGTACATTCACTACCCATGTCTGGGTTTTAAATGATTCATTATCTATTATTGTTTAACACATTTATTCAAAGATATATAAAAAATATTTGAGTTGATGTTACACCCCATCAATCGTGGGAATTCCTTTGCTCCTGACAAGGACCTCTTTCCCACTGATGAACATTTTAACCATTCAAACACAGCAGTAATGGGGAAAGGTGAAGAATCCAGTTTCTAAATGTGTCTTTGAATCTCATGGAAAGTAGGGCAGTGAGGGAGTAACTTCAGAACGATATGTGTACATGGCAGCCAGGGTGTGTTACAGCCCTGGATATACTTTAAAACTTCTTTTATGTGCTGATTACTCATTAGGAGATAGAAATGTCTTATTTATCAAAAGGTGCATTGATATTTTAAATGGTTTAGGAGATTAGGGTAATGTTAGCTTTGTTTGGAGAGGGACTGTGCAGAAGCATGGATTCAATCTCAAGAATCTTGCTTAACGTATATAAGATTGAGATATTCAGATCCCAAAATCATATTCTTAATCTATTGGGTAGATGTCCAGTAGTGAGCTCTGTAAAATAGGGTGATTTTCTGTTGATACACTGCAGTAATTAAGACGAGGCAAGAGAATTCCAGTACTCCTTTTATAACCGGATGATTTTGTCTATAAACCAGAATTTAGTATCATTTGTGCAGATTTAATGTATTCTTATATATATCAATAAGGTATCTGTTTAGGACATTTTTCATAATTATCTGGTTTTTTTTGTTTTTTTTTGCCTCGGACAAAAATTAGCAATTATTGGTTACACTTGTAGGCACTTCTGCGTCAATCCCATTTATAGGAATTAGTGTCACAATAGTGAAAAATACTTCAGCAAGATACTACTGCACTTTTAAAAGAGTCCAATATTACACATAATAACTTGGTTAAGTTTTATACTTAGTATCTTTTTTTCTGTCACTTTTTATACTGATTTAAATCTTTTAGCCTGCTCTAAAAGTACAGAAAAAGCTTTATGCATATTTTTGGTTTTAGCATGTACATTTTGATGCTGACAATAATAAGGCACATATTCTATTTAGCTGTGTAACCCCAAACAACTCTGCTACTCCTCTGCTAATGTTTGAAAATGTCTACTGACAGTACACCCGAGATGATTTTTTAAAGAGCTTTCTGTTCATACAGCCTCATGGCTTGAGGAAGCTGGTATTGCTAATGTTTACTGCTGTGTAAAATATTTTGAGTAAAGGAGATATCTTCTAAAATGTTTTGAGCCTTTGGCCCTCAAAATTTGCCTAGAAAGAATTTGAATGTGACTTAGTATGACAGATAATATTGCCAGCCTTTCATTTTTCTTTGATCTTTTAAACATTAAAAAATACTTGAACCAGTTAAACATAGAAAAATAATTGCTTTCAAGAATTTGGGAAAAAAAATTTGGTTTATTTTAGAGTTATTTCTTCAGTTTGCCCTTTTATGCTTTACCTGTGTCTCAAAACAGTAAGATACCTTTCATACCAGATGTGCTGCATATGTTACCTATATATAGTAAAACTGAGCTGAGGACAGTGTGTCCCAGCTGCCCATTTGCTGAAGGGTTTGTTACATTTAACACATTGTAGTATAATTTTTTCTACTGTCTATCTTCCATACACTTTTTGGGGGGTGGTGTTGTGAAGAGGCAGGTATGAACTATATTATCAGCACAGGACATCAGGGGATAGAGAGGCACAGAATGCAGAAGTGGGAGATTTCCTCTTCCCATCCAGGAGACAGAACTGGCAGTTGAAAAGCCCTAAGCTTGAATAAGGGCTACATAGGTAAGAAAACGTGAAAGGTATCCAATCCTTTTTTGCATTTTTTATGTAGTTTTATGGCAACCAAACAAAATTAAGACCGAGTTCAGTGGCTATGTGAGAGCGTGTGGCACACTGGAGTTGCAGAAAAATGAGAAGTAGTCCTGCTTTGAGATAAAATAGTTTTGTTCTTGAAGTGTTTTGACGTTTCCAGTCTATTGCTTTTTTTTGATTCTTTGTTTTTTTTTTTTTCAATAGGATTAGAGAGGTGTAGCAGTGAAAGGAAGCAATACAGACAAATTTCTCGATCATTTTCTTTTCCGGGAGGCAGGAAAGATTTTCGCTATGTGCATCTGCTATGCTGGGATGTACCGAGAGGGGGAGTCTGACAGGTTTTCTACCCATGGGAGGAAGCTTCGAAATTGTCTTTCACTTTGGGTGTTTAGTATGAACGACTTGTATGTCTTCACAGGGAACTGCACCATCGATGGTATAAACCTCCTGCTTCTCCCCACTGAGCAACTTAAAAAAAGACATTAATAAGAGATTTTTCAGTAGCCTTTTTAAAATTGCCTGTTTTCATACCCCAGGAGCACATGTGATGAATTATTGACCTTTCTCAGCATTTATCAGCACTACCTGTTCCTAAAGACAGTACTATTGACTCATGTGAGTCACATCATACAAAAGTGCATGCTTTTTTAGATCTGTTGGTTAATATTTATTTTTCTTGTTTCTTAGCAGGCATACACTGTATCAAATATTAAACTGCCGAAACAAGACACACACAGCTGAGACTTTTTGAAACTGAACTAAAAAGCCCAAGTGAAAAAAAAAACAAAACAAAACATGTATTTAGAAGTTGAGTTCAATATAATATTACTGAGAAAAGCCATAATTTTTTAAAATTCACTAGTCAAAATATAGATAAAATTATTCTCTTCACATATATATTTTAAAAAAGCTGTTTCTAATCATATGAAGAAAAGACAAAACACAATTGTACCAATTAAAATAACAGTATTTTTTTTTCTGGTAGTATTTAAATATCCCAGTTGGAATTGGTCGCTCAGCTGAGTATGACTGGCCAACCGGGGTATCTATTCCACCCTGTATCTGCATTTAAGCAAAGATTTATTTTTTTGAAAATTATATCCTCTTGCTACTTATAACCCATAGTGATAGTATGTTCTATTTAATAACAAAATCCTCTTATTTGCCTAAATGTGCTTTCTATGCTTGTTCTAGAAATCCAACACTACATAATGAATCTGCCTATTCATTATATTTTACCTTTGGCACCACATCAGTTCACAAGTAAATCTCACTCAGAACAATAGATCTTCCTACTAATTGTTGTTAGTCTTGTGAAAAGCAATGAGTAACACGTTTGGAATATGTCCAAACAGCAAATTAACATATAAATAACCAATACCAATATTTTCTTAAAGCGATGTACTAAAGTGTGTTTTCACATGAGCAAATTTTTTTTTTTTTTGACCATATAAAGGAAGGAAGATTGCATTAATTTATCAGGTGAAAAAATTTATTTGTAATAGACAACTATTTTCTGGATCTCAGCTTCTTTCTAATGTGCCACAAGACTATGGGGTGTTTCAAAGTCTGGATATTTAATTGCAGTCACACGTGAGAAAAGATTAAGTGGATCCACAGGAGAACAAAGGGAATAGCTAAATCTTTAGGAGATATGACCTAGAAAAAAGAACTAAAGACACTAGTGATACAAAGTTTAGAGGAGAGATTACTAGCATGATAAGAGATTTCAGTGGGTAAAATTTTGCTTTGAGAATACTAAACCATCCTTTCTGTAAAGTGGGAAGATCACAAGAAGCAGTGAATGCAAAGTGATTTGAGGGAAATTTAGGCTAGACTTTGGGAAAGGTTACAGCAGGACAGATTTGTGCTGATGCTTTAGGGAGGACTTGCCATTGGCAAGAGCAGTTAAGCATTGGAATAGATTTGCTTGAGAACTTGTGGAATAGGAGAGTTTTATTTTCAGATTAAAAGATTGTCTGTTGGGAACAGTATTCTTAAGTTGAAGCAGACAGGTGGACTAGGTGACTTCTTAAAGTCCCTTGAAGTCCGATTCTCCAAAATGTGCACTTACCTAAAACCTTCAAAGGTGAAAAATATTTAAACATCTAACTTTAGGGCAATTTTCTATTGACTGCTGAAGTGAATAGGCTCATAAAAATTATTCTAGATCTGAAAGTATCAGAGAACAAAAAGAAAATCTCAAGAAATCAGCCAGTGTTTAAAGTATTTTATTAGCTAAGTCATACCTTTTTTTGAGTTTCAGATGTAATTTAAAACAAAAACAAAACAAAAGAACAGAAAATATCATGATTCATGTAAATAAAGATCATTTTTTAAATGCTGTTTATGTTGCAAGCTATTTAGGACTCAGAGGTGTCCGGAATCAGGACCGTGCTCTGTTTACACTTCTTCATATGCAAAGAGTAGTGAAGTAGGGATATTAGTCTAATTCACATTCTGGTATTTCTTATAAGATGAGGATTTGTGTTAAGGATTGTTTGCTGCCAATCTGCTCTTGTTACCCTAGCATGTGAAGGGCTTATCTCCAGGTTACCCTATGGCTGCTCTGACCTCTGGTGTGGGAAGCATAGAACCTGCCCCACAACAGAGTGAGCTGCAAATGGCTTTGTAAAGTTCTCTGTTACCAGAGTACTCTGTTACTCTGTGCCTGCTTGGTGCTATGGGTGATTAAAAGCTTTGTGTTCATTGCAGTTTGCAGTGGTGTGTATCTTGATGAAGTACTGTCCAATTTTTATGACGTCTGTATAGTTCCAAATCCAGCAGCAAAAGGAGAATTAGCAAGTTGTGCTGACAGAAATGCTTGTGGGTTGATATAAGGACAGGGAGAGATCACTCACTAATTACCATCACAGACAAATTCTTCTTAATAAAGAATTAATTCAGGGAAGAATTTATTTAATTTATTGTCAATGAATAAAAGAGTAGGGTCTCAAGAAACAAACCCAAATCTTAAAACCCCTTCACCCAATGACTCCTTTCTTCCCGGGCTTCACTTTGCTCCCAGTTTTTCTGCCTTCTCCCCCGAGTGGTGCAGGGGGATGGGGAAGAGGGGTTGCAATCAGTTCATCACACATCGTCTTTGTTGCTCCCTCCTCTTCATACTCTTCCTCATCTCTAGCAGGGGGTCCCTCCTATGGAAGAGAGTCCTCCACAAACTTCTCCAGAGTGGGTCCTTCCATGGGGTTAGTCAACCAGGAACAGACTGCTGCAGCGTGGGCTCCTTTCTCCCTGGGTCCACAGGTCCTGCCAGGATCCTGCTCCATTGTAGGCTTCCCATAAGGCCATAGCCTGCCTTGGACATCCATCTGTTCCAGCATAGGTGGTCCTTCAGAGGCTGCAGGGGGATTTCTGCTCTACTGTGGATCCCTGTGGACTGCTGGGGGACAGCTGCCTCACCATGGTTTTCACAGAAATCTCTGCTCTGATGCCTGAAGCACCTTCTCCCCCTTCTTCACTTGATGTCAGCAGGGCTGTCTGTTTTTCTCACATATTTTCACTCTTTTTGAATGCTGACGGTGTTGCATAGATTTTTTTTTTTACCCACACTTCTTAAATAAGTTGTCCCAGAAGCGCTACCACCATCACTGATGGACACGGTTCTGGCTAGTGGTGTGTCCATCTTGGAACCAGTTGGCATTGGCTTCCTTGGATACAGGGGAAGCTTCCAGCATCTTCTCACAGAAGACATCCCTAAAGCCCCCCCATCTCTCCCCAAACCTTGCCATGCAAACCAAATATATTCGTAGTCTACAGCTTGTTCTTGGAGCAAGTTCTGTGTGGAATTTTTTTGTGTCTGTGGAGCAGTTATGCACTACAGAGTTGTTCTACTTAGAGCTGTAGAAGACCTGGGTACTAGTTATTGTTTTCTTGAGCAGCACTAACATTTCTTAAAAGACAGGAAATAAGGAAGTTTTTAGAAGTTACTGTATTGCAAGTTTAAATTTCTTTGTCCCTTTACACTAGCTTTTGAAAAACACTTGCGTTTTATGTGGTTTTGTGCTGACTGCTAATTAATCCTGACCACAATGTTATATGATATCTTTTAAAATTTGCTACTGTTTTTATTGTATTAAATTACATGTTTTTTCTCCATTATTTTTTCAATACAAATTTATGTCTTTAAGGAAGATAAAAACCAAACCTCTGCTCCATTATTCAGAGTTGTACATGTTTTGGAGATGTGCATTGTGAATCTGGGAATAGATTTACCCTCAAGAGAATCAAACAGTTGTTTGAAATGGTCAAGGCTTGAGTATCACTTTGCTTACGGCTGTGAACTAATTGAGATTAAACTAAAATGGTTGTGAAGAGGCTTTCTCTTCCTGTGCATCAGCAGGTCCCATTATCGTTAATCCTTTAAAAGTATTATTTAGTCATTAAGAAAAATGAATGTTCTTCTTTACTCCTCTTTTGTTCTAGCTTTTGCCTTTGTTTTTACAATACAAGCTGGTAGACGAAGTAAAGAGTCTTCAGCTTCATTTATTGTGAAAAGATCTTTTAACAGTTTTAAGCATTTTTGTGTACTTGGCTATAAAACTATATAGATTGTACCAGATGCTGCCTTATCTTATTTTATAGAATTATAACGGATGCTGATGAGTTTTAGACACAAGTCTTTAAAGATAAAATCACTTTGCTGTGTGTTATTTTCTTTGGTAGAATGTAGTAACAGCCCCATTTTGTTGAATCCTTTCACCATTCTATTATTTTGATTAACATTTTAGTAAAAGTTTTGGTGTTTTAATATTCTAAGAAGTTATATGTCTTCCCTAGAGACTATTAAAGCACTAAACATGTATTTTACCTGTTATTCAGCGAATAGTGGCATGATTTTCGGGTGGGCTGAAGACCCAAGAACTCCCATTACCTGCAATTAGGGACTGTATGATAAAACGTGGGTTGAGCATTTTCTAGGCCATGTCCAATTACTAATTTAATGTCAAGGCCCAACAGATTTATTATAATTACTGTTTAATATATAACTAGGCAAATATCCGTTTGTTGTGATATATAGGCATCACTTGTAGTGTTAAGTATTTATAAAAAAAGGCATATGCTTAATTAGCAGCAACTTGAACTTTGGTAACAGCTTCAAGAAAGTAAATCTGTAAGGTATGAATGTTGAAGGGACCAATATGATTGTTTGATGTTAGGAATGAAATCTTGCCTCCATTGAAACTGATGCTTAACTTCTTGCTGTTTCCATTTATGCTCCTGCTTTAGCTGGGCTGGGCAGCATTGAGGTTCTACTTTGGTATATTTTTGCCTTGGTTTATTGACTTGGGAAAGTGTCCTTTCCATCTGTAAGGTGTGTGAGGTAAATGCCTTTGGAAGATAATCCCTACTGAAAGTCTCTTCAAATCAACTGATTAAAGCATGTACTTAACTGGAAAGGTTCTGCTTCACGCTGCAGTTCCTTGTCCCATACTTGGGCACTCCAGCTCCCAGTGACACTGTTTTCTGATGGTAAAGTGAGGTTATTTTCCTTATTCCACAGACCCTAAAAATTATGGCTGTTGTACAACTCCACACTCCAATACAGTGAATTATTAGTGTTAGTTGTATGAACTTCTACTTAATTATGCACTTAGGCCTTATCTAGAGGCAGAACCAAATCCTTGCAGTCACTTAACAAATCTAGAGATGCTCACTGTTCACAGAACAAGTGCAAGAAAAGGATTGTTAAATTATACATGAGCAAGTAGTTAAAATAACAGAAGTTATGAAATATCATTTCTTCTCAGTGTCTTCACAGGCATAATGCATTTCTTCATCTAGAATTGCTGAATTTCTTTAGTAGTTCTTGTCTGCTTTTAGTTTCTCTCTTGCATGCTCTCCCAAGAGAATGAAGCTTCATTCTGCATGCACACATGGGAACATGAACAGAAAAGGAGATGGTCAAGGGATCTCTTATGATTCTGAACACTCTACTTTTTCCCCCTAGTTTCTAGGCTCTCTTAGAAGGGAATTCTATGTTCACTCTGCCTGTGTGCTTGTGTAAGTATAGCCTTGACTGTCCGTTATAAAATTGTTACAGTCTAATTTTTAGTTTAGAAGAGGGCTGGCTGCATGATCTAGTTCACTGGGCATTAGGGTTTTGTGTATTCGATAATGAATTACCAGTGTCCTGATTTAATTTTGTTAGAATATAGTCTGAATTTTTTTTTCTAATACTGGCAGAGAACTAGGATGAACATGGACTTTGTGCCCTTTTTCTAATTCATTTGCCTTTGCTAGATGGTTATTTTTCACTAGATGTCTTGGTTGCAAACTTCCAGACAACTGGTGCCTTGGGAAGACAGCAGACATCACAGAATCATAGGGTGATTTGGGTTGGAAGGGACCTTAAAGATGCTCCATTTCCAACCCTATTCCATAGGCAGGGGCACCTCTACTAGGCCGGGTTGCTTAGATGCCCGTGCTGGGGAGACCAAATTTTATATATAGCTAAGCTCCTACTTTTTCGTATTCATTTTATTGTATTGTCATGTTTTAAAGTTTTCTTCTTCACTTTTGTGAGCTCTATTATGATAAGAGCTAAAATGCATTAGAGTTATAATAATTCTTAATATTAAACCCAGTTCATAGAAATTATGCATGTTTAGTAATGGTGTAATATGAGTTGAAAGTCACTATTTGTTACAGGTATTTTAATGAGTAGATAGAAAATTATTCTCAGTTCACGAGTTGAGATTTGCAAATCTCTTTTTCAGCAGACAAGAAATGAGAGTCAAATTAAAAGGACTAGCTTTTCTGTCAGATTCATTCTAATGCTATGACTCTCTCACATGATGATAAAGATGTCAGATTATCTCTAGGCTTACATAATTCCTTTAACGTTCACTGTGAAGGGAACTGCAGACACCTCTGCATTTTTAGGCAGGCAGGTTCTTGAATTCAGTAAGTCTGTCCAGTAGTAGAGAGGCATATCAAAACACAATTTTCTTCGTTAAAAAACAGAGCAATCATACTTTCTTTTCCAGACTTTAAAAATTTTTTGTTAAGAAAAAGAGAAAAAAAATCCCAGCAAAATGGGTTTTCAATGGAATTAGCAGTAAAAAGAGTGAGAAAAGGACTGAACTGTGCAGTATATTTCCATTTTCTAGAAGTTTATAATTGTAAAAGTGAAAGAGAGAAACCTTTGCCATAGAACTCATTTGTTTGATTACTTTCTTCTGCACTTATTTATTGCTATGGTTTAAAAGTCAAGGTTAAGCAGAGATGTGGTTACAGTGATTTAATCCCAACTTCTCCTCACTGTAGCTTCATCTTTTAATATAAATTGTAGCCATTTAAAGTAAACAGTTATTCTGATTAAATACATGAAAAAAAATATGTACAAACACAAAGGAAATACAGAGTTTGTAACGAAACCTCAATGTTAATTTACATTTTGAAAAACCAAAAAGTTGCCATAGTAACATGTAAGTTGCAAAAATTTTCTAAATCTGATGTATTAGACTGAGGGAACTCTTAACTTGCATTACACGTTTCTCTAGTTTTGTGAATAAGAGCATAATTCTGTGTATTTGGCCACAAATTTGTGTAAAACATGAAAAAATACACAGGCATTAGTAAGTTATGCAAACTGAGTCTTTTCCAATCAGTTTTCTAATGATGTTGTTCCTAAGATAATTGTTGTTTTGGATCTTCTTCCCTAAAAAAATGTAGAATATATAGGTGTTTTTCAGTATAAGATTTTGTTGCATCTCTGTTGCTCAGCAACCGTGCAGTTAATAGTGATGATTTTTAAACATGCAGGGTACTATATTCTGTCTGTTCCCTTAAATTTCTTTTTAATTCTATTAAAATGGTCAACTTTTTTCTCTAGAACAAACTTACCAATATTTTTTTTTATGAAAGAAAAATTGGTCCTTTGGTGAACAGATGAAAAGATAGAGTTTAATAATGGGATTAATTTTTGCTATTTTAGAAGGCCAGTCTTAATACTATGCACTGTGAGTGTTGTAAACTCTATTTCTGAGTGCCATGGGCTGCTCTGTTACCTTTCTAACTCCATGTGCAGCCAAACTGAGCAAATAACCTTTACCGAGCAATTTGCAGGGTCAGTTTTTTAACTAATTAATTTACTGCATAACTCTCAGCAAACAGACAGTTTTTATTTTCAGTGCTATTTATATATTTAAAACTGTTTAAGAATTATGTATGAAATAATGTTTGCACCCAACCATTGTCTAATGCTTTCTAAATATCTGTGTGTCAGGTCCATCTCTACTGATGATGGCCAGTGACCTTTTGACTCATGGAAGGTCCAAGCTATTTAACTTTTTAACATGAAGTTTTTGCTGATGTCTGATACAGTTAAGTTTTAAGCTTGGGTAATTCTTCCATACTGGTATGTTAGATTTAAAAATAGATCTCATTTTTACATATGTTAAATGTAAAAACAGGAATTACTTATGACTAGATAGCACTAATGTAAACCACCATTACAGTTCTTCAGCTGAAGTTCTGTTGCAAAGTCTCCTTTCCCATCATACATTTTTAGTATATATTTTTTAAATTAGCATTTATTCTTTCCTATAGAAACATAAAAAAATAAGTCAAAAACACACAGCAGATCTGAGTACACCTATAGCCTTGTTTTGCTTTCAGACCTCTCATGATGGAGATTCTGCAGCTTTCCCAGATCTTCATGCTGCACTCATCTGTTATGTCTGCCTTGAGTGGTTGCTGTGGTATCAATCATTTTGTCATGAGGGAAGGCTGGAGCAGAAAGCACACACATGCATGCAGACTCTTTGAAATCCTAACATCCTTAACACAATTAAATTGTAAAGATAGTACTTTATGTATGATTGCTGGGTTGCAGTTGCAGAATGTGGTGAATAGCAAATCAAAAAGCAGTGGTCAGTTCCTGCTGGGGAGGAGGAAGACTAGCTGAGGACACCCAGAATCAGTGGTGAGGTGTGCCATCCCTAGCTGAGAAGGTAGTCGTGGGACAATCCTGTCATTCCTTGGCCTCTGCCCCTGAGGGAGCTGCAGCCATTTTTCTATGCTTTTTTTTTTTTTTTTAACCTCATACAAGGGTGTTTTATATGTGTGAGATGCATGTTCCTTGTTTTTCCTTGTTATGCTGGTTCTGCTGAACTCCCAAAGCTGACATTCCTTCAGTAACCAGTAACTGGCCATAAAATGATTTATGTTTATGCTCCCGTCCTCAAGATTTTAAAGCCTGGGAGGTCCCTGCTTTACATCACTGCAGCATCAAAATGGCTTCTCATACTGCCTTATATGCTCATCCTCTGCTTTCCCAAAATATCCAGGTCAACAGACCACTAGTGGATTTAGAGGTTGCCAAGGGCTGCTATTTAATGATATTTCAGAGTTTTTAAAGCAGAGTCCATGCGTTTTACTGTTTAGGAGTAGCATCCATGAAGCTCTGACCACCTACTCTGATTGTCTGGGACTTTGCAACACTTCTTGTGAGCACAGTTCATAACAATGCATTTGATATTGTGACTAATGTCTTTGTGCTGTTGTTTTCCTTCCCATGGAAAGGCAAATGTGTAAGGGAGAATTTTACTGATTTTTTTTTTTTCCTGTTTTAAAAATACATGAGTTCCTCTTCATTTGAGGTATTGAAGGTATTCAAAGCAGCACATCTTGCTCTTCAGCAATACAATTTCTGAAAGTTTTGAAGGAGGTCACTAGCAAATCTCTGTCCAATGGGATATAAAAAGTCATGTTTTCAATCCATTTTTATGGAAACATTTGGTACTTGGGAGTATTTAGGACACGCAGTTGCTACTGTTGACAATCTTGAAAATCATCCATCTCTAATTGCTGCTCTGTGCAGTCTCACTTCGTGTTTCTGTTTTCCAAAGTCTTGGCAAATATGTAGCTTATTTCTTTGTGATAGAGATGGTAACTGAATTTCATGTTAGAGGGCAAATGTATGGGGAAATATTCCTTGCATATACTTAGCTAAGGTCCGTGTTCTGCATTTTTGTATGTCAGGATGCTGCAAGACTGACAGCTCTCTGGGGTTGGGGTGCAGGGAACATTGAGGCTCCCCAAGAGACCTGGCAGCCAGAGCCTGTCCCACCCCAGCCCAGACTCAGGCAGCCAGGGGCACAGGGACAGCCCTCGTCCAGGGCACCAGTCCCCTCCCTGGGAACAGGGACTGGCCAGGCTGGACCATGGCTGGACGGTGAAGGGCTGTAGGGGGCTGGAGACCAGTCCTGCTGTGGCATCACTGGGTTGGGGGCTGATGGCCCTGCAGGCTGCAATGAGGTCCTAGGCTGTGGGCAGGGTGTGCTGAGCAGGGACATTGGTACCTTCAAGGCCCTGATGTTGTGTCTGCTTTTGTAGCTGATCCACTAAGAAAGTTCCTTGCACGTGCTATAAATGCATCAGGAGATTACCAGCATTCATTGACACACTGCATTTTGCATTTTTGCATATTGTGTGGAAGCACATACTTGTCTTTTAAAGACCATATATATTATTCTGTGAATGTGGTAATGGGCCCTGAAGACAGATTGAGCCCTGTGCTTGGGGTGATTGATACATTGCTGCACGATTTCAGTTCTTTGAGGAAGTAGGATCCGTGCTTCTGAAAATGTCACTTCTTCAGAAGAATAGAAAAGGAACGCAAGAATGGAGGGTTAATACTCAATTGAACTGTGTTGGACTTTCTTTAATGTTATCTAAAGGATGTTATCAGTTAGGTCCTCCTTCTCTAAACTGTGTTACAATGAAAGTTTTGCTGCATTTTAACAGTACCTGAAAGTCTTAGAAAGGCATGAAGTTGTCTTCTATGGATGTGACTTCGTGAAGTATTTTGGGATGCAGGGTCCACTGCAGGATACTTTTAAACTCATACTTTTATCTCCTTTCCATTTTCCTTTATTCCACCTGATGCTTCAGACAATGAATAACATTGAATATGGGACAGCATAGCTTCATCTACAATGAATGGACTATGTTGCCATGACACAGTTTAGGAATCACTGTAGTATCGTGTAGAAGGAAACACTTAAAAGTAGTGAAAATATGTAGTGTTACATTGCAATCTTAAATGGTAGAAATTAGGAGCAAACTATGCATGGTTGAATCTGGTCTTTTTTATCTGTATATATTGATTATTGTCATTTTACAACAATATGACTTGCATCCCCGCAAGTAAAGTAATACTTAACTGTACTTGTGACTGTGATAGAGTAGCTCATATTTCAGATATTGCCATGCTTAAGTCATATACAAACATATTGATTCATTAAAACTGCAGTAATACAAAGTGCCCTTTGTATTACTGTATGCAAAAGACGGGCTGCAATGTCAATGAGACCCACATTGTCCTTCTGGGGGATAATTTACATAGTTTGCAATTCTGATTTCTCAAAGGACATTTGGTAGTGCTGTGCTATGCTGCAGGTAAATCAGTAACCAGAACTTTTAGAAACTCATTCAGCTTGAACAGTATGTACTCTTTTTAAATTCTGCAGGTATCTCAGATGATATCTGTGTGCAATGAATGTGCAATGTACGATGAAGCTTTGCCGGTCATCCCTCTCTACCAAGGCTTTACTTTGTGTTTTTGCTGTATCAAAGTCCAGCTGTCCTGGAAGTTTATGTACATTTTTGAGGCTTGACAGGCTTAAATGCACATTTGTGGATGGTAGTTTGACCAAATTTCAGTTTAGCTGCACGAGTGACTGCTAGCAGCAGTGTGGGTGTGCTGTACTTGTAAGAGATCTTGCTTACATGTTCATTTGAATCTCAGTATATGAAGTGTGCCATAATGCCAGTTGTATATAATGACTGAAATTTGGGTTTTGGGTGAAAATGGGAAATATTGTGATCACATACATGGTATACTTACTGAATTTTTAGCGCAAGAAAGTGGTGAAAGGTTTATTTATGTTTGGGACGCATGCTTTCCCTATTCTGCAAAGGCAAAAACATTCTTATTTATATATCCTTAATTTTCAGTGATAAAAATTGAGTTAACATGTTTGAAGTGCGTGTTTATGTTCTGTGGTATTAGGTATTAGGTACATATACTGTGAACACGAAACTTAAAAATAGTTCGTAAATGCAGTATAGAAGGGACTTGAATGCAATGATTAAATACTTAGTAGTATAAGTCATTAGTTTTAAGGAACGTGCTTTTTCAAATGTTTGTAACAAGAAATGGAAGATGGACAATGATTCTAGACCTGCTGGCTGGTCAAAGACAATTGCTGCCTATAGTCAGTAACAGTGAATTCTGAACTTGCACACTCTGAAGCATTTGTTGGCAAAAAACTTCATCAGCCCTAACTATAAGTACAGTATTTCCTTATAAATGTAAAGTTAATAGTCTAAAACATTGTAGGTCCCATCTCTTTTAATCAGCTCTACAGCTGTTCTGTTGTTCGCAAGTCCTTTTACTCTCTCTCCCCCTTTCCCAACTTTTATTCATCTAATTAAATTTTTCAAGTTGAGCACCAGAACTTCATAAACCATAACAGTCAACTATCTTATATTCTGTCTATAAACTGATTTTGTTGAAGATTTTTTCACGCCTTAATCCTATCATGGGCTGTTTCAGATTTTCATTGCTGTTTTTACTGGAAATCTGATTTTTTCCACCCTAATTTATTTGTGGTACGTCTATTTGTTATTTTTCCCTTTCCCTCCTTCCAGTATGTGTACCCACTTAAATTAATAATAAACCTTCTTTCCTTCTTAGCCTTTATTTTGCCCTGCTTAAGAAAAATAGATATTTTCCCAGCTTTACTTCTGAACGTATGCATGTAGTACCCTTGTCATTACTTTTTTCCCACAAACAGTGGCTTGAAAAAGTATAATCTTACCTTTAGCTGTCTTGCAGTGGTGTTGAGCATTAATACTAATATTTGCTTCTCTCTTTTTACCATTACCTCTCCTTATTGCCATTTTTTAGGATAGCAGTTGTCCTTTCATAACCTCAGAAGGGTGATAGTGTACCATGAATCTGTTGTCAGTTCATCGTTTTAGTCTTTTTTTTTCCTCTGTCATTTCCAACCAGTAAATTCCCAAATTTTTCATATAAATTATTTTTAGTTCCTGCCTACTTGGCTTTCCATTTCATTGTTCTCATCCCAGTTCTGTTAAACCCATCATCAGAAAGGCATTCAATTCTTCCTATGTTGTATTTTAAGCTTCTATTGTATTAACAATACATCTAAAATTCGTTTTTCAGAATTCTTTTGAGCTTCTAATTCAGATGTACAATAAAAAGAATTCAGTAACCACATTTGCAGTAATATTTTATTTTGCACATAAAAAAGCACTGGGGAAAAGCAAAATTTAAGA
Organism: Falcunculus frontatus; assembly: GCA_013398115.1. NCBI lineage: Eukaryota > Metazoa > Chordata > Aves > Passeriformes > Falcunculus > Falcunculus frontatus. Next base: position 21,377 of record VZRV01001914.1, read on the forward strand.
TCTGATATGGGTTTAAATTGGCATTTGGAGATTAGATTTCCAAACTAAAACTGTTGTCTGCATGTCTGAAGACTTGATCAAAAGTGGTATAAGCTGGTATTATTAGCTCACTTTTTTAGGACTTCCATATTATAATATTCCAGGCTGTCAAAATTAAATTAGAAAAACATATTCTCTTTTTCTTTTTTTTTTTTAACAGAACTGAACTCAGTGGTTTAGCTATGTCAATTAATATTTAATTAATCACCTCTCTCATTTTATACTCTGTGTTTTTTCTTCCTGTTTGTACTTATAAAACCACTCAAAATGTGTAATGGTTTTCACTTAGTGTGCTTAGGAAAAGATATGAACAGAAGAATTAGCGGGATTATTTGTTCTCTGGCAGTTGCACAAAAATATTTTCTTTTCTTTTTTGATACCTGCTGTTTGAGAAACGTAGTTTGGAATTGCTACGGCTTTGATGTCTACAGAGAAAATCTTAGTGTCTTGTGAATCTGACTGCACATTTTCCAGTGTATTAGGGATACAGGCTTTTCAAGTTGTTCTTTTATTTTTCAGTATTTTTACTGCAAATAGATGATCAGGGTGTAGGAGAAAAAGGAGAGGGATAATTTCAGAGTTTGTTTTCTATTTTTTTAAATTAAGAACTCCTTTAAATTGCCTGGGCCTGAAAAGACCCTACTGAATAAAGAGGAAACACTTAAAGATGAATTGTGATAGAAAAGCTTTGGGGTTTGGTAATGAAATACCTGTCTTGATTTAAAAAAACCCCATAAACAAACAAATCCCCCAACATAAACTCCGACTATTTTTAGCAATTAAATGGGTGAAATTAGATTCCCAAATACATATTGTTTTCTAAGGATGACTGTTTCGCATTGCTTGCCTCTTTCATTTGTGAAGGAACATCTCAAATTTCCGTTTTTTTCAGACCAGCATAAGTGACTACAAATAATAACTTTTTACTGGCTTTGAAGTGGAAGATTAGAGCAGTTGTATGGTGTGAAACTAGTTCCTATTTTTTTATAGGAAGCACTTAACTGACTTAATTTCACAGAAAGGTTAACAGAAGTTCATGATTGTTTTAGGTGAACCATGACTCAGCTTTGAACCAAACCATATATCAAGGAGAGGTTTCTGATTTCGTTCAATACCAGTAAAAATTGGATGGTCTGAGATCTTGAGATGTCTAAAACTGAAATTAACGGCAGAATTCAGGGTATGAACTCACATGAACTACACTGAGAAAAGAAAAAACCAAGTATTTTCCTGTAAGCTGTTTTTCATGTCTAATTTTCTCATGGAGTATGTCCTTTATCCTATGGACTGACCTCAAAATTCTGTCCTGGTCCCTTGTGTCAGAGAGAGGGATGAAAGTGTTACCTCCTGCTGGCCCTTCTGTTGTGTCATTTGCCCTCAGGAGGTTTTTGGAGGCACATGCTTTATAAATGGCTTCTTCTGTCTTCTTTTGAAAATTGTTAATATACTTTTAAGAGGAACAGACTTAACACATTTGCAGCACTGTGTGAACTATAAACTTGATTTATATGAAAATACATATTTTACTGGAGAAGGAAGTGTACCCTAGCTGCCTATAAACTGACTGTAAATATACAGGATTTTTTTTTTAGTATTACAAACTCAGTTGGAATTGTGGTTTTCAGAAAATGAAATATTTTGGCTGAGTTGTGTGCCCCCCTTTCATCTGTAAATACATCAGGATTTACATTGCTCCACAGTAATCGCTGATTAAGGGTTTCTATTTTAGGCTGGGTTTTATAACTGTAATCTATGTTTCTCAAATACTGCAGCAAAAGCTGGATGCCTTTATGCCTTCCAAATCTTGTGGGTTTTTTTCTGTTGAAACCTTAGAAGGAAAAAAAAAGTAAAACTGTTATAGAATTTAGAACCCACAGGTGCTATTTGTATACACTATGGCTTTTTCATTATTTACTAACTTGAGATGCTATAAATCTTATCCTCCAAATCAAAATATTCTGCTCAGTGGCTGCAGCAGTAGCAGTGCTTAGACAGCAATAGCGACTTCAGCTGACAAGATTCTGGCGTGTGTTTCTCTAACACAAACATGGCTCATAGAAAATGGATACACAGGCCAATTCTGGCAGGAGTAGCAAGAGCTCTCACAGGAACAAGTTCTGTTCAGGTTGGAGAGCTGTGCAACTGATCTAAACACTGCTCAGTTGAGCCACCAAACAGGCTGGGTTGAAACTCCTCAAATGTAAATAAGATTTATCAGTTTCAGCAAGCAAACCTGCAGAATTTGATAAATGTCTACAAAAGACATTTAGAAAGATAGCTAGCAAGCTTTCTTGGCCTGAAATTCAACCAGCTTTGAACTTATCAATATATTGTTTAATTAATGTCTTTGTGGAGCAACATTAAAATAATACTGTGCTCTAATCCTCTAAGAAGTAAGGCTGTCTCAGAACTGCAGCTGAACTACATGCTGCATAAATTAAAATTTGCAGTGCACAGTATCTTTCTGGAGCTTTATTAAGTGGTGTGATCATGCAAAAATAAGGAAGTATGAAAATGGACATTTCTAAATAATCATTAGTATTCTGTTATCTTCCCTTTTTTAACATTTAGGTCCATTTCCACTTAGAAATTGCATATTTTTGTTCAATTATTTAATGTATTACTGTTAAGAAGACCATGCTCCACAGTTTGTGTCATACATCTGTATTTTTTTTCCTAAATTCAACATGCTTAATAGAGGAGAAAGTAATTTATTTCAACATGTCATAAATTTTCTCAATTTACTTTGCTTCTTGGTCAATAGAATAGGCTTTTCAATGTAGTGTAAACTAATTGCAGTCACAAGAAAGTGATATTAACACAAATGACATGTTTTTAAATAAGAAATATTACCAAATACTCAATGTATTTAGTCTGCACAGGACTGGGCTTTGAATAAGTTTGGAATATAGCTGGCATATTAACAATGCTTGTCAAGCAGAAAGAGGGGAAGGCTGCCCTTCAGAGATGGGGGTTAATTTAATCTAAACTGCTTGATGGTCTTCGTTTGGCAGATCCATTTTGCCTGATGGAAGAGCAGAGGAGAGTCATCACCCCTTCCCCTGCCTGTCTCTGTTCAGCAGGGATGGGTCCAGGGGAGGCTGAATCACACTGCTCCCAGGGAGTGAGGCGGTGGGTGAAATGGGCTGCTGAGGGTCTTGGCAGCACCTGTGCTGCTGTGCCAATAGTCTGCAGCAAAAGAGCAGCCTGTGGAAAAAGCCCATGTAAATTAGCTCCATTGCTATGAAATCAATAGGATCGGAGATTCGCCTCCCTGGAGGCTTTTTTTTGTTTGATGGTAAACAGTAAAAACTAACTTTACAATATTAAACTGAAATTATCCCCCTTCTTCATTTAACTGTCATAGAAAAGTTGACTCCAGCCCCAGTGGAAGCAAGTATCCAGGATCTTCTACACAGGGGACAAAGACCTTGATTAGTCCTCTACACCACAGACATCCACTTCATGGCCTTTATGCTCCTCCTGCCAGGGACTGAGGCTGCCAGGACAGCTGCTAAGATGTAATCAAAGATACAATCAATTGCCTGGAAAACCTGAAAGAATTGCTGACAGGCCCGGGTTCTTCCATACTACATAGAAAGAACTATGCACGTGGGGAAGGATCTTTCTATATACAGAAATACTGAATAATCTGAGAATGGTACCTATTTACTCTTTATGTTAAAAAAATGCATTCACAGGGGACAGTATCAAGCAAAGAAAGGCACTTTAATGTTAGTTTTGCTGTTTTGATAGTTATTTTTTGAAAGTATGAGCTGGTGGATAAGGTTATATGTGAACCTAGTGGTAGGAAGACGTGAGTCTTTGCATCTCTGTTTAAGAGTCCAGCTGTGCACACATTGACACTGTGATTCATATGCTGACCTTAATTCATACTACAATGCCCCTTGACAGTGTGCCAGCTGTGAACATGCACATGAAGTATAACAGGATTTGTCCTTGTGCTCTGTCATGAAAATATGAAGCTTGTCAGCCTTCTTTTTGTTAGCTTTGCCTTGTTAGATACTGTAAACAAGGGTATGCAATGTCATAAAGTATATGGAAGATACTGATACTAACTGTCAGGAAAATCGCATTGGTTAATGTTGGATTGGAATATTAATTTTATGTAATGCAATCAATTGGAGAGAGCGAGGCAGATTTCGTCACCATCTTTTTAAACTAGACCTGATACACAATTTCACTGTATACAAATGAAATTGCACTTATCTTTTCATTAGATTGAAGTAACATTACAAGTGGTTGGAATGGAGTGTTGCCAGAGTTTTCTTATTTTACCACTGGCATTCAATCTAAGAACTGAGGGAGCCCTGTGATTAAATTGTTTTAAAAAAAACCCCAATTTCCACTAAAAAATCCAGATGAAAATGCTTGCTAACCAAATTAAACCAGCAGATAACTTGTTTTACAACTGTTTGATTTTCATGGAAGGTAAATTTTTAGGTAAATGGCTGATTTAGAGAAGAGGGTTTTGTGATTTGGAACAGAATATTTTCTGGACCTGAAAAAAAAGGGGTGAGTAATATCACAAATGACTGCAATATTGTCATTACTAAGGAGCAGAAGCTTTTGTCCAAAACTTGGTGATTGCTCATGCTTTCTTTCTCTTAGATACCCATTGCTGGAAAGAGTTTCTGGTGAACTTTTTGGGGATAAAGCCTTTTTTTTGCACTAGTTTGGTGTAGGGACAGTGCCTTATACAGCTTCCAGCTGAAAACAGTCAGTATAATGCAGCAAAATGGGCAGTTTATCATTTGTCAGGATTACATGTCAGTATAGGGAATATGCTGTCCTGCAGTACTCCTTTAATTTTACCTCTTGGGTAGCTCTGCTTTGAGAGTGTATTTTCAGGATTGCATGCAGTCCCACCCCAAAGCCAAAGCGTGCAAATTAGTAAAAACATTGCTTTCAGTTTCATTGAGAGAATGGGTGCAGTTTGTGTTGCTCAGGATAGGGATTTGTATCTGATAAGGCTGCACAGTGGCATCCAGCATCCTGGTATTTTTGTTTCATGAAGTACCATTTTTCACATATGGACACGGGCTTGGAAGGAAGAAGAGGCCCTCTGCTTCTCAGAGCGTTTAGCAATGGTACTGTTGAATTCTTGCCAGTGTCCTCTCATGCAATAGTGACTTCAGAATTCTTCCTGCAATGACATGTATCAATCCTTCAGTTCCTGCCTCTGTGCTTGGTTGAGCTGTATCCGGTATCTAGAAACTCTGCTTGTGTTTAGTTTTTGTGTTGCTTTGACACTGACAATACACCTAGAAAATTGGAAATATATTTCATTTTTTTCCCCTAGTAAATACTGCATTCCAAGCTTGTCATAGCTATCCTTCCCAGACATTATTTCAAATGATTATGTTGTTTTACATTAGTTATGTTCTGCAGATTGATAGGAACAATATTTCTGTCACCAAAGGCTCTGCCCTAAAAATATCCATACGTATCATGCTAAAAGAAAGACAAAGCTAAGTCATGAGCAAGTCAGTTAGACTGTTATTGACTTATATATCTGAACAAAGAGGGCAGAAAGAGCAGAGAAAAGGATCTGTGTTCAAAGAGACAGGTGAGAGCAGCCTATGTTTAAAAAGCGAAAGTACATTTCTTATTTCATCAGTCATTCTATTCCTAGTTGAAATATTATCTGCAGTTTGGCAGTAAATAATCTGTTTGTAGGATCAGTCCCTTGCTATTCAAAAATGAGAAGAGACTGAAGCGTCCAAATGTTGTGAAAGCAAACCAAGCCAGAACCAAAAGTAGATGAGACCTGTTATGTTCTTTAGATGTTCTGAGATTCTTTTCAGTGAAGATGCATGTTGACTGGCTGAGTAAATAGCATGTATTTTTTTTTTTCTTAAATAATATAACTTTATTGTAGATAGAAAATCTCTGGTTTTCAATTAGCTAAATCTTTCCATCTCTCTGTTGGGGTTTTTTCCCCCCCGAGACTAGAACAAAAGGGTTAAGATGTTAAGCATCATGTAGTCCACCTGGTAATTCTTAGTATTATATGTACTTACAGATTTTTCTTAGAAGCTTAATGAAACAGAGTGATTGCACCAGTGCTTACTTTGTAGTTTCAGTGAAGCATGTACAAGAAGAATCAGACAGATTGGTACAGTCTGCTATTAGCAAGAAATAATTTGATCTGTTAGATAGGTTTGCGATACTGTGTTGGTTTTTTGTTTTTTTTTAAATCTATGATCCTTTACTACAATTGTTTCAAGAAGCAGTCTTGGGTTCAAGGGAATGAACATTGAATATACCAACGTTGCTCGTTTTACAGGTTTAAGCCTTATCGGTTATGCACGCAGTATAGGGCATTTGGACCCCCTGCTGAGAGGCTTGTAAATGTTTCTCTTATGGCACCATGAGACCTTGTGTATGAGTTCAGATAATTCAGAGATTGCTCCATTTCACACAGCCTTCTTGGAAGAATGTGTTAGGCCAGTGAGTATCAACATTACATAGTGTGCTTTGTCCTTCCTTTCTTCTGACTCATCTAGTGTTAAAGGAGAACTTTGATTGGACTGGGTCTAGGGTTTCCCTTGTGTAAGCAGGGAGAATAATTAAAAAGGCTCAGTTAATTAGTATTTGTGAGTTGTTCAGACCTTATAGTGATAAGGTCCATAAAAATGCCAAGATAAAAAATAAAAATTATTTACTTGAAGGTGATAATCCTCTGCCCTTTGTCAACATTTGTCCTGTAAGATTGTTATGGTTTCATAGCAGTATAATATCTTTCTGCAGCATTTCTCTTTTGAAAAATGCATAATACTTTATAATGAATGAACTAATTATCACAATATCTTTTGCGGTGGTGTGTGTTTTTTTATTGTAATGCTTTGAGAGCTTAAATTACAATATATGCAGGTTAGTTGTCCATGGGAGGCCTATGTGGAGCTAAAAATAGAACACTGGTCTGTTGAAACTGTTGGCCTCCGATTTTGCTCTTTTGCTTTGATTTTTGAGGAGAGAAATTGATGCTATCAGATGCTATCTAGCAAAGAGAGTCTAAGGAGCACTGAAGCTTAAGGAATGCATATGCAGTTAGAATCTCTAAATTTAGAGATTCATCTAGAATTTGTGGCTCTATTTTTTTTGCTTACTTAAAAGTATAGCCTAAAAGTCTGTGATGCTAATGATAGTGTCTCATTCTGGAGTGTTTGTTCATAATTCAGATACATAGGTTCTGTCGAATGATTCAGATGCATCTTTACTGGAAGTCAGACTGATGCTTTCAGAGATGACACCAGTCCAACAAGATTTAATATAAGGCTTTCTCAGGTGTGCTGGTTTTGACCTACTCTGTACAACCCTTGAGTCATGCAGTTCTCAGATGATCTGATTGCTGCTGCAGCTTGGCATAATGTTTATTATTGCAATCATAGTGTAAACCAGTCTGGTGTTAGCAATGGAAGAAAAGGACTAGAAGTGGAGCAGGAATTGGGCCACCAGCTGTCTGTCTGTGCTGCTCTCTGCCCAGCTTATCTCATGGGTCATTGCACTGGGTTTGCATGGCAAGTTTTTGGTAGTGGGAGTTGCTGCTAGGGCGGCTTTTGTGAGAAGCTGGTGGAAGCTTCCCCTGTGTCCAATGGAGCCAGTGCCAGCTGGCTACAAGATGCGCTTGCTGCTGGTCAAGGCTGAGCCCATCAGTGATGGTGGTAGGGCACCTGGGGTAACATAGTTAAGGAGGGGATAAAATTACTGCACGGAGATAAATTGCAGGCAGGGAAGAGAGGAGTGGGAATATGTGAGAGAAACAGCCCTGCAGACACCCAGGTCAGTGAAGAGGAGGGGAGGAGGTGCTGCAGGCTGTAGAGCAGAGATTCCCCTGCAGCCATAGCAGGTGGCTGCCCAAAGGAAGCTGTGACCCTGTGGGAAACCTGTGCTAGAGTAGGCTCCTGGAAGGACCTGTGAATGCATAGAGAGAGGAGCTCAGACTAGAGCAGGTTTTCTGGCAGGACTTGTGGTCCCACAAGGGACTGTTCTGGAGGACTGTGCCCCATGGAAGAGACTCATGCTTGAGCAGTTTGTGCAGAACTGCAGCCTGTAGGAAGGACATGCATTGGAGAAGTTTGTGGAGAGCTATTTTCCATGGGAAGCATCCCACACTGGAGCAGGCGAAGAGTGTGAAGAGTCCTCTCTCTGAGGACAAAGGTGCAGCAGAGAAAATTTGGGATGAACTGGCAGCAGCTCCCATTTTCCATCCCCCAGCACCACTGAGGGGGAGAAAGCAAAGAAAATGGGCAGTAAAATCAAAGAAAAAGGGTGGGGTGAGGGGAAGATGTTTTAAAGATTTCATTTTATTTCTCAAATTCCTCCTCTGATTTGATTGACAGTAAATTCAATTAATTCTCCCCAAGACGAGTCTATTTTGCATGTGATGGTGAATGCTTAGTGATTTCTCCTTATCCTTATCTCAACCCATGAGCCTTTTTCTATTTTCTCTCCTCTGTCTAGTTGAGAAAGGGAGTGACAGAGCGGCTTTGGTGAGCACCTGGCATCCAGCCAAGGTCAACCCACCACAGCCATATTGATCTCTCAAAAGTCTTGTACAGAACTGTAAAACTTTGTGTTACAGGCTGTCTGTATTTCTGGTAAACCCTTTGGGATCAGACATGAGATAACCACCCACTGACTGATAATTTTTAAACGTGCAAGATAACCTTTGTGGCTCTTTGTGATGAATTGCCCTTGACATGAGGGAGGTTGCACATTTGTTTCTAGTTCTGAATCAGAGCCCAGAAGCAGAAAGGAATTGTGCTCTGGAAACTCGCCATAACCAGGCTTGTGCCTGTCTGTAGCACAGCAGTTCTGCAGTGAGTCTGCATGGTTATCGTTGTCATTACAGCTCATCCTCTACGTAATACTTCTTCTCCTGGTTGGTGTCTCAGGAATCATGACAGCCTTGCTGGAGGCATATCAGAAACATCCTTTATCAAATCCCATGTTCACTCCATGACCAAATCTCATGTTCTCTCCATGACTCCATGACACCTCTGTCAGTGTCTTCTACCTGTCTGAGGTTTGCCCAGACTTTTAGTTCTCTTTTTTATTTTTTTTTTCCCAGGGATATATATTAATTGAATACGTATCATGTGAAGATACCTACCTGTTCACCCAACCAAATTCTTGTGAATAGTAGTGTCCAAATTGAGCCACATCCTTAGCTCTTACTGGGTGCCCAGAGACTGAGCCTTTGATAGCTGAAGATTTGCTTTGAAAAGAAACTGTTCGGCTCATCCTGTCCTGAGAAGATACCTACATTTTTATTACAGTTAACAAAACTGACATTTTCCAAGGAACTTCCAAGCAAATGCTTCCACTCCTATTTTAGTTAATGACAGTGTAAGGAGCTTCTTTGATTTCTTGTTTGGGTGCTTTCTCTGTCCTGTAGACCTGTGCTAATCCTGGTTCTCATCTGAAAAAATTGCCTGTAGGAAACCTGGTGCAGGATTGGCTTTTCTGTCTGTGTTTGCTCATGTGCTTTGATTGTCCGGGAGGTTCTGCCATGCCTCCATTCACATTTTTGCTGGATCAATGCAGCTGTCTGTACAGAACAAAAACTATTACTTGCATGTGCTGTAGTAGAGAGCATGGTGTTCTCTCCAGGGCTTTAGGGGTGTGTTAGCTGGAAACAAGAATGAACCTTGGAGGTGGACAATCTCCTGAAGCTGCACTGCAGCTGTGCAGTATGAACAGTGGGAGAGACTGACTCTTTGGTTGCTTCTGAAGATGCTCCCAGAGGCACCTTCCCGGTGTATGTGCTGGCCATCGAGCTAAGTATGTATTCAGTGGAGGGCTGAACAAAAAGGTGAAGTGGATATTAATGCATAAGAATGGAGTTGAAGAAGAACAAGAGGAAGATTATGCCATTGTTTGAGAGTGATTTAGCAAAGCTTTTTATATTAGACTTTTATTTCTGTGGCCCTTAAGAATGAAAAGATACCATAATTCAGGTACAATGCAGTCTGCTTTACAACTGATACTTAATATTTTTATGAGGCAGTTATGTTTTCAAAGTATGTTACATTTTCATGGAGTTACATGGGATTGCATCTGAATCATTAAAATTTTCTGTTGTGATTTGGGACAAATTGGGAGGAAACATCCAAAATGAATGGGTCTTCTAATAGAAGGCAGGTTTCATCAACTCCCCCACAGGTTTGGAAAGAATTTTCTAGGAGGAAGGTGAAAAAAAAGCTGTTTATTTAACAAGCAGGGTGCACATAGGCACGAAAAAGAATGAATAATGTTAAATAATAAAACCTCTTGCTGTGGAGAAAACCTGGTAAATTCGGAGTCCTGTCTGTAGTTGTGGCTCTGCCCTCTCCAGAGCTGGGGTGTGGCGTGGGCACCTCTGGGCCATGGTGTGGGGCCTCCCGATGATGTTCTGGTGTTGCTGAACAGTTCCAGAAGAAGAAGAAAAAGCCACGGTCCCAGGAAAAAGTTCTTGCCTCAGCCAGCAGGTTAGCTAAAAAGCAAAGAATTTTAACTCTCCATCTCTCTCCTGAGAAAAGGAGCCGAGAGCTGGGGAAAAGCAGGAAGGTGCTTCCTCAGCTCTGCAGCAGTGAGAACGCGGGGCAGTCTGTGAGTCCTTGAACATAAAACCGAGCTGAAGAATTCTCTTGGCTTCCCCTGCCCTTCTCTCGGACCCAGCTTAAAGGCACAGAAAGGCGCAGGATTCATGTCTGGCATAGAGCAGGCAATAGGGGATACAGCATCGTAAAGTCACCTCAAGACAATTTCTTAAATAAATTAGTAGGTGTGTATGAGGGTACATGCATTGCCAACATTTGTAGATATTCACAATTTGAATCTGTCCAGAGGACCTTGATCTCTAGAGTAATAATGTAAAATTAGCACTCTATATCTACCAAGAAATTGCATCTGTGCAGGATATTGTGGAGGTTTTGTGTGGTTTAGAGATGTATCTACTGTCTACTGGAACTAGAGTCCATACTGGAAAAGGCATAAAAAGTTCCAGGGCTTGAAACGATGTATTGTGCTTGGGACCTTTGTTTCTGGAAGCAAATCAGAGAAATTAATTTTCTTTACACTGAATTTGGGATTAGGCTTTAGACCCAATGAATGATGCCTTTACTTCTTCTTGGGTTAGTGTTTCTATATAAATGTCTTCTCATGGTTTATTGCCATTTATTTTGGGATGTCATGGTATCACTGGGATAATTTGGATCATAAACACAGAAACAGTGCTCTGTTAGATGTCATATATTTGTTATGTTTGCTCTTGATGGAAATTTCCAAGAATGCTCCTTTCTTTTCTTAAGGGCATTTTACTAGCTCCCATTTGCCTTTCAGGCAGGGAGGGTTTTTTTAAACTTAAATGAGAATATGTGGAGAAGCAAAGTGCAGTTCTTTCCATTTCATTGGAAAATTTAGTTTTGAACATAATTAATATATTGCCAATTTTTTGTTTTGTTTTGTTTTCATTAATCTTCAAAGGGTTTTTGATATATCTGGATGTGGTTTTCTAAATAGAACCTTGGCAGACTTCCACTGCAAGCTTGTTTTTAGTGCTTTTTCATTAGCTGACTTATCAAAATACTGTAATCAATGCCTGTCATAACATAAGTACATGACCCTTTTGAGTATCCCAAGTGCCTATATTTGCTTCTCTCGGAAAGGAGTATTAATTCCTAAGGGAAACAGAAGGTCAAATCAACACTGGCAAACTTACCTTCTCTCAGTTTGTCCATATGATTTAGAAATACTGAATTTTTTTTAGAGGCTCATTTTTCCTAAATTTTGTTGTAAGGCACCTGGTGACATACTTGTTTTGTTCTTTTTTTTTTTTTTCCTTTCTGATGATGCATTACTGAAAATTGTTTGATTCTGATGAGACAAGAATACAGCATGGTATATGAATACAGGGCAATCAGTGGATGGTTTGAATGAGATTTATGACTTCTGTTGCAGAAATTTGAAATAATCTTATTAACTATCATGTGTGCCTGGACAAACTGAAAGAAATTTCAGCTCTACAAAGACGCATCTAACATTAAGACAATGAGCAAAATTGAGCTGTTATTTAATAATATCCTTGAACAGGTAATTGATATATTGTTTTGGTTTGAGTTGTAAGATGACAGGGAAATGAACTGGATTTTGTTTTGTTTTGTTTTTAAAACTGCCCAATAAAATTTTAATTTTACAAATTTATTTATGTAATATATTCTGCATGAAATACAAATTCAGAAAGTTAATATTATTTTGCTAGTTTGAGTGTATATGTAGGTCAATTTGATGAAAACAAATTGACGTTTGTAATGGTACATATTTTTAATACAAATTTTCGGACATTAACTCTGAGGTGACTAGTACTGTACCATCATTAATTTTAGTTTAGCCTAGGTATTTGAAATTTGATTTTATGTATCATATGATTTTATAATGACAGTTTCTTTCTTTGTGAAAAAAATTAACTCTTCAGCTATAAAGCTGTATTATGAGAGCTACTTTCTGTAAATGTCTGAAGGGACTCTCAGAGGCACTTTAAAGTGTGGGGTATCCAATATATCTTTAGAGGGTTTTGGTGGTGAACACTGTATTAAACTGTTTTAAATTAAACACCAGACTCTTGCTAATCGCTTTTTGCTAGTTGAATGTTAGGGTAGTTTATGGAAATTGAGTTGGTCTCTGACATTTTTCATTCTTAGACTGGTTAGCTAATAATGTTAGACCACAATTCTAGGAAATAAATATTGTAATTTTATCACTAATATCTATATAAAGAAACATTTCAGCATTTTATTGATCTTGCATTGTTTTGGTTTGCTTTAGTGTTTTTTTGGATTTTAATTTTTTTTTTGTTATCTTCTGAAAAACAAAATCAAAAAACCATTTCCCTGTGTGTTTTCCAGATCTTTGCAAGATTTTTAAATATGCAGTCAAAAGAGATGGAAATTATGTCTTATGTATATTTGTTTTAGTGCGTATCTAAAGCCTTTAGTTATCTAAAAGCTTTTACTATATCTAAAAACTTTAGTTATATTTAAAAAGTTTTTAAAAAATTAATCAATAGCAGAAACTACAAAACAAGGAAAGCACATATAGGTTACATCATTGGCTTATTCTTATTTCAGCATGGAACCTGTCCTCAGAATCACACCCAAGGAGCCAAAAGTGAAGAAATACGTAGAGACAATAATTGAGATGTAGCATTTATTCCTTGACTTTCTTCTTTATGGAACTATGTATTTTTTTCAACTACTGAAAAACATGTTGTCTTGTTTAATTCTTTCTTTCTTTTACTCTAATTGGCATAAACAGAGCAAAATGAATTTCTTTCAATAGTCTGACAATTCTGAATCTAACTTACTGCCTCTTTTTCAGCCTATCATCTCTGTAACGGGACAAGGCAGTTGACTTTAACAAATTCTTATTTTATTACTTGTCTTATATCTTTTGTTGTTGTTATCCACAGTGGCATAAAATAGCTGATCAAATTGTGTTGAATAACATCACGAAATTGAAAGTTAGTGGCTTTCACAGTGTGAAACCAGTAAAGAGCTGCAATATTGCTGTTCACATGACTGCACTACTACTGAGTTTTTGGGAACCTTCTTATACATCTATTAGTATGCTCCATTTGGAGCAGGAACTTGTTATTGGGTTGTATGATATCTACAATTAAAGTTTCAGTGTGATATGTTCTAAGTGCATGATTATCTCATTTATCTTAATTGCATAGGCATTACAGTGCCAAAATCAAACATACATTTATAAAGTCAGAATACATTCCTGAGGGCTTGTCAGAATATTTGGTAACTTATTATATCTGTTCCTCACTAACACAGGGCATATAAAAAGCACATAAAATGGTTATTTTTTTATATTGTTGGTAGGAGGGCAGTTCATACTATTCAAGGAAATCCTAAGAAACCATGGAAAATAGGCACTACACTGAAAGCTTTAGAAGTTCTCTGTTAGAATTTCAGGATTCTCTCTCTGACCATCCCTCTAAAGATATGATTTGATTTTCAATTTTCATTGATCTTTTTATGCAGTATATCTATTTCAGAAGAAGCTGATATAGCTGTTCTCATTTTGAGATTGGGAAATTTGTTGAATCTTGAAATTTTTTGAAAGAGATGGAATCTAGTAAAGCGAACAAGACTGGGTGTAGCAAAGCTATGAAAACTAGAAAATTCTTTATATTAATTTCATTCTTTGGCTCATAAGAAGTAGAGAAATTCAGTGGGCCATTATGGTAAACTATCTCTCTGTGTTAAATTTCCCTTTTAGAAGTCATTAGTCCATTGCATAGAAATAAAAAGAAAAATTGCATATCCTGGTTTTTTTAGATAAAAATAAATATTGGCATTTCCCACTTGGCTCAGCAAAAAGACAAGTAACAATACATGTGGCAGTGGGAGGCGATAATCAGATACTGCTGACATTTCCTGACTGCAAACTTTGTCTGGTGCTTATGCCAAAGATCTAAAAAAGTCTAGAAGGATGTCTCAAGGATGTATTTCTGCTGCTTTTGCCTTCTTTGCAGTTCAAAAAAGACACAAGAGGCAGCAGATTTAGGTTTTTTTTAGAAATTGGACAACTTTTTACTTCGGATAAAAACCTCTAACAGATACTTCATTTACGGTTGGTATTAGGTTTTTTTTTAAACTGGGAATTGCCATTTCTAGGGACTTGAACATTTAGGTTCAATAAATAAATATCCTTGAGCTTCTGTTGTAGTTAGAGATAGGAAATGTATATGAACATTTACCAGTGTGTCTTTTCAAGCTTGAAGATATGCAGATCCTGTGCTAATGCTACACCTCCTGTCTTTGCCAATGTGCACAGGAGTGAAATTACTGCCTTTGTTTCGTTTCTGTTTTTTGTTTTTAGTTTGCAATCTCTCTCCAAAACTGAAACCTGCAAATTTCACATATGCTACTGACATTTCTGTGTAGTAACTGTAGTTATTTATGAAGCAAGAAGATCCAAGAGGGAAAAAGCAATGGTAAAAGTTATGTTTAAATGAAGTATTTGGAGACCTCTTACATCCTTCTCTTCTAGTGATGTTTAATGTCTGTAGAAGAAGTGGAATGTTTCCTTACTCCCATGGAAACTAAAACATTTAGGTGAGATATGCAGAGTTAGGTGCATGTAAGGGAGATCTGAGGAGCAAGCGCCTTAGCTGAACTCCCTGTACTCCTCCTCTCACTCACAGCTCAAAAGGGAATAGAGATTTCAGGCATAATGCTTGGGGTTCTCATTTATGGAAACTTTGCTCTTAGCTTTACTCTTTATTCTTCAGTAGAGGTTGCTATTCTGCTCACTAAGTACTGATGTGTAGCTCTCTGCATGTCTATGCAACTGTTTTAAAATACAAACCCAGATTTGGCCATCTTAATCCATAAATTTAGTCCTACCCTGAATATCTGGTACATTTTCAGTGCTGGCAAATTGAATAAGATCTGGGAACAACATGAAGATGAGTCAGAAAAAGAAAGAACAAGACCCTCTTTAGGCTTTATCACCTACAGAGAAGGTGTCAGCTAATTTATGCCAGCTAGATTTACTGGGACTTCTATACACTTATTGATAAAAATGACTAAGTGGATACATAAATTGATCAAGCCCCAGCAGAGATGACCAAAAGAGAATAGTAGGCCTAGGCTGCATGTCAGGGACCTCTCTTTGTTTTTTAAGTGTGTCTCCTGGGGTACTTTCTGAGCAGACCTTTCAGTAACCTCTGGAGGAAGGATTTCTGTCTCTCTGCACACAAGCTTAGACCAGCTTGCTGTTCACACTTCTCAGCCTCTGAAGGCATCCCTTAGGCATGTCAAAACTGAACCCTAGTGGAACCAGGGACAGAGGGATTTTTGAAACAAAGAAAGTGCTTAAGAGTCACTAGATCTGAGACTAGTGATTCAAGCAGTCTTTTGAAGAGACCGGAATCAGCTTTGGTCCTGATCCTTCTGTGTTCATATGCAATGTATCAATCATTACATAAACACAGAAGTTGTCCAGGGATTAGTTCTGATGAGAGTTTGGAGAATTAATATTTGTGGGTAGGTGGGACACATATGGAGTTTGCATCATTGTGTATTTTCCTATTGATTAGTCATTTCAATTAATAGAAATCTTAATATTTACATTCCAGGGTTTACACATATAGAATAGTAATATTACTCTGTTAAAAAAAATACAATACATATTTTCTGCAGTGTGAAAATAAAACTATTGTGATAGTAACTTTCATAACTACTTAAATGAGAGATAAGTAGCTAATTAGCTAGTCCAGAGGGTCAATATTTAGAGTTATGAAAAAGCAGCCCAGAGGAAAATTAGTATACTCCACTAAATTACAAAGAAACACTTTTGGCTAAACTAAGTGCAGCCCATTGGAGTTGAAAACTCATTTGCTTTCCTGTTACTGTCACATTGCTCTTATGCAAACATGTAATTTCCTTCTGTCATCCATAGTATTCCTTTAATTTTTAATATGCTTCAAGAAACAGGTGTCTAACAGCAATGCTAGATTTTAATTATTTATGTGTACTCATATCTTTAGCATATACAGGCTAAACATCCACAGGTTTTTCTGTCACTTTTCATTTACACATTCTAAATTAGAATTAGTTACACACGGTAGCTCTGTACAGATGTGGTCAACGTGCCACAGTAGATTCTGCATGCTAGATCCTGGTGTTTAGGGACATGACTATATCTGGCACTTTATTATGGATGTCAGGTCTGTGTAGTTTCACCAGAAACATGAGAATTCTTGGCCATTCCTTCCCTCTCACTGTCAACTACAGAACATTACTCCATGAAGGTTAAATTTAAAGTGTTTCTGTGCTCACAGAAAGTTAATGCTTTGCTGAGAGCGTGGATTCATTAAAAGCTTTCCCAAATTCATTTTGTTACATTTTTTACTGCTTGTGTGTAGTCTTGTAGAAGTTTGTTACTGATGCTGCTGTCATTCTAACTTAGGGTTTTCTTTTTATTCTATATAGGCAGTATCTTAACCCAGCGGGGTTTTTTAATTACTTTCCTACTGTGGGAGGCTGGAATGCTGATGTTGAAGACTCAAAGCACTCGCCATTTGTGGAGGAGCTGGGGTGCTTTGCTGTGGCAGGGTTTGCACCCCCAAGGGGAGAAAGTGAGTTTTGGGGTGTGTGGTTCCAAAACCTCTGATCGGCCTAGGGCAGAGGGGTGAACACTCACCACCAGAGAGAGGCTCTGGGTTTTGAACCAGATAAGGGAGAAGGCTGATCAGAAGCAGACCCTGTGGAGACAGGATAGTTAATTATGAGAGTTAATTATTTAATCTGATATATTTTTTTCTGTTGTACCAAAAATAAATGATGCTATCTTGAAGTCAAATTGTTATTCTGGGCAAAAGGAAACATACTTTAACATGGTCCCAAGAATTTACTACTGCTCTATTTAAATCTTAGCAACTTAATTCAAATGACGACAAGCAGATTCAAAAAGATGAGCAAAGTATTTTTAATCAAAACACCCTTTAAAGTTGTTACACAGGAGATGTTGCAAATTTTAGCCTTTTTCTCAGGTGCTGTGCTCATCTTTCCAGCATCCCTCTGTGGTGATAGTGTCAGTTTTCCTTAGGCAGAGGGGTGGTAGGAGGGATCACGGGGAGACTTCAGGACACTCCTATTTGCTGGGGGGATTTGGATGTTGATGTTGGTTGATCTCCTTCCTTCACAGGAGTGGAGCCTGATCCTGCTTATGTCAACGTCCTTCCCACACTGCTGCCATCTGGCTGCTCTCAACAGAGCGTGAGCGTGGCCCCAAAGCCCCTTCCCTATGCTCAGCCTTCCCATGGACTCTCATTTCTTAGACAGCAACAAAGAAACTGTTTCCAGACCCTTCCCGTGGCGGGATTGGCACAGCTCAGGCTCAGGCAGGGGAGGCACCAGGCGCTTGGCCCCGAGGCAGAGCTTAAACCAACCCAGCTCAGCTCTGGCCAAGGTGAGCCCAGGCCAGCCCTGAGACTGGAGCTCTCGGCTCAGCTCAGGGCCTGTGACACGACTAGGAACAGCAAAAATTACATTCACTGGCCTGCAGTGGGCAAAAGATAGAAGTACTTGTATCTGATTACTTATATGCAGGAAGAGACATTGAAGTCAATTGTCTACTCTTTGAAAGCTGTGTAGACCCACCCAAGTTTTGGCTTGGGTGATTTGATTTTGAGTTGTGAGAGTATTCCTGGAAATCAAGAAGCTATGTTTCAACATCTTTTCTTCAAGCAATATGAAAATATAGAACAAAGTTTACAGGTAATTTGTTTCATGATTATCTGATCTCTTCCTGATCATCATGTGTTGTGATAATATTTAATTTTTACTTTTCAACCAGTCTTTTCTTTTAATACTCCTTCCTGAGACAATAGTTATTGCTTTTGACATGAGTCTAGCAAAAAGGACAGCAATATGAATGGTAGGTCAGAAGTTGAAATTTAAGCAAAGGTGTAACAAGTTAGAATTATGATTTACAGTAATAAAGATGTCCTTTTGTGTGGAAATTTCTCAAAACTATCTTCTAATAAAAATAATGTGAGGGGCAATTGAAAATATTCTACTTTCCCTACTGTAAAGAGACATCCCACATCTTCAGCACTTCTTTGTAATCGTGATGTTATGATTCACAACAGTGGGTGGCAAACATGTCTGTTCCTGAAGGACTCTGAGTGATGTTCCATGTCAAATCTTATGGTTTCCAACATGGGACTAACATATGAACAAGGAACTGGGCTTTTTTGGGAGAGAGAGAGATTACCTGTTGTCTAAAAAGAAGTATAACTATTATATATTCATGAACATTAAGTTTGACAAGAGACTGAGTCTACACTGAAAGTGTTAGTGAGAAATTTGGTTTGAATTCAGTAGAACTAGTATGTCACTGTATCAGGAATAAAGGAAGCCAGAATAACCTGAATTTAACTAGTTGGATACTCAGGTCAGTTGTTTGGGGTCATCTGGCTTCCAAATCTAAGTTCATTATTTTAGGAGTAATTTAGGGATCGGGACCTTGAACACTGAAAAGCACAATGGAAGGCATAGATGAAAAAGCGGAGACTTTCAGTCATGTGAACAAGGTCAGAATATAAGTTTGGGAAGGTGTTGTACTCCTTGTCTTGTTATTGCCCAGAAGAACACATATTATGTGAAAAATAAAGAACTTAGTGTATTTTAAGTCTTATCAGTCTAATCAGAGAGTTCTTCTTTAGTCCAGGTCTATTTATTACAGGAAAAAGAGAAGAAAATAAGGGAAAGAATACTAGTAAGGGGGGAAAAAAATCACTTATTGTTATACATAGACTTCCTACTATTTACTAATTTCAGTGGTATCACATTCATTCTTCCTATGCTGTTCTGTATCCTAAGCCTGTTGGTGAAGCACCAGTACCACGAGTACTTTGCTGGGAGAGTATGATGTCTGTGCTGGGCTTTGTCCTCTGCCAGGAGGACTGATACTGGTATTGATGGTTTCTTCTTCTTCACTCTAGTGCTCACTTGGGACTATTATTGCGTATTCCATGTCATACCTTGGTTTAACTCTTCAGTCTTCAAGTTCACATTTACAATCAAATCTATTACAATGTCTTAAGACACTAGTGGGTACTGTTCTTAATGCTTCTTGTTGCACTAGCATCTGGTTTTGCCCAGTTTCCAGGTCTGCATTCCTTTAACTCACTATTTTTATTTTTGTTTTACAGTCCTGGGGTCTTAAAGGATCCACTTTCTTACTGTCTCATGCTTTCACCTCACTACACTGTATTCTATGTCCCCACTATTGAGAGCTCTGTTATCACATCATGCCTCTGTTCCTCTGTATTACCATTACACTAGGCCTAATGTTTCTGTCTTCAGAAAATGACTTTTTACTCCTTACTGTAAAGATTATGATTATACCACGAAATTATTCAAATAAAAATCAGACTGTAGCCACCTGAACCTTAGAAAATTTCTGTTTCCACCAAGAAAAGTTAAAGCTAAGCTCCAGGCAGACCAAGACAAGCCCAGTCAAAGCACGCCTGACAGGTGTCAGTCCCAAGGCCATGCAGAGGTTGTTTCAAAGGCAGTGTGGCTTGTTACTAGCAGCAGCAGTATGGTGTTTCCTGGGCTACAGGGCTGCAGAGGTTTACAGGGATAAGGGATAAGTAAAGGATGACAAAGAGAAGTGACATTTGACAAGGATCTGCTGTTTCCATTGCAGGAATAAGCCCTTACTTGACTGCTCATATCCAGACTTTCACCATTTTAGAGAGTTTCTTGTTTGACACAAAAACTTTGTTGTTTAAAAGGTGGTGGTAAAGTATCTTCACTGAAACAGGTGCAGTCACTGCTGACTCTGTATTGAACTCGGTTCAGTGATCATTCTGGCTGAAGTTATACATGCTTTCTGTCAGACAGCAGGGCAATTTACGACAAAATGTTCTCAATAGTTTTGACAGAAAGATGTTCTCCAAATTTATCATGCAAAAGATGAGCTAGAAATTTTATAGTGGATTGGATTTCTGCAAATTTTTGCAGAATAAAATAATCTATTTAAACTAGTCTTTTCTATGGGTGTTATGCATAAAGTCCTGCATATAAGAAATGGTAAAAAATAAATAGTAGCTTTGGTCATTTAACTTGCTCAGTTCTGGAGTATGAACTCTTACAATGTATTACAATGGGAATTTGTGGTTTTAGTGTACCTTTTCTGTTGTTCAGCAGAATATAATGGGACCCATTGAGTTAGCTCTTAGCTAAAAGCATTAGAAAAAGTTCTTGCACTGAAAAGCTTCAAGTATCACTAGGCAAAAGATGTAAAAATTGACAGAACAGGAATGTTAATAAACTCGTTTTACAGCTGAGGGGGGACTGCGTTATAACTGGATGCAGGAAAATTGTCAAGTCTTAAGTTCATTGTTCTTAGAGTAACATCTTGGCTTTTCCATACTGAGAGCTTTTTCTCTGTCTGAGATATTTCTTTGAAGCGTGTCTGTCGTCATATATTATGGGTCTGGGACACTTGCCTGTGATTATATGATTGCTCATGAATGCTCTGCTAATGGTATTTTTCCTGAAGAAAAATATTGACTCATTTGTTTTGAACTCCTACTCCACCCACATGTGGTAGTGTAGAATTATGTAAATTTAGTAAATGAGAAAAGTAAAGTTCTACCAAGTGTAATAGCATTTATTTAAATGGGGATATCTCTTACTTCAGTGTGTTTTCAGCGTGAGTGTTATGGAAGTGCTGTTATACCACAGGTGAAGATCTAGGTTTTTATATTTGATCCTTTAAAATATTGTGTTATAAGAAATTATCTCTGAAAATTGCCAGTAGATCTTTTAGCTATAATTAAGCAAACTAAGCCTTATTTCCATACATCCAATTTAGATTACTGTGTTTATTAACAGTTAAGTGTTTTCATTTTACATTTTCATTGCTGTGGCTTTATAAAAATAACTGGCCTTAAAAGATATGTGTTTTTATCAAGTCAAGGCTGGAAAATATAAAAAGGATTTTCTGTTAGTTTTGGCCTCTTCCAGCATACTTTGTGCTGGTGAAGTTTCTATTCTTTTGCTTAGTAAGAATAGCAATTCCATCTAGGTGGATTAAACCTGTCCCACCTGTTTTAAGCCATCCCTCCATTTGTTTCAAACTCCTCTTGGATAGGAAGGACTGTGTACTATAATTTATTTAAAGTAAAATAAAAAGGCATAGAAGAATTGAAAATGCTTTATTGCACAACCCACCAAACAACCCTGAGAATAACATCATAAGGAATTCACCAGAAGAATGTGGTGTCCTCTTTTAGGATATCCTGTATTTTTATTTTAAAATCTATATTGATTATGTAATATTTTCAATATTACTGATTTTTTTTTCTCAAAGTGATTATGCTTGTGAAAAACTGGAAACTTAACTACAAAGGATTGATTACAGTACATTCTATTCCAGGAGTACAGTAGTATCCATACAAAGCTTAAATGGATATGCATTGAACTACTGCAGGACTAAGTCTTATCATAGCAATACTTGAAAAATCCCTAAATTCTCCTGAGCAGGACTATGTGAGTATGAAAATATTGAGGAGCTAACAAACAAAATGAATAAATAGCAAAAAAAAAAAAAAAAAAAATTTTGTTCTGAAATGAATTTTGTTTTCCCATTCCTAATTTTATCTTTGTTTTAATTGGTGAGTAAGAATTGGTATTCTTGGGTTTTGGTATTGATATTCTTGATAGTCATGATTTTTGCTATCCTTGACCTTTCATTTTCAATGAAGAACTAGCAAATCAATGAAAACAATTGAAAACATCTTGGTTTAGAAGTCAAAAGTCTTTTAAAGTTGAATTGCAGACTTTTCCAGAGCACTGACTTTCTGTAGAATACAAGATTTGTGATGTTTTGTTTAAAATTTGTAAGGATAAAACTTTGGCATTTAAGTCTCCTTGATTTAACTCTTAAATACTTAAAAAGTTTACTTTTCTCCTAGGAAATGTCTTTCTGATATATGGCTTTAGTGCCTAAGGGAATCAGCAGGTATGAATCACACCAGGTGATAGAGGTATGATGGAGAAGATTGAAACAGTGATTAGGGTTCTTAATTAGCAAGAATCTACAAGCTATAAATTAATGACAGCAGAAGTAATTAAACTACTTTATTTGAATTAAGTGAAAAGCATGCCTAGTTTTAGGAGACAAACTTAATGTGAAGATTAAAAGGAAAAAAAAAGATATTTGTATGTGAGGCGCAATGCAGATGTGTTTCAAACACATTTGAAACAAACATGACCAACACATTTTTTTTCTTCTGTTATTAGAAGCTTCTGTTTGCTATTCATTAAGTGATTTTCTTTTTCTGTTCTTTTTTTATATGCATACAATATTTGCTTTTTTTTTTTTTGCCTTTTTTTTTTTTTTTTTTTTGTTAGGGCTCTAAAGGATTTGGAATCAGACACAAAGGAATAATGCCTCTTTCTGGTGTAGCTGCTTTTACAGTCACTTTATGGGCAAATATCTTCTGGGTTCAGAAAAGCAAAGTATTCTTTCAAGGTGTCCCTGGTCAGAGAACCCCTTGGGTTTTCACAGTTCTTTTGTGTGTCTGTGTCTGTTACACCAGTCTGCTCTGAGTGAATATGAAGCTTCTGGGCATCACATAGTTTGCAAATAGACTGTGCCCTGATCTTGAGCAGAAATTTGGTCATTAGGGATCTTTAGCAGCTTCAAAGCTTTTTTAATTAATCAATTAATTAAATTTACATGTGATCATTATTCTGATTCTCTCTGTAGCACTATTACAGGAAAGAGTCCTTCAGTGGTGTGGTATGCCAACAGGCATTAAAATTTACTTGGACTTTTTTTTGATTGATGTTTTATCTCAGTCGAAGTAGTTGGTGGGCTACTTAGTAGAATGAGGTTTGGGTTTTTTTGCCTTTTTTTTTTTTCTGATGAGTAAAGTTTCCACATTCCTCTCACCCCTTTTTTCCCTCCTTTCTTTAGGAATATAAATAATAATTTTTAATATACTCCCTTTTTGCCTTTCTTGTATTGAAAATGTACTGTAATGCTACCATCTGATCTGACTACAGCAGATGGAAAGCTGTATTACCTGTATGATCTCTAAGCACATCAAAATTACCTCCCATAGTGCCATAAACTGATGCTTGCATCCAGTCTAGTTCTGATTCCTTGTTCATCATACATGTAGCATAATCTATTGTTCATGTATTTGATGGATAATATCTCTAGAGTTTTTTGAATCTGACTCTCAAGATGAGTCAGTTTTATTCCTCCTCCCTCTCCTACTCCTCCTGACATTTCTGCATCAGAAGGACTAATATTCTGAGTAATTTTTTTTTTTTTAGAGATCAAAGAGAATTCAGTCTGTGGAAACCATATCCACATTCATCAAACAGGAAACTTTCCGAGTATTAGTGCAACCTATTGAACATTTTTGTGACCCCTTACTTTCTGGCTTCTGACAGCTTCCTTGGAAGTTTCTTCCCCTCCTTATCTTTTTTGGTTCAAGAATCAGTAGATCTGAAAAGCAGAGTGCTAAGGAGACTGTTCCCTTTGATTAATAAGTGAATATATTTGCTGTGGAGCCAAGAATGGAACATCTTGTAACTGTTGGCAGCATTACTAAAAGAATAAGTATCCTCATGGAGGGGGCAGAGCATAACTAGTTTTGATCAAGAGGAAAGAAGCGTCTTAGGCTTTTAAGAGTTGTTGCATTGCTGTAAACAGCTATCTATTTTATTCTGGATGTTTTCCAGTGACCAGAGGAACCAAAGAAGTCATTTTAAGGCTCATATGATTTTCAAACAGGACATTTTTTCAGCTGTTCGACTTCCTTTCTTCTTTTCTGGCAGAGCCAGCCTGACTTTGTATGTCTGATGTCAGAGAGTGGCATTCATATTTTTTAGCTCAGGAGGTTGCCACTGCAAATCTACATGAGATGACTCTTATTTTACATTCTGAAGTGCTTATATCTGTACTGCTAAAGAACACTGGAGTGTATCATACAAGACATTTAGGGAAACTGTTTCAGCCAGTTCATCCCAGGATTAGCAGTGAGAATGAAAGTTCCCACTGGAACATCTCTCATTCAGAGAAGATGAGCCATGCAGGGCAGTTCTCTTTTTTAATTTCTCTAGTGGCAGTAGAGTTATAGTTGGTCAATGCTAGTCCTCCTTCTCTGCTACTACTGCTGTAAAGGAGATGCCAGGGAAATAGCTGGAGCACAGCATACTCTGGCTGTCTCCCTAGTTGTGTTATGACTGCATGTTGTTCCCGATTGTGACAAGTAAAAGCGTTTCCTTGTTTAGGCCTTGTATTCTCTAAGCCTGGGACACAAAACACTTCCTGGCTGCATCCCATCACAGATCTGCTGCATCCAGCAAATTTTGATGCTGTAGAAAATCTGTCAGTCTGTGTAGATCACAGATTCACAATCTGCTCCTAGGAGCCGAAGATTACCAGGCATGAAGGAAGCTTTATAATTGAGGAAGCCATTTATCCAGGGTCTACTTATATCAACAGTTTCAACCATTTTATTCCCCTCCCCAAGAAAAGAGAAGGAAAGAAACATTCAAGGACACAATTATTTTGCTCAAAATCAACCTTGAATTCAGTAGATTATTTAGGTTCTGACTACAACATTTGTCCCTTGAACACAGTAATTTCTTCTGAGTCACAGACATCAGTGGAGTGTTTATAAAGCACAATCTTGGTACTCAAAGCCAGTAGTAGAACATAATCATTAGACCAAGGTCCCCCTGATCAGGGGGATTCTAGAGCTTGTATACAAATTTCAGTGAACATGGAGGAATTTCATTAATTTTCTGCTTTTCTGACTGGTTTGAAAAACAGTGAGTACAGTCTAAAGCGAAGTTCTCTGTAGTGTTTAGAGAGGTCCAAACTGATTCTGTGTGTTAGAAGGGAATGCACATAATATAGTCTGTATGAATATATGTGTATATGTGTATTTGTTTATGTAACTTTCAGGATCTGGGCAAGCTAATTTGGCATGGATCCTGTTATTTTAATAACTGGATATTGTGATAAGGTTCCTTTCTATATTGGTGAATGTAATTACCAAAGGAATGATGCTCAGTCAGCCATTGGGTGATTCAAAGGGAGATTTTGCACAATAATTACTGACAAGATGTCTTCCTGTCTAATAAACAGAATATTTGGGAAGGGGAAATTTTAATAACTCCTGAAAAAAAAAATAAAATATCCATGGAAAAGAAAATTTTAATAAGGTGTTAGAATTCCAGGGAGGGGATTTTTTTTTTTTTTTGGAACAGATACACAATTGTTGAAAAATCACATATATATATATATAAACCCCCAAATTTTAATTATGATAAACTATATAACCATCAATCGGTCATATAATTATAAACTATAGGATTAATAAATATATATACACACAGAGTAATATATAAAATATTATATCTATATACCTGTAATTTTATACATATATGAACCTAAGGAATATTTGTATGTTTTTCCTTAGTCATCTTCTTACTGAAAACTTTCTTGCATTTTTTTTCTAAACTTCTGAAATCCTTTCTATGTAAGGTTACATCTTAAATATTGATTTTGCTCAATGTGTAATGATCTATGGCAAAAGAGAATGTTATTTCATTTTTTCTATGATTATGGGACTAATTGGATGCAGAGCACATGATATACATATTAGTATATAACATGAGATACATTATTGGTCTCATAACCTGAGTCAGAAGAGAAGTGAAATTTCCCAGATCAGGACTTTAAGGATGTGCCAACTTTATTAAAACTATGGGACTGTCATGAATTTTGGCCCATCAACAGTAACATTTCACTGACAAGGAATTGCCTGATCTGATTACTCCAAGCACTTCTGGAGGCTATTTCTGCTGGGCCACAAGGGCTCTGGCTCCGACTCCTGCTCTTCAGCCGCTGCAGACCTGTCCCTTCCAGGCTGGAAGCTCCATCTCCTTAGCTGCTGGACTGGGTCTGGAGCTGGGCCTTTTGGGGGCAGCCAGGGCTGCTGTGATGCTGCCAGAGCTGCACGCTGTCCTCTTGCTGCTAGGAAGGGCATAGATTCTTGGAGGACATGATTTCTGCTTCCTCACAAGGAACAAAGATCCAGTTTGAGTCTTGAATTGAGATGGGTATTTTGTTTCTTACCTGGTGCAGAATTTCTGTGTCCTTTGGCAGATAGCAAAGACAAGGGATCTGCTCCCCTAAGTGGCAGGACATCACTGTGTCTCCTGGCTGACAGTCCAGGACTTGATTTTTACTGTCTTTGAGGAGGGGAGAAAAGATGAAGGAAAGCTTCTAGTGTTTGAGTTCACACTGAAATACTTTATTTGTAGGTAGACAGGTGATGGTTCCTGCTATGTATAAAATAATGTCCTACCCTGATAAAACACGTTATTAATTTCAGTTGAAAATGCCTTAGCTTTATCAAAAGACTGAAAGGAAAATTAAGAGCTGACTAATATAAGTTTTCTGCAAACATTCTCATTTTGTTCATCATCTTCTGTAAACAGATCTTTTGACCTGATTTTATAATCAAATTTTATAATGCATTTTATTAATCTTACATTTTTCCTTTCATACATCTAGCTCTTCATAGGGTGTCTAAACATTGCTGTGTAACAAAATTTAAAATTTGCAAAAAAACTAGCTATAGCAATAATAATAGTAATAGTAATAATAATAATAATAATAATAATAATAATAATAGTAATAATAATAAATCCCTCATATCTGCTTAGGGAGTTGACTACACTTGTGAAAACTTAGACTTGTCTTTATAGCAAATGATGACTGTGAATTGCTTTGGCATATTATCTTCTGTGGACTTACAATGTCATTAGTTTAATATTTATTACGCTTCATTAAGCATATACAAGTTGCTAAATGATTTAATTTCCATAAATGAAAGCTATCTTTTTATAATTCTAATAATTAGAACATTTTACTTAGAACTTTGTTCTGTCTCAAAGTCAGTGAGAAGAAATTGCCTGTTAATGTGAAAAACTGCTACTATTAGAGAGATATTTAACATAGTTTAGTATTTTTCTTGGGGCCCAAGCAGATGTTGAAGGAAGTGAAAATAATAACATTTTATATTTCTTTGTAAATACTAATGCTGCTCATTTTGGGTAAACTCAGCAAATTCTTGTTTCAAACCTATTTTGTCAGCAATCTTGTTTCCTTTAGTTAGGAGTTGCAGTCTTCTGATAACAGTTCAAGTTGAAAACACTCATGTTACAATAAACAAAGCACAAGCTCTGATGTTTAAAATAGACTGTTACAGACATGCTTTGCTTTTAAATGGGTTATATGTGCACCTGTCGTATTTGTCATGAAAAATTGGGATTTCTCTACATGGAGAAAGTAATATTTGAATAAAATGATCTCAGGCTGAAGTATCACTAACTTTAATCATGACTGAAATCAGGGCCATTCTTGGCTGTCTTGCACATAGTTTCTATTAACTAACTTACACCTGTTAACACATGGTGAGCAGCCTGACGTTTCTTGTTAATAAGTACAGCAAATAGCTGTGAGAATACAGAAACTTTCTGTTTGCAGTCACAGCTAGGTCTCTTTTCTTGGAGAGCAGATCAAAAGCTGTTTAGAATAACCACAGTAGTTAGTGAAGCTGTGAAGGCACACCCATCACCTCAAGTCAGATGTCAGTAAGGAGTTTCTGTGTATCAAAGGATTAGTCAATATCAGTTATAACTGAGAAATATATTTTAGTTTGTTTTAAAATTTCCCCTGTTAAAAATGGCCAATATGTGATAAAAACTAACATAAAATAAAAAGAAAATTGCTAGCTAAACCTTAGTATTCAAGCTGAATATATAATGAAAAAAACCATAGAAATCATTAATGTGACAAAATGCGTGTTGTGGTGGTTTCGATAATTCAGAAGAATAATAACATAGGGAGAAACCTACCTTTTAAAAATGAAGGATTCTTGATTTACTATTTCTCTATAAAACATTGTTTATTTCTGCTAGCCTCCAGCTGAGTTATAGACCAAGGAGGATAAGCACCAAGGACTGCAATTGTACAAAATGTCCTTGCTGAGATACTGTTTCATCTCTTTTAGATCAGGCTGTATAATACTTGGGCTCAAATAACCTTTAAAATGCTTCTACTCTGAAATCAACAATGATAAAGTCAGTGCTTTCTCATGTTTTATTATATGTCATTTTTTGCTCATTACTAATCTGTACTGAGATATATTTTAAATGTGTGGGTTTGAAACTCTTCCCATCTAATTCATATATGCTCTTCCCCTCTCCCCCATTTTCACTTTAGAACAAACAAAACTGCTCTTGCAAAGGATGAACATTTTGTTTGCCCACTGTTTTACAGTGTGGTCTTGTCATTGATAGACTAATTTTCTGCACATGATAGAATAATCAAAACATTTACACTGGTACTTGGACGTATCTTAGATGTACGGGAAGAGGACCAGAACAGACATCCAGATGTGAAAGAGCGATGCTTACAGAGCATTTTGAAGGATACAGCTTTAATGGGATCTTGAAAGTCATGGTGTCACTGATATTTAAATATGAGTCTGCGCAGAAATCACAGTATTTTTCTTTGGAATTTGTAGACTTAGTTACTTGGTTTAATAGTCATTCTGGCTTACTATTTCAGTAACTATGCTGTAAAAAATAACTGCCCTTAAAAAAACCTCCTCAGGAATAAAACGTTTCATTAGCTTCCTTTAAGTGATTTAAAATAGAAATTATTTTAAGCAAAGTAAACCAAAGAATGAGTTAATGGAAAAATGAAGCTGTCATGAGCACATCATGGCCCTCAGACCTTCTAAAATATCAAGACCACTTTGAGAAAAAGCCCTGAGGGCCAGCCTGTTGATTTTAGCCTTATCTTTCCCTTAAGAGTATTTATTATATGGAACTGAATTATTTCTTTTTATTCTTTCTTTCTCTTTTTTTTTTTTTTTTCTTTTTTAAACATGAATTACTTGATGTGATTTTCCTAGAGGGACCTCTTGAAGTTTGTGGTAAGCTACTGGTTTTTTGGAATTTCTTCCTTTTTGTACCCTGTTGGAATTGTAGCTGACCTTATTGCATCTTCCATTAGATAGTATGAATGTATTTTCCCTTGTCTAGTCAATGATAAGTGTGGAAGCAAAATTCTTTTTCTCTTCCCATTATGTTGAACTTGCTGATGGCTCTTGCTTTCTTCCTTTCCTGTGCTATGAGCTCCTTCAACCAAGTTCATTTTATAAGAGCCTTGAATTCCTTACTTATTTCCCTTCTGATAAAAAGCCAATTTAGGACAGCTGGTCCAATAAATCGCTTGGAGATTAAACGTTTTCCTTTATGTAGATTTTTGGTTGTCTAGTGCATTTTTCCTGAAAGTTTTGAAGTCACAAGCAACAGAATGTTTTTAAAGAAAAATATAAACCTTTACTTTAATTAGAAACTGAATGCTAATTCAAGTTCCATCCTCACATTTTTCCCTTGCTCCAGCATGGATCCACATAGTTTACAGTCTTTCAGGATAAACCTGTTCCAACATGGGCTCTCTGTGCACCACAGTTTCTTGAGTAGTGTCCACCTGCTCTGGTATGGGGGTCCTCCATGAGCTGCAGTGAGGATATCTGTTCCACTGTGGTCCTCCATGAGCTGCAGTGTGGATTTCTATTCCACTGTGGTCCTCCATGAGCTGCAGTGTGGATATGTATTCCACTGTGGTCCTCCATGAGCTGCAGTGTGGATATCTGTTCCACTGTGGTCCTCTCCCTGGGCTGCCGAGCGGCAACCTCCTTCACTGGGGTCCTTTCCAGGCATTGCATGGGAATCTCTGCTCCGGTGCCTGGAGCACCTCCTCCCACTCCTTCTTCACTGACCCTGGTGTTTGCAGGGCTGTTTCTCACACTTTTTTCCATGACCTACTTCACTGGTCTCTGGTGGTTTTGCTCTTTCTTAAACGCAAATTCCCAGAGGTGCTGCCTTTGTGGGCAAGTGGCTCAGCCATGTCCTGTGGTGGG
Source organism: Falcunculus frontatus (assembly GCA_013398115.1). NCBI lineage: Eukaryota > Metazoa > Chordata > Aves > Passeriformes > Falcunculus > Falcunculus frontatus. The sequence goes on from VZRV01001914.1 coordinate 51,987, forward strand.
TGAGATGGAGTCGTCTGGAACTGGCCATGTCCAGCCCAGGGTAGTCCCAGCCTCCTGTCACAGACCCCCAGCAGCCCCCGAGGCCTGGGCACTGACAGCTTGTTCAGTGAATCAGGACTGGTGTTGTCCAATAGCAGTGGTAAGTGATTGATCATCTTTCCTTCTCCTCTTTCCTTGGCTCCTGATGCATGTTCTGGGCAGTCGCCCCATTGAGACTCAGGACAGTGGATTGCATATCATGGGTATCAGTTCCTGTGCCACTGGAGGTGACAGTGGCCCTTGGTTAAACCACCACAGTGATGAAACATGCTACATATGAACCTCCACAGAGTATAGCAGTCTTGATTTCATCTACATTTTTTCAGCTGATAGTGCTGAAAGAAGTTATCCTGAAAGGCCCTGGAGGTACATCTCTCTAAAGAGTAGTGCTGCCTTGGAAACTGCTGAGCTTTCCTGCCTCTCACAGTGATGTAAGAGTTTGCTGGTCACTAAGCCTCCTGATTCATAAACAGTTTCCAGCCCTGACATTGCTGAAGAGAACTAATGATTTCATGGGTTTGGGTCTGGCACTTTTTTGTTTTGGGGGGTTTTTTTGTGGTTTTGTTTTTTTGGTTTGGTTTGGTTTGTTTTTTTGTGGTTTTGGTTTTTGTTTCCTTTATGTTTGTTTGTATTTTTTCTGTGTGGTTTTTCTTTTTTTGGTGGTGTTGTTGAAATGCAAACAAGGCACTGGCAGAAGCAGGGGGGAAAAAAAAAAGCCCAACCCAACCAACCAAGAAAACCTTCTCAGTCCTTGAAATATCAATTTACTTTTGATTCAGTCAGATATTTCTGCTTTCTCTAGGAATTGATTTTTGTCACGCGTGGAAGGACATAAGCTTGACCCTTCAGTGATATTCAGGTCGATAAAATTCTAACACATTTCATTCAGTGGGATTTTGAGCCTGTATGAGTATGTTGCATTTTTATGCAAATATATTAAAAGTTTTGGGGATTAGAATAAGAGTGAGTAAGCACTCTTGCTTATTGAATTGAATCTGGTGATGAGGAGGTGATAAAAGTTTTTCTGCAACTGAGTTAGCAGAATGAACCATTATTCATCAGATTATTTGGGATGCTTGGGACTGAGATTTTGTGTACATTCTTGGTAAGCTTTTTCAGAATTTAGTATCTAAGTCCCATGTAGCTGAAAAGATATCAATTTTGATTTTTTTTTTTTTTAACAGAGTAATATGTAGTGTTATTTTATAGACAGAGGATGGAATTTAAGAACATTTCTAGTAGGTTTGGGGCAGGGGGGGGAGTTTTCTATGGTAATTTTTTTTTCCGGATCTCTCCAGGCCCTGAACCTCAGGGCAGGTACTGGGGGAATGAAGTCCCCCCCCATTGTAGAGGAAGATCACATTCTAATCCACCTTGAACATATGTAAGTTCATGGGACCCAGTGAGATGCATCCCGGAGTCCTGAGGGAACTGGCTGATATGGTTGCTAAACCACTCTTAACCACATTTCAAAAATCGTGGCAGTCACTGAAGTTGTAAATAAGCCCGTCTCTTTAAGGGGAAAGTGTAGATGGCTTACAATGAAACATTACCTTTAAAAGGTATTTTCTAGTGCCTTCCAAATAATGTGTAAATAAATGCACTTACACAGTATACCTTTGGGGGAAAAAAAAAAAAAAAAGGAGGGTGCACTTACCCCATGTCTTTTAGCTACTTAAAGCAGTGATTCTGCACTCTTTCTTTATCCCTACTATTCTTCAGCATGGAAGGAATTTTTTTAATGAGTAATATTTTGAAAATGGTGGCTCAGAAAAAAAGTTTTCTCTCTATGCCTCTGTAGCATGACCACCCAAATTTGCACAGATTTGTATCTGTGTACATGCTACAACTCACTGATGTCAGCTAAGAACTTGAACAAATCTTTTCTAGTGATCAATTTAGGAACATAATGAATATAATAACTTGTCTCTAACATCAATTTTCAATCAAGAGTATTTGCTTAGATTACTTTCTGTAATCTGAAAAGCCATACTTTTGTCAAACATAAACCACTTTTCTCTCCCTTTCCTTTCCCTTTCGAATGCCAGTGCTAGAAACCAACAAAAACATCTGCAATAAATATATGCATCATTAAAAAGAAATTGAGAGTGTTATTGCCTAAATGTGGAATTAGAATTAAAGTTCTAAATCAGTTTTAGTTACAATATTTCTTTGACAATCTTTTCCACTTTTTTGCTTTGTTTTGATGTGTGCCTAATGTAGAATTTAAATAATAATTAAAAAAAAAAAAAAAGAAGGGGAAATTACTTTGTACATCTTAGAAGTCTAGCCTGGTTGATCTTTTCATAAAATGTATTGATAAAGGAATATTATCATTATTCATGTTCTGGTAAGACTCAGTGATTTTTAAAATTGAGTAACCATGGAAACACAACTGGGTAACATAAGGAATAATGTGCAGGGGTAAATTTACAGTTAGTTTTTTGAGCAAAAGTTATCATGTGAATTCTGTTTTTACAGTATAATTGAGCTCAGTTTTTTGTCTAATCTCTTACCAGTCCATGTGTGCAGGTGTATTTTATATATAGGTATATGCATACATATATAGAACATATTTAGTTGAAATAAAATAAATATTTACTTCTGTTACATAATTTCTAGTGTTTTGTTGGGGTTTTTTTTTAACTCAGTAAATTCTAGTCAGAAAACTCACTAGCTTCTCCCCCTTCATTTTTGTTTCATAGGTTTTTTTTTTCCTAAATGAGAGTTTGAGTAATCTTCCTGAGCTGTAAGTTAATTTTAAAAGGCAAATTTATAAAGCATTGTGGTAGAATACCCTAGTAGTCAAGGCGTTAGGTGGATCACAGATGGATTATTGGACCAAAGTGTAATAAAAATGTTACAAATGTAAGGTAAAGTCAGTTTCTTGTTACTGTATAAAGCATATGTTGTTTTTAATGTGATAAATTGCAGAACTCGTAGGGGTTTGCATAGTATTTGGCACACATTCTGCTGTCTGTCTTTTATATTGCTTGTGAATGTGGCCTAAAAATATGTATTTGCTTTATTAGAAAATATTCCCCAGGTATTTCTGGACTCTGCTTTCATATAATGGCATGCTGGGTAATGTTTTCTCTTCTGGATATCGCTGTGAACCTCAGCCTGCTGTTCTTCCTTAACATTTCTAATCCACATGAGGATATGCCTCTTTGTATGATGGAAAATGTGTTGAGTTCTGTAGTGTTAATAGCAGCAATTTCTAAAATTATACTTGATTTCTCTCAATATCTAAAAATCTTCAGATTAAATATTTTAAGCAAAAAGGTCAAGGAGATTTTGAGCTTTTTTACTTTAAACTTTTCAAATCTGTAGTTTGTTACTTTCTTTGGGATGAGAGTATTTATCTTTCTGTCTAAAATCAGCATTTGTTGGGAAAGAGGTCTCTTTTCCTGAATCTGTTTTTTGCTCACATTTTCTGCACTCATCCTCTCCTATCAAATAGAGGAAGTTGAATTGGAAGCTAAGTCCCAAAATGTATTCTCTTGGTTCTGATGCAACCTCTAAAATGCATCAAATGTCAAACTATGCCCGCTGTGAGCAATTCATGAAGAAATTGCCTCAACATTTTGATCACAGTCAGGCTTTTATTATGAAAGTAACTGGCATAGAAAGACACCTTTAGAAGTGTGAAAACAAGCAACACAATGAAGTAAAAATGATGAAATTGAGCATAGCACTGGCACAGTACAGCTGCTGTCCCTGGCAGTGACTGTGGCCTTCAACAATAGTCTATGACTGCCAGGAAAGCCCCACTCACTATGGGGAAGTAATTTCTGTTGGTTAACGTTCATTTTAATATCAATGAAGAGTTCAAGCCAGAATCCCATCTGTGAAAAACTCTGAACTCTGGTGGTTTTTGTGTGTTCATGAAATGGTCTTATGAAGCCACTTTGGTTTCAAGATTTGCGTAAAGGAACACTTTACCCTTTCTGGCTCCGTAAGTAATTTTCCGTGTGTTCCGAATCAATGTTGGAGACAGAGTTTTGCAAGCAAAAGAATATATTCAGTACTTCAAGGAAGACAAAAAAAAAAAAAAAGTGTTAAGTGAACATGAAAATCATTTGCACTGTAGAAGGTGAAATTGCTTCTTCCTTCCCTGGAGTTTGTACAGTAGAGGAGACACCTCATTCTCACTGAAGTTTTCAGTGAGTGGTATGGCAATATGAAAGGACGAGTACTGTCTTAGTTTCTCATAATTCTCCTAGTAGGCCTTTATACACTTAAATTTGCTTCCACCTTTGTCTTGCTGAAGGATGAATTCAAGTCTATCAGATGTCTCATATCCTTGCAGTATTCTGAAGTTCTGCAACCAAGAGTCAACAGACTCAGTAGCATTTTGCCTGTCACTTACAAGCTGGCCCATGTGCTTTATAGTATACAGGGGAGGCATGTATACTGATAAAGCCTAGATTCAGCCTGCCTGCTGGCTTAAAACAAGTAAATGTCCTCATTTGGACTTGGTAGTTACTATGGACCCAATTATCCATTGCCTGCCACCTCTCATGGTCATTTATAGCTGTGTGAGAAGATGTGTTATGCTATGTGATTTAAAGTCCTTTCATCCCTGGCATGCTTATATGACAAAAAATATGAATCTATGGAGTATCAAGCAATTGATATTTGTGATATCAGACCTTCAGTGTTGCAGGAAATCAAAAGTTGAAACTGATGAGTGTCAAGCCCTTGAAAGAGCTAGAGCTTTTCTTGTGTTTGTTTAGTCTTCTAATGAGCTTGAGGAGATGAGGACCAAAAAACCACTCATTAATAACAGCCTGAAAATCCTTATAAAGATGGTTCTAGAAAAAAAAACCACTCTAGTGTCTTTTCTCTGGTCCTGTGCTCACCCTTCCAGGTTCCTTTTGGGTTTCCAAGTTGATGGCTGATGTCTTCTCCTAGCCCACTGTGAGTAGAGCTATGCAATCACTGTCCTGAGGTTTTTGCTGGGTAGGGTGTGATGTTTGTGATAGGAATACCCACCTCTTCAGTTCTGGGACCTGCTTGGGTTTATTTTCATGTGTTTCCTTGCCCAGGCTGCTGCCTTCTGGCAGCTTTCAGCTCAGGGAAGGTTTGTGGGCCTTTGCTAGGAATAACAGAACTTGTTCCTGGGCTGCTATTTACTTTAAAAGTGGTTTTGTATAGAGTCAACCACATCACTTTCAGTGAGGCTGAGTCTACATCTTCAAGCAAAACATCTGTCCCACTGCTTCAGAGAGTCAGGTTTATACTTCCAAGACATCTTGGATTATTTGTTCCGGGTGTTGTGGTCTGTCTCACCATTCCCTCCAAATATGAGCTCTTTACACTGGAATTAGCTGAGTAGTTTTAATTTACGGTAGCAGTTTATTTTCTGCTGAACCTGAGAGTACGAGCTGCCTATGAGCACTAATTGCAGCTCAAGAAACATGAAGCAGAAGATGGGAATTGCAAGGAATACTGAAATCCTTCTGAAAGGTGCATAGCAAGTGAGAGCAGCAGTGCATGGGTGGCTGACAGGACATGGATTTAGGTATGCAAAAGGGAGGAACTGAGGTCAGTGATACAGGTACAGGATGAAAGAGGGTAGATAGCAATTCAGTGCTGCTGAAGCAGTGGTGGGAATGAGTACTTGGGCATGGCTGAGGTGCAGGCTGTTGTTACTGAATCAGGATTTGATGCGTGTGTGTGCATATAGGGAATTTCCAATAGCACTGACAAGCAGAAGTTCTCATGCTGTTTCCAGATGTGTGGAAATGGAAAGAGCACTACATAAAGGCTGTAGCTTCAGATGCAGCAGAGCACAGCCTGCCTGTCTCTTCATGCCACATGAGCTTCTGTCTTTATGTGAGATCTACATATTTTTTCTTTATTGTTTAATCGTATGGTAGCTCTATTTAATAGCCCTAATATGGGATGGCAAAGAGGTCAGCAACAGGAGATGAGTAGCATTTCTCTGAACTTAATGGTGAAGAGTGGGTCAGTGGAGTCTCTCATGGAGAAGCCACATATGTGCATATTAGAGTGCATTAAAATTTTATTTTTCAGCCCTAAGTTATTGTACATACACAGTGGTAGACAAGATGAGCAGAGCTAAAAAGTAGTGAAGTAGACTAACCCTTCTCTTAGAATAATTTTATCTTTTGGGAAAAAAAAAATGTCAGGAGTTGGGGTCAGTCTTTTAGGGAGTAAGAGGCAATATATGAATTTTTGAGGAGTTCTTGAAGTAATATTTTTATTTTCCTTAAGTATAGTACACTGAAATAGTTGTCCTGGATCAGGAAGAATTATTCTCATTAACTCTTAAGACTCTTGGTGTGACTTGCATTATTGAATCTCAAGAGACAAGTAGAAGAGGATATACTGTCCTAAAATATATAATTGATTGTAGCCTTGTGCAAAGAAGAAACTGGTATGTAAAAACTCTGTCCTTTATATACTAACTGATGACTCGAAGCTGATTTTCAAGTCAAAGTGATTATCTTCTTTGAACCATGTTGTTTTCCCCAGTTTTCCAATGCTCCTATATTTTGCTTGTAAAGAGGAAACCTTGGTTTGAAGTTTTGCTTCAAAACGAGAATAATACTGAAATCTGAGAGATTTTCAAAACTGGGAATCACTTGTTAAGTTAGGTTTAGTTCTGCACTGGGCAATAGCAGTGCTTTCCTCAGTCCCAGTTTCAAAGGGTGAATTAATATGAAGAAACATTCTTCTGAAAGTACTCTGTTATTCTCTCAGAAGACAGAGAGAAATGATATTTTGCCTCTTAGACTCTGCACACATTTTTAAATTATTATTTATTTATTTGTCCATTCAAGAGAGGTAGGAATTCTTAATTTATCAGAATCCCAGACTGGGTTTGAGAGAGCTATAGCACATCTCAATCCATCCTTACCTTCAGAAGTAACAGCTTCAAAACATGACAGTGGAAGCTTTCAGTTGCTGCACTGCACTGCAGTATCAGCTCCTTTCCAAGCAACAGCTGATCACTGCACCCTGCTCAATGCGTGGTGGAAAAATCTGTGTGCTTGCGTAGGTGTAAACATGTGTCAGCCTATTGTGCCACTATCCAATTCAAATAGTAATATATGAGGCTTTGCTGCTCATTTATTAGTAAGTGCTGAGTTATGGAGAAATATTAAGAATTAATGATCCATCAAATGTAAGACCTGAGTTTCCTAGAAAACTGTTTGTTAGTTTGCTTACTGCTTATTCATACTAGGTTTTCCTGTATTCATTTATTTCTATGTATTAACTGCATTTTTGCTCCCCATGTTGGAAAAAAATTTTAACTTATTAACTTGTGAAATGCTTGATTTGTCAATTCCAGAACTGTTTCATTCAGTAGTTACAGAATGCATCATTTATAGTCATTTTGAAATTCTTAACATAGAAACCCTTGAATCCTCCTCTTTGATTTAGCAAGTAAACAGGTTTGCTTTGAGAGGAAGGGTTTGAAGGTGATTGCCAAAGATCAGTGTCTATGAACTGTTCTTAAGCAATTATTTCTACTGTTGGTTGAGTTGACTTATGTTTTGCCATGAATATGAGCTGGGGTGTTTGGTTTCCATTTGGCTTATGCGTAGTAAAACTGGCAGAATGTATTTGCATCTATTTTTGATACTGCCAAACTTTAGTTACCCACCTATAAATGCATTTTTTCAGTAAGTCTTTTATTCTAAAGGAAGTGGATTGTATGACTCTGTTTGTATATCTAGTGACACAGCTGAGGGCACATCATGAAAACAGAATATTCTGCTGTAGGTGTTGATGTTAGTGCCAGTCTTCAGAGAATACTTGGAAAAGCGTAGAGGAAGGACGATATCATAGATGATGAAGAGAGTTGGGGTTTGAAGTAGTTTCATCCTGTCATAGTTACTGTGTGAGATTGGACAAGGCACACTGTCTGTCAATCCATTTGCAAAATTTTACAAATGCTAGTTACCTTGTAAAGACTTAGTAAAAATATATGAGTCGTGTTTGAATGGAGTTTTGGGAGATTTGAACTAAAAATACTATCATTTTCTGTAAGCGTTGCATAAGATTTAGAGTGTAGGAATGTTTATTGCAGTATACTGCACTCATTGGGAAGACAGCATTTTGGGATATTTATATGCATTCTTTTTTTATTTGTTCTGCTTATCTGTTCTTCATCCTTACTCTGTGCAGCTCAAAAATCTTTTAACAAACCCTTTTATACAGTTAAATTTCGTTCTCCAGTTTTTACACCTCGCTTTTTCCTGCTGATCTTCCTGGATCAACATTCCCTTTCTTAGAGACAACATGGTTGACGAATTATGTCCTTCTGTCCCTATCTCCTCTTCTATCCCTCCTCTGCCTGAAACTGTAGCATTATGAAAGAAACAAGGCTGTGCAAAATTATCACTTACACTTTTTTCTCTTTGAAATGTGTTTTTCCTTAATATGTAAAGCCTTATCTAGATCAATAGGGTTTTTTTTTTTCAGAAATTATGTGCTGATTTCATGTCTATGTATTTTTAGCTATTTATTTAGAAATCTGAAGGTCATATAAAGTTTTCCCAGAATCTACTTTGGAGGTTGTATTGATGTCTAATTGTGGATTTGGTGAAAGATTTGTGGAATTTCTGTATACAGGTGCTGTTTGTTTCCTTTTGGTATTTTTTTCTATGGATTTTTGTCTTTATCAGGGATTATTTGTCAGTTTTTGATTTGCAGTAGGTTTCCATGTTGTAGAAAGTCATAGCAGTTTCTTTTCTTTATCATAATCTGTGGTTTCTGAGTTAGTTTTTTTCTTCTTTATAAACTTTCTATCTTTTTATACTGAATTATATCTTTGTTTTTAAAGTTTTTAGTATCAGTCCTTTTTCCTGTGCTGTATGAACACTTCTGCTAAGGGATTGAATATATGCACCATATTTAGAAACTGTATGTTCCATGAACTCAACAGAGATTACAAAGTTCATTAAACCTAGAGAACTCTATATTTCATTTGATCCACAAGTATAATAAGATGCAACTCGAGAATGGTAAAGAGTTCCTTTGTTTACAATAGAAAGCAATTCTATTGTTTTGTGGATAGCATGGAGATGCTAAGAGCACTAAGCACTTAGTCTCAGATCAAAATGAATGATTAATTGGGGGAATGTTTTTCAGTCAGTAAGATGAAGATCAGTAAAGATAAATGCTAACTACTAAAACTTAGAAATGAGGAATCAAGTGTTTATGTACTAAATAGGAAATCAATGTGTAGGCAGCAGTAGTGTATAAATATATCTCAGTGTTAGAATAACTACAAATTGAAATTAATTAATGATGTGATTCTTTTGCATAAAAAAGAGCAAATAGCCCTGGGACATGCAGACAGGAATGTCATTTGCAACACATGGGAATTGCTGCTGACCTTTTATTTCAGTGAGTGGGCTATCACAGAAGCATTTTGCCTGGTCTTGGGCATTAGGCTTAGAGAAAGAAACAAATGAATTGGATGGCCTCCAGAAGAGGCAAACAATAATCAGCACCAGATATTAGAAAGACAAAAGAACATTTCTTAGCAATGATTGAGAGGTATATACGTCAATATTATTGCAAAAAAAGTTTGTCTCCTAAATGCAGGAAAGATTGGCATGCGCAAGGATGGTTTTCTTTCCCAAACAACAACAAACAGAACAAAACTAATCAGCATGCTCCATAACACCAGGAATCTGAGACAAGAAAAACTCTTTATGCGACAGTTAAATACTTGGAAAAACTCGAGGGCGTCTCTGTCTCTGGAGGCTTAAAATAGGTAAGGCAAATCTGTATTAAAAATATTCAAAGGGTGTGGTGCCCTCCCCCAGAGTAAAAGGGGTTCATAAGTGAGCTGTGTTTCACCCTCTCTGGAGGCCGGGTAGGCAGCAAAGCCACTCTATCACTCTCCTCCGCAACTGGACAGAAGAGAGAAAATGTAACAAAAGTCTTATGGGTTGATATAAAGACAAGGAAAGATCACTTATCAGTTACTGTCACTGACAAAACAGACTCAGTTTGGGGAAAGTAATTGAATTTATTGCCAGTGAAAATCAGAGCAGGATAATAAGAAGAAAACAAATCTTGAAAACACCTTCCCCCCCACCCCTCCTTCCTTCTTGGGCTATAGTTTCCTCCTCCAGCAGCACAGGGAGATGGGGAATGGGGGTTGTGGTTGGTTCATCACAAGTTGTTTCTGCTGCTATTCAGAGAGAGGAGTTCTTCCCCTGCTCCATCATGAGTCCATCCCATGGGAGACAGTTCTCCACAAAATTCTCCACTGTGAGTCATTCCCACAGGCTACAGTTCTTCATGAACTGTTCCAGAGTGGGTACATTTTCATGAGATGCAATCCTGCAAGGATAGGTTGCTCCAGCATGGATCCCTCATGAGGTCACAAATCCTACCAGAAAACCTGCTCTATTGTGGGCTCCTCTCTCCACCCCTCTGCAGGTCCCTGACAGGAGCCTGCTCCAGTGCAGGCTTCCCGTGGGGTCACATCCTCCTGTCGAGCATCCACTTGCTCTGGCATGGGTCTTCTCCACAGGCTGCAGGTGGAACTCTGCATCCCTGGGGACCTCCATTGGCTGCAGGGGCACAGCTGCCTCACCATGGTCTGCAGAGGAATCCCAGCTCTGGTGCTTGGAGCACCTCATGTCCCTCCTTCTTACTGATCTTGGTGTTTGCATTGTTGTTCATCTCACATATTCTCACCTTGCTCTTCTCTGGCCACAGTTACAACTGAGCAATAATTTTATTTTTACCTTCTTAAATGTGTTATCACAGAGGTATTACTATCATTCCTGACTGGACTGGCCTTGGCCCGCACTGGGTCCATCCTGGAGCCAGCTGGTATTGACTCTGCTGGACATGGAGGAAGCTTCCAGAAGCTTCTCACAGAAGCCCCTGCTGTAGCCCCCTTACTGCCAAAACCTGGCCACACAAGCCCAATGAAATGAGATGAGGCCATTATTATTTAGAGTTCTAATTTTTAAATGATTTTTATCTTTTCTTGAGTATTTAAGTCAGTGTGTGTTTCTGAGATGTGATAATACAACCTTTGAAAATATTTTAATGATCTTATAAGACAAGGTTTTTATGAAGATATAATAAGTTTTACACATAAATATATTTAAAAAATATAATATGCATGTACACACATACATTATAATGTTTAAATATATATTTATAAGTCTTCATTATACATGGTTGAATAGATGTGTGTGTGTGTGTGTGTGTGTGTGCGTGTGTGCGTGTGCAATTGAGTTTTGTAAGCAAGAGATGTTGGAAAAATAAACCAGTTCCTGGATACAAAACCATGTCTTCAAAACTGAAATAAAACGCTACATGTTGAAAAGAGTTGCTCTGTTTAATTATGTTAATTTAATAAACAGTTTGAGAAACAATGCAAAGGGGTTTTTTTTACCTGTGGGACAGTAGAAGCTGCTAGCAAAGCTGGAGGTATTCAAGTTGTTGGCTCTGTGGGATGAAAAGAGACAGATAATTATTACCTGTGGAACATGGAGAAGTTATCTAGGGAGAGGATGTGAGTGAAATAATAATATGTCATTGTTAGGTCCGTGATTTTTAGTCTCTGGCAAAGCTACAAGTTTTAGTCCCAAAGCTTATCTTTTCAAAGTATTTTGTATCTCTCTGTAGAGAAAGAGGTTGAATGATCAGAAATGTTTTGTGAAAACTGTTCTTCCATCAGGTACATGTCTTGTCTTTTACTGTTTCATATGTGAGTTCTGGTGGTACAGGAAGGTCTCTTCACTTTGCCCTACATAGTTTTATACCAGTATTGGTACCTTCCATGTGTGCATGCACAGGATCCATGCGTTTGATGGCTCTGTTATGTGAGATGTTTATGCCAGTTGTGAAAGGGCACATTTTCTATTTTTCATTCTGGTGAAGATTTGTTTACTGCAGCATATGTTGATGGCAATTTTGATGATAAGTATGCTAGGGTGGAGGGTTGTTTTAAAATTAGGCATATGAGAGGAGGTTTGGGTTCCCGATTTATTCTTCAGTTACAGTGAACCTTTTGCACCGAGGTAATTCTTTCAATTTTTGAAAATTAGACCATAGGTTCTTAGGTACGCAATCTTTAAATCAAGTTCAGTTATTATTGAAATTACTAATGCATTGTGATTTTTCCAGCAGTTTAGTAACAGAAGTGGTTTAAGCCTTCTCATCTTCTGAAAGAATGATTTTTTACAATAGTAAATATTAGCTTTTCCACGTTTTAATACAGCAAAAAATAAAAGTAATCCTAGCCTAAAGATATAGGTAATACAAAGTAAATTTCTAAGCAGTGATTTCAAAATGTAGCTATACTCTGTTGCAGAAGGTATTTTATGCATTGATTAGGACCCTTTGGTCTGAGGAGCATAGAAGTTGTGATTATTTTCTCTTCTAGCCATAATAAATGGAAAAGACATTCTGGCTAAAGGGCTGAAGGATATTGCTTTCAAAATAGTGTAAGTCACTATAATGTTAATAGGAGACAGACGATGTACAAATATGATTGGTCCTGTAATGGCTTTCTGTATGAACATTGGAAAATGATTGTCAGTTCTGAGAGTAGGTGCATAGCTGTGTTGCCAGAAGCACGTTTGGAAATGAAGAATGGAGAGAGAGAGAGAGAGAGAGAGAGAGAGAGAGAGAAAAGGTATTTCTGTATGCTCTGCTGCAAGGACAAGTACACTGTCGGCTGTAAATGCTACAGCAGCTCTGCTTCAGTCAAAGGGGCCTGTTGGATTTCCTAGTGGAATACCGCTTTGAGACAAAAGAAGGACTTCATGTTGTCGCCCAGTATCAGTAGCCATCATTGCGTATAAAAAGTGATCTCTGCTTTGTCTGGGTAGGATTGGCGTTTTTGAAAACCTTGAAGTGAGCAAACAACCTCCTGTGATATTTTCTGCAGAAATTCGAACTGAATCATTTATATTGCCATAACTCAAAGGAGAGCTTATATAACACAGGCTGTATTGAAGTATAAGATTAAGAAGCTTAGGTAAACATGTAGGCTTTTTTGTTATTTTAAACTCATTTGCTATAATGTTTTGTCTGCTTTAGCAGGAAAAAAAAAGGCTTCTAGATTCACTTGCTGACTGGTTTTAAAAGGGATACTTCTCTATGTCATGACCACCTAAAGAAGAGAAGGGTTTGCACTTAAGCCTTTGTGGTAATAGGTGCTTTGATAGACAAGTTAAAGTAAATGTGTCTGCAGCCTTGTAAAATGTTACAGCTCTCAGGTATTAAAAGCCTTTTTTCGGAAGGTACCGTTCATTGCATCAGAACTGGGGGTGCAGAACACAGACCAATCACACCAGTGCTGTATTTCAGCTATGCCAGCAATTTCCATGGCATTTTAGCTTAAAACATCAAACAAAAGGCAGGCTTGCATTAAGGTATGTTGCGGTCTGGAAGGGTGGGCATGTCCACTCACATTCTGAGTTTGCTGTGGCTAGTGTACCTGCTGGCAGAGCAGGCTGGGTGCAATTCTGTACTGTCCCAACAAAATTTCTGGGTTTTTTAATGTGAAAACTGTAAAATCTGGTTTAAGGGCAAGTGTGGCAGTTACCTGTCTGCACAGCCACATGCAATTTAAATGTCATGCTAAGCACATTTTAAAGACAATCTGAAGTGTGACATCCACACTACTTCTGCACTCCTTTTAGGCTGTTGAATTTTGGGTATTGTAACCACTAATTCATACTCCCAATAAACTTCTTGGAGACAGACAGCCATTCAGGGTATGGGCAGGGAATTGCAGGGAAAAATTTCCTACTAACATGTTAATCAACCATCTGAGGAGGTCTGCCTATACCCCAAAATGGCCTGCTGAGAGTAGGTATTTTGCCATCTTTGTTCCGGGTACTGTTGGATGAGTACAAACAGCACTGGCAATGCAGCTGAGCAGCAGCCAGATGTACCTCTGCAATGGAAATAAACCCTAAGAATTACAGATTTGAAAATACACAAATGAAGGGAGGGGAACAGAGCCCTGCAATGCTAACACAGAGAGTGAAAATAAGACTGCACTGCTTGTCAATTAACAGTTTTAGTGGAAGTTTATTCTTCAGTTATGTGATCATGAATGTTCCATGAATTTCCATTTCTTAGAACTGATTTTTAAGCATTGTATCTATATATAGTATTGTGCACAAACATTGAAAAAAATTGCAGATTTTATACATAGACAGTTGTGGTGAGTTTGTGTTTTTGCCCGTCGTGGGTATACATGATACAAATCTGTGTGTAATTCACATGCTGTGCATATGGCAGCTACACTTCTGATCATGAAATTTATGAAAGAAGTGCAGGAAGAATGGCTGACTTAGCCTGTGTTGTACCATGACTCATGGGAGTCTTCCCATTTGCCTTAGTGAATGTCTGTAGGGAGAGGATGCTGGCTGCATCTTCTGAATTACGGAGCCAAGTATTGGAAGAGAGGATCTTTTCTAGAGCTGCTCATGCTTGTGAGTCTTTAGAGACAGCTGTTGAAAAAGCAAAACAAAACAAAAAATACTGGCAGCATAAAATGTAAGGACTCAGAAAGGAAATTGCCTAGTGTTCAGTTTGATAATAACTGCCATGAATTTTGGATGTTCACAGGATTATGTTCTGTGTCTCTACAATTAAAAAGAAAATAAAAAAAAGCATCATAGAACATTAGCATAATTGTCATAGTGCAAAGGCTTTGCATGCAGTCTATTAGTATCTTCCTATCTGTCTTGACTTGTGTTAATTAGCAAAGGAGCAATTTCTACAAGATTTCTTAGATAAGCACTGCATTTCAAAACCTATATTTGCAGAAATAAGGCCAGAGGCTCTCCAGCTTATGAAAGGAAAAAAACTCCTTGAATTTTCTGTAATGTAAGTACATGAGTGAAAGTAGTTATTAGTGAAAGGTAACAAATTGATTTGAGAGATACAGAAGGAGACAACTGGAAAGATGATCATCTTAGAATCATAAAATCATAGAATAATTTTGTTTGGAAATAAACTTTAAGATCATTTAGTTTAACCATGAACCCAACACTGTCAAGTCCACCACTAAACCATGTCCTTAAGCCCTACATCAGCATGTCTGTTAAATGCCTCCAGGGATGCTGAATCCACCACTTTCCTATGCAGCCTGTTCCAATGCTTGTCAACTCTTTCAGTGAAGAAATTTTTCCCAATATCCAATCTTCACACACAAACTTGAGGCCATTTCCTCTTGTCCTATTTCTTCTGACTTGGCAAAAGAGACCAACCCCTGGCTAGAACGTCTTTTCAGGTAGTTGTAATATAGTTGTAAAGAGTGATAAGGTCTCTCCTGAGCCTCCTTTTGTCCAGGCTGAACAACCCCAGCTCCCTCAGCTGTTCCATGTAAGACTTGTACTCCAAACCCTTCACCAGTTCCACTACCCTTCTCTGGACACGCTCCAGCACCTCAATGTCTTTCTTGTACTAAGGGTGTGGCCTCACCCTGTCAAGTAAAGGGGGACAATCATCCCTTGTCCTCCTGGTTACACTGATTCTGATACAGGCCAGGATGCCATTGGCCTATCTGCCCACCTGGGCACACACTGGCTCATGTCCAGCCGGTGTCAACCAGCACCCCCAGGTCCTTTTTTGCCACGCAGATTTCCAGCCACTCTGCTCACAGCCTGTAGCATTCCATGGGGTTGTCATGACCCAAGTGCAGGATCTGGCACTTGGCCTTGTTGAACCTCATGTAATTGTTCTTGGCACATTGATCCAGCCTGTTCAGATCCCTCTGCAGAGCCTTCCTATCCTACAGCAGATCGATGCTCCTACCCGTCTTGGTGTCATCTGAAAACTGACTGAGGGAGCACGTGATCCCCTTGTCCAGATGATGATACACATGAGATACTAAGGCCTCTCAAATCTTATGCTCAAACTAATTTTGAGTATTCATACAGCTGGTATGAGTACTGATAAAAGTATAAACACAGCAGCAGGCAGCTTGGCTTTCAGCAGGCACAAAAATATTTATCTGAACCTAAAAGCTTTGAAGCCTGAACTGGACTTCCCCTTTGCTGTCTCAGCTCATATTTTTGAGTTTGGTAGTATCAGCACTGTTTCTGTCTACAGGAACTGTAATGTCTCAGGGACTGTTATAACTGGATGCTGGAGTGTCCAAAATAAATGAAAACACAGACAGTACTAATCTGAAAATATACTCCCCAGTGGGTCATTTTCTAAACTGAAAATTGGGGCTGTGTTTTAGGCCTCTCCCAAAGATACCTATTGATACTATAACTGTCACATGTTATGCATCTTTGGCTATACTCCCTCTATTTGCACAGAGGAAGATCAGAATATATATTGGTATTTTGATACATTTTTTTTGCTGTTATTTTGTTGATGTCTGAAATATTTTTATTTACATTACAAAACCAAATATTATTATCCAGTTGGGAAAGAGAGATGGTAAATATAGAGAGATGTCAGCATGCATTGTTGGCTTGAAGACCCCAGCACAGTGTCATTAAATCTCATTCTGGTTGGAGATGATTCCCATTCAGCTGTTGTGCAGTGCAGTCAGAATGAGTTCAGTGTCTGTTCACATCTGTGCAGATATTCAAATTGCCAAAAAGAGTGAAAGAAAAGGAAGGCGAAGGAGGAGGGAAATATGCCTAAAGTTACAGACTGAATTACCAGTGAAGCTACTGTGTTAGTTTAGTCCTTTTTCAGGGATGCCACATTACCTTCTACTGCCTTTTAACTCTCCTGACCTTTACACAAAACTCAGTCATGGGATACCCTTAGGGCTGGTTAGCTCTTTGATTGCTGTATTGTTATACAACTATATTGCACTCACTGTTTTCTAGTACCTCTAGGTTTTTTACTGAAGTATTTGAGTTACTTTGTAAGACCAAATCACTTGTAAATCAGCCTTACAGCTGTATTCAACTTTTCTTTTCTAGTTTTAATATCATTATGTTGCCCAGTTTTGTTTACTGCTTAATACAATTTTCTTGAATAATTTTGATAGTATCATCCAAAAAATATAATCTTTTTTTTTTTCTTTCACTCATTGAGATAGCATATTTTTCCCAGAAAAAGTTCTTAAAAAGTCATATTTATAGACAAATGGTTACTATTTTCAAGTCTGCCAACTGTTGACTGCATTGCTATTTTATTACATGGATAATACAATGATAATCTAATAAATCCTAGTAAATCTAATCAAATAAATTTAATAATTTACTGGATGTTTTCTTCTGAAGAGTAAAATTCTCAAATCCATACTAGGAAATGTATGCATATTAATACATACGTATTTCTCTAAAATCATACTTGAGCTCAAACTCAGACATTAAATGTTATTTCTGAATAACAGGATTTATTTTGTAATGCCATATTCCTAGTGCCCAGTCTTGGACTCAAATCCCTTTGTGCTGTGCAAAAACAGGACAAAAAGAAAAAGCTCCTGCCCCAAAGAGCTGACAGTCTCAGGTCTGAGCAGCGAGAGAAGAAGAGTTGAAGGAGGCAGGATGGTGTTACAGCACTTTGGCATCCTACCCACTCTCTTTGTGTACTTTGTTGAAAGAGGGAAAAGTATGGCTTATTAGAGTAACTGACACACTTGGAAAAATCCTCCAGAATTTCACACCCATGACAGGTCTGAAACACACTCTAAATACACGCTGAAATAATTTGCTCTGGTGTTGACTAATTCATCAGATGATTTGAGAAGCAACAGTAGGTATTTCTGTTGAGCACTGTTTTACATTAGCAAAAGGAAGAGGGCGTTCTAGCGTGCAAGTTTTAATCCTATGTTTCAAGGAACATAATGGAGTTTTGGAAGGAAAACTCCTGCCAACTGTTGTGAGAATCAGCAAGGTGTGTGTTTGAATCTTTGGGCTGTTGAAGTCATGTAAAACAGTCACAGTTCCTATTTTAATTTGAAAACTTGGTCTTACCTTCACTTTGAGGTGCCTGATATTTGCAAAATAGTATGTGAAGAGTTACAGTAGGCACTCTGGAATGTTTAGAAGGGCTTTAATGGGATGTTTAGGAGATACTTTGTTCTGAGACAGACAGCACGTGGCCTCTGTGCTTTCTGAACCCAGTAGCATTGTTTGTGCCTGAATAGTTAGAAGTCAGATTGCCTTGAGGGAACAAGATGCAGAAAAATTTATACGGTTTGATTATCACATACAATTTTCTCTCTCTTCATTTCTGGGTTCTATAATTTATTTTATCTGTGGATTTTGGGGTTTGTTTTGTTCTGTCAGTTTTTTCCCCTGGATCTGGGTTTTGTTTGCATGTTGGTTTTTTTGGTTGTTTGGTTTTTTTGTTCGGTTTTTTTGGTAATTTTATTTTACTAACTTATTTTATTGAGTTTTGCTGAAATATTTGATGTATTTCCATGTCCATGTTAACTCTTCAACTTCATTTTTTTTAACCACCTCAGATTATGGTAGAAACAGAAAAGACAAATCTTTTTGCCAGTCTGAATGGCTGCCAGAGCTGCTTCTCAGGCATTCTAGGAGTCTTGGTGCCTGGGAGAAGCAGTGTAAGTGTCCGTGTTGTTGGCCAAGGGCTGGTTGCCTAAAAGAAGAGCTGGCCAAATATTCAGGTGGATGATTCAGGAACAGAGTCAGCTGTGTCTTAGTTCAACATGTATTTGCTGAGGAGGCAAACAGTCTTGTTGGAGGTCCGGCTGCCCTTCTTCCTTACTGAGCCAGGAACCTCAGGAGCTCTGCTCCATATCAGTACTTTTGGCAGCCTTGAGCAGAAAAAGGAAACACTGGACAGACAGACCAGCTGCCAGCAATACTGGTGGAAATAGTCCTGGTACTGGCCTTAGACTTTAAAATATAAATAGATTTATTTGGAAAATTTTGCTTATATTAGACCATCATTCTCTGCTGGAAAAAAGCTCACACAAAAGATTAATGGACATTTCCAGTTAGAATAAGGAATCAAATAAAGTAATTACCATCTCTCTTTAGAATGGAGAACTTCCCACGGTGCAGTTCTGCATTTGGAGAGGAAATTAATTAAGATTTGATATTAATGTTTATTTTTTTGTGCAACCATTTCTCTTTATTTCATGATCACTCTAAATTATTTTATTTCTCTTGCTCTTCTACTTGTATGTCCACTGGAGGTACATTATTTTGCTGAGAATGAAGGAATGGATCCTTATTTTACCTGATTTTCATTGTAGCAGTCAGTAAAGTACCTCTGTGAGATGCAGATGCACTAAGACAGACTAAAATTCCATGTTATCTTTTTCCTTTTTTTTTCTTTTTTTCTTTACTTTTTTACCAGTGCAGAGTTCATGGAAATCAATAGTTACAACACAAAGGGATTGAGTGTTTTTCAGTTTCCTGAGGTCCTATTCTTGCCCTGAGTGTAGGAAAATACCTGATTTATTGGATTGAGAATTCCAAATGTAACTATAGGTAGGGAAGCAGGTTTTATATCATACAGTAGTCTAGGATCTATGTGGGTTCCTCTTTTTTCTTTTGTAGAGATTTTAAAATTGTTAAAATGTTGAAGTATTATGATTTTTTAAATAACTTCTGAAAGGTTTTGGGGTTTTATATTGATATTTTGAAAGTTAAAAACCCCTTAGCATTAAATATTTTCTGAAGAGCAGCACATAACTTTTATCTGATATGCTGATTCAAGTCAGTAAGACTTTATGTTAGCAGAACTACTGTTTTCTGACACATTCATATAATATCTATATATAAAGAATAGAAACAAGATAGGAAATCCTACAGTATTGAAGATGTTAAGAATAATCAACAATCACAGAATCATAGAATTGTTAAGGTTGGAAAAGACCTTTAGCATCATCAAGTCCAGCCATCAACCCAGCACCATGTCCTCAAGTTCCAAAGAGTGATTTGGAAAAAATGGACCTAATTATTTTATATTTGGAGTTGAAATTTATTGAATTTCTAATGGAGTGAGTTAAGCAGGTAGTCTTTTGACCTGAATAGTAAAATATACTAAGTCAGTAAGACTCAAATAATTCTTCTAATCAACTAATTCAATGACATTTTATTAAACTACTCAAATTATACTGTCTTTAGATAACAAAAATAAAAAAGAAGTTTCTTAGGAGTGTTCCACATGTCTCAATGAAATCCATTGACATGTTTTGAATCTGGCTATGAATGTTCACATACTATAACTCACTGCATAATTCTATGTGTTCCATAAATAGAATGAATATTTTAAAATGGTACATGTGTGGATTTGGAAGAAAAACTGAGCTGTCACTAACGGAAAATTTATGCTGGCAACTGTGATAAAGTATCACATTTAAAAGGATTTGGGGGGAGGATGTTTTGTTATTTTGACTTAGAGATTGTGCGACGATGAGAGCCATTGAAGCATATTGCACTGATTAAATGTAGTATTTGGGAGTCTCAAATGTCACAAAACATATGGAATACCAGGAACATTCATCACTGTTTGAAGGGACCGTCTAAAGCCTTGATAGCCTGGTCCAACGATAGTGCCAGTAAAATAGTGAATGAAAAGAAGATCTGGTAGCATGAAAACAAGTGAAATAATATTAGATGCAAGAGACTTAGACTGCTACAAAATTGCAGCTCCTTCTTCCTCCTGCATATCCTCCTCCTCCTCTTCTGAAGGAAGAACTAAGACTGTGGTTAGGAAAAGCCATACCAATGTTATTAGCCTTACCCTAGCAATAAATGGACATTGCATCTACATAGGTACATTTTTAGGATTTAAAAAAACCCCCAAACTTTGTATGCAAGAGGGGAGGGCCACAAATTTTATTTCACTTGAACATGTGAATTTTGCTAAATCAGATGTTTGTTTTTTTTTCTCAGTAAGTGGTAACAGTGATCAGTCTAATTTTGGTGGATAAGGGAAAGACTGTTACGATGACTAGATTTTTAAAATATCTGTAAGATAGTGTCAAGGGAGAAGAGAAGGTAGCTTCCTGGAATCGGTCCACAAATCTACATAGGTTATTCAATCACTTGCAAGACCATATTTTAAAAGCATTTTAGATAGAACGGAAATTGGGTGGGTATTAATCATCAAATGTTTGAAGTCCTTACAAGAGTCAGTTTCTTAAAAGTGTCCTTATTCCTCTTCCTTCTAGTATCCCACACTGAAGCTTTATGTGATGTGAAGGAAAACCTAATTTACCATTCTGGGAGACAGACCTAGACTTACTGTTTAATGTAAAAAATTACTTTTATCGAAAAAAGAAAAAAAGTATGAGAAAATCTCACTGTTACAAGACAATATATGAGGAATTTAAAAAATAATGCGAGTAACAAATTTCAATGCTTAATCATGTCATGTTTCTCAGAGCTATCTGACAAAGAAGCAGGGCTGTATCAGACATTAGGGGTTACTTGAGCAGACAAGTGTCACAACTCCAAATGTCCTCCCCTTCCTCCTTCTTCCCGGGGCTTTTATTGCTGGACACAAATGCCATATGGTCTGGAACATCCCTTTGGTCCATTGGGGTCTGCTGTACTGGCTGTGTCCCCTTCCAACTGCTTGTGCACTCTCAGCCTACTTGCTGGCAGGGCAGTCTGAGGAACAGAAAAGGCCTTGATGGTGTGTATGCCCTGATCAGCAATAACTAAATCAACCCTGTGTTGTCAGCACTGTTCATCACAAATCTAAAGCATATCCCTGTACTAACTACTATGATGAAATTTAAGTGACCCAGCTAAAGCCAGTATGGCTTTTATTTAATCTCTAATATTTACAGATTAAAAGTTCTGTGCAGGAATATTCTTCAACAGAAATATGTGTCATTAATAATTCCACTAGTGGTATTTTGCATGTGATATTCAGTTGTACTTGATTTTTTTTTTATTCCATTAGACAATGCTACTTTATCTTTTTGTGGTGAAGTTTCTATTGAAAACAAACTCTTCAGATTAAGTAGTCTAAGCTTTAGTATGCTCAAAGAAGCAAAAATGCATTTTGATTCCTGGAATGTCAGGGATACAAGGAAACATAATTATTGCATGTCAGTTCCATAACAAACATAAATAAGTAGTAAGAATATCTGTAGCTTTAAGAGATTTAATTCAGATGGAAACCAAGCACCTTTATAAGTTAAAATTATGTTTTGATCAAGAATAAGGCATAATTGTCTATTTTGGTTTCCCCATATTATATAGGTGTAGCACAAAACTTCTTATATTCACTTATGAAGTATTCTAAATTTAAATTACACTTCAAAGATGCTTCATAAAAATAGAAAAGTTCAATTTGAATTAAAAGACTTTCTAAATCCAGTGTATTTATTGACTTCATCCTAATATGCAATTTAAAAAAAAATGTTTTGCATAGTTAATGGAAGCCTCTTTAATTTTCCCATAAAAAAGCTAACTTTCTGGCTTCTTTTTCCAGAAAAATATCTTTACATTTTTCTGTATCTGGAAGTAGCTAATGTTTCTTCGAGTTATGGAGGAGTAAAAATCAGAAAATAGTGTTTTACATAATGATTAAACAATTTAGAAAAAAAAAAGCCAATTACATGTCTGTATTGGATATGTATGACATTATTTGAAGATCTAGACATAGTTCTTGAATATTTAGAGATTCAAAATATTATTCTGAATTATGTAACGTAAGTTATTGTCATCTACACTTTGAATAAATCAAAGCACCAAGTGATATACTGATTATTTTGAGCCTTATAATCAAGTCTTGTCTACACACTGAACCTGTTGCAAAATAGGCTGGCATATGAAATTTAAACATGGTGAGTATTCCATGCTGTCTTCAGTTAAACTAAAGTGAACAAAATTAACTGAACATAGAAATTTTTGGACTAATGGAATAAGAGTGTCTGTAGGAGAAGCTATTATAGGTTGTTTTCCCTGGGTAGAGAAGCCCAGAGCCAGTAGAGGAGCTGGGTTGAATCTGGGTCATCTGATTCCTGCTTGTATAGCCAGTTCTCCCCACTAAAAGCTTCGTCTTGTGGAATTATGTGGTGATGTTTTCTACATTTGCACTGTGTTGTTAAAGATTATTATGGGATATCTGTTGTTATGATTTTATAGTGTCCTACTGAGACATCTACTGAGTGAATAAGTTACAGTTTCTAAAAAACAAATTACTGTCCCACTGTTGTTTTGTTCTTTTAGTAATACGTGTTCTATATTTTCATTGTTTGACATAAGCAAAGACTTTTTTTTTTTTTTTTTTTTGTATCTTTATTATCATTTGAAGTAAAATAAGTCACTTGCATATTTCCTTTTTGAAAGCTGGGTAACAATCCTATTTTGTGGCAGTTCAGGACTGAACAGATGATGTAGACTTCAGGAGACAAAATACACTTGTGAAATCTGCAGCTAGGTCATGTAGATCTTGTTACAGATTTTGGACATAACAGTTGCCAGGTAAATTTAAAAAAAAAAGTAATGTAAAATTCACAGTTGACTATTAGTGGATACCAGTTTCAAGGTATGGGAAAATATTCTGGTAGATAAATAAGAAACCTACATATATTTCTTGACTTCTTGTGTTTTTGGGGAAAAATAGGTGCCTTGGATGAGGTCTAAAGGAAACTGATAACTACCTGCCTATCATGCCTGGTGCTATCTGCAAGAAGCCTGTAGGAAATGATAAACACAGCTGGTTTGTCTGAAACTCCTATTCTCCCTGTAGATCAAGCTCCTTTTTCATATTATCACAGTCTGTTCAGGATGGCACCCTCCTCCATTTGCCATCTGCAACCTGATAGGTACAACAGAACTTCTGCAACCCTGATCAATTCTTATTGTTGCTCTTAACTGGAAGGAGATATGTATATATGTTAGTGTGAGATGGTGAGTGGTATCTACATTTTCTGTCTTGGAGATTATGGCTTTTCCATACGAGTTTCTTTCTCACCTTGAGGGGTTCAGTTGCAGCTCTGGCGATGGAGACTGGCACCTGGGTGTCATGTGTGCTGTGGTGGGCAGTCCCAGCACCTGTGCAGCTCTGTGAAGGCAGTTGTTCCTCTGCACAGCCAAGAACTGCCAATTTGAGGAGCTAAGAGGGGTGAGAAGCATCATGAGTCAGTGTCTGCTGATTAAGGTTTTCACCCGGGCTGTGGGAGGTCTGGCTTCAATTCCTGTTCTAGCAGAGACATCTTAGGTGGAGTCTCTGGAGGAATTAATTTAAGGATAGAAACATTCTGACTGATGCAGGGGTAGAAAAAAAAGGGGAAAACTCTAGGTGTCCATAGGTTATGGGATAATGATAGAGGAAAAATCCTATGTACCCAGAGAGCATTACACTGAAAAATAAGATGCTGAAGCATATGGATGGAGCCTTTTGACATGTGCATTTGGGCACCAAATTCCTACCTAGTTTAAATGCATCCTTGTATCAAACATTTTTTTTTTGTTGTATAAATACAGATCAGAACTTCCTTAATGACTAGTTAGTTCTGCCAAAATCATCAAAAACACTTCCTTGGTCACTCAGGATTACTGAATTTAGACAGACTTCTAGAAGTTCTGGACTTTTGCTACTAATTCTTGTTTTTCTTCCAAGTTTTTATCAGAAGGGTTGGATATTGCAGATAAGGGAAAAAAAAAATCCACGGATTATTCCTTAAGCTCTCTTCTGAGTCACTGTAAGTTTTCTATGACAAAGTTTTCACTTCTTCTATATGATATATAAAAGACAAAGGCTTTGTTCTTTTGAGCTTACTGCAACCAATCTGTTAAACTACACAGACGCTCACATTAATTTTAACAGGGAAAAAGAATATTTTTAAAAAAACAGTTAGCAACAAGAGAGAAAAAAGTGTTAAGAAAGAGTTTATATAGTTGCATAACTCTGCTATGAAACAGCAGTAGTATCTGGGAGTCCATAAGGTTTTGACATCCAAAAATATTACATTTGTTTGGACACTAGGCAACTTTCCTTCATTATATGCCTTTCAAATTTATTATATATTGCCATTATAGTTTTTTGAAATTATAAGCACTGTTATATTGTGGATAACTTCTTATAACACTGACTTTATGGATTAATATAATCTATTCTGGCTTAAAATAAAATTAAACAATTTAATTACTATGTCATGAGAGATGCTTAGGGGTTTTTAAAGCATTGTGTCTTTTTTTGGACTGATCTTACCATCTGAGATAGCATTTATTAAGCAAAACTGTATAAAAGTGGTTGTTTAGTTAATATACTGAAAATAAACTTGTGCCTGACTACTGAGAGGCAATGTTGAGAACTATAAAACCAAAAATGGTCTTAGACTCACAGAATTGTGTAGGCTGGACGGAAACTCCATATGTCATGTACTCCAGCTACTTGTACTAAGCCAATGCAATTAGATCAAGTTACTCAGGTCCCTGTCCATAATATAAATATCTCCAAGCAGCAGAGATCCTGCAGTGTCTGGGGGTCATGTTCCACCATTTGACCTTTTGTGGGATAATTTTTTCCTCTTTGTATCTAAGGAGCTTCCCAAGTCCATTGACTCTTGCTCTGCACACTTTGTGATGGCTTTTCCATATGAGTTTCTTTCTCACCTTGAGGGTTTACCTCTGTATCCTCCAATCTGGTGCTTCTAGACTCCCAAGCCTTCTCTTTGCCAGGCTAGACAGATGCAGCTCTCAGTCTCTCCTGTGTGGTCCTGTGTTCCACCTCCACGTCCAGCTTGGTGATTTCCAGTGGATTCATTTCAGTACATCTATTTCTTTGTTGTACCAGGGAGCCCAAAACTGGGCTCAGCACACCAGATGGAGTCTCACAAATGGTAATTAAGGTGCAAGGATCATTTCCTTATATCTGTTGGTTATGCTTATACAGCTCAGGAGGCTGCTGGCCATCTTTGCTTCAAGAGTACACTTCTGACCAATATTCATTTCATTGTCCAACAGGACTCCACATCTTTGTATACAAAGTTGCTTTCTAGGCAATCAGCCCTTCATCTGCAATATTGTATGGAATTATTTTTGCCTAGGTAAAAAACATTTGCCTAGGACTTCTCTGTATCTGTCAAGGAATTGTAGAATAGTTTGGGTTGGAAGACACCTTTAAAGGCCATCTAATCCAGTCTCCATTCAATGAGCAGGGACATCTTCGACTACATCAGCTTTTCAGAGCCCCATCCAAACTGACCTTGAATGTTTCCAGGGATGGGGCATGTACCACTTCTTTGGGCAACCTGTTTCAGTCTTTCACTATCCTCATCATAAAAAATTTCTTCCTAATATCTAGTCTAAGTCTACCATCCTTTCATTTGAAACCATTAACCCTTGTCCTATTGACAACGGGCCCTTCAAAAAGTCTGTCCCTATCTTTCTTATAAGCCTCCTTTAAGTGTTGAAAAGCCATGGTAAGATCTCCCCAAAGCCTTCTCTTCTGAATAAACCTAATTTTCTCAGCTTATCTTCATACGAGAGGTGTTGCAGCCCTCTGATCATTTTTGTGACCCTCCTGTGGACTCCAGCAAGTCCATGTTTTTCTTGTACTGAGGACTCCAGCAATGGACGCAGCACTCCAGATAGGCTATTGTGAGAGCAGAGTAGAGGGGCAGAATCACCTCCCTAGACCTGCTGGCTACATTTCTTTTGATGCAGCCCAGGGTAAGATTGGCTCTGTGGGCTGCAAGTGCACATTGCCAGGTCATGTCCAGCTTTTCATCCACAAGCGCTACCAAGCCCATCTCAGCAGAGCTGCTCTCAGTTCCTCCTTCCTCCAGCCTGTACTGATACCAGAGACTGCCCCAGTCCAGTACCTTGCACTTGACCTTGTTGAACTTCATGGGACTTTCATGGGCCCACTTCTCCAGCTTGTAGATATTTCAAAGTAATGCTGCTGACAGATAAACCTGTTTGTATCTTAAAAACTCACCAGCACTTACTTGTTTTTATATAGTAAATGATAGCACAAGGAGCTTTCTCTGGACATCGTTTACAAGGAAAATGAGGTTAATTGCTTGTTTGTGCTTCTGTGTTTATTGCACTCATTAAAGCTTGCAGAATGCTTACGATATTGAATAGTTAGCAAATTAGTAGCGCCCTATCAGAATCTTATTTTGAGGACAGGTTCATGGGGACAGTTTTCTGCTCCCAGTGGCATTAGTTTTCCAGAAAAATTAATAGTTTTGGGCTCAGAAAACAACAACTTGGAATTAAAATCACTTGAAAACTTTGCAAGCATTTGGTTGACAGATTTAGGGTAGTCCTCAAATACCTGTGTTCCCTAACTGCTTGTTTTGTTTGAAAAGAAAAGAAAATAAAAAGACATTTTATTATCTTAGACTTACAAAGAAAATAGACATTTTTCATGACAGGCTTTCTGAAAGAATGCTGTTTAGATCAAGTGTGATCAAAAATAATTTTATTTTGGTTGTTTATTGACTTAGATGACAGAAGTTTGTTTTTGTCTCTTGCTTAGTAAACTGAAGCAGTTGAAAACCATATTGGATTTGATTTTGAATAAGCTCCTTTCTTAAGTAACTTGAGAAGCCTAGAATTACCTTCTTCATGACAGGTTTTTACATATGGTGTTCTGAGTGCCCATTTTTAGTAACACAATTGGTTACCATATAGCAATGCAGAAGATGCCTGACATATTTTTGTAATATGCACATTAAATAGTAAAAAAAAAATATTTTTTTTTTAATTGGAAAATCTCTGTTCAAATCAGGAGATAGATTCTTAAATAGTGGAATTACTAATTTATGAATTGAGCTATATTTCAATGCAGGTTGAGAAAGGGATGCTATGGAGTTGCATTGAACATTAGAGTCTTCTTTAAGAGGTAATCTAGAAATATACCTAAGCAGGAAAGTTGCTACATGAGACCTTTTTATATGATTTAAGTTTCAGTTTTAAAATATGCCAGTCAAATGTTTGTAAAATTGACACTTTCTTTCCTACTATAAAGAAAGTTTTCATAGCCCAATTGGTTTACACTATTTGTCTGCTGGTAAATATTTCAGTATGGGATAGACTAGGGTCACTCACTAAATTTTATATAGGTTGGCCCCTGTACAATAATGCTACAATTCTAAATGTATTTGTCCAGCAAAGCTGGGAATAAGGAGGTGATCGTTCACTGCCTCGTGCTGTGTGGAAGACCAGGAGAACTCTGAGAAAGGTTGGCTCTCCTCAGGTCTTTTGTGCACATTTCATGGTTGGAAAACAAATTATTTCTCTGCGTGGGTGTGGATTTTCATCAATTTAGCTGTTTATTGACACAATGTCCATGGGTTTTGGTGTTTTTCATAACTGGGGACAAAAAATGCTACATCACTGTTGTTCACTGCAGGATGAACAACTTGTGTAATCATAGCTTTGATTATTCAGTAGATTCATTGAATGACTTCCTAGCCCTGCTGAGCCTTGTTTTTCAGAATGTTCCTTAGGTCAGTTCTGCTGCAGGCCTCAAGCACACAGCCTGTATGTGCAGTACACGAAGGCAAATTACAGGGGCCAATATTTTATGTCAGTGTGTGGTTTTTGTTATCTCATTGGTTTTATGCCGTACCTTATAAAGAAAGTGCCCTTACTATTTTCACAAGCTTGTAACATTTCAAAATGTTTTGCTTTATTACTGAAAATAGTAGTTGATCTTTCTTCTTTTCTCAAGGTTTTCTGGGTTAACCTATCATTAATTCTTGAATTGTTTAAAAATATTTTTTATTTTCTTTCCCAATGAAAGAAAGTGTATGCTTGTGTCTGGATGTGTGTATGCCTGCAGGTTTGTGTGCTAAAAAGAGGAGCAAAATGTGTGATGTCTATTACAAACTGAAATTGGATACAGCTTTGCTGGATTAAAAAAAAAAAAAAATTGTTTCAAGCAGTTAATAGTCACTCCTGGGGATTCTTGGTAAATACTTGCAATACTTTAGGCTGTAGCTTCCCACTAAAATCAGTGTTTCTTTCATGAATTTCCTATCTCAATTTGAAAATTATATGGTTGAGCAGAGCAGGAATAATTGTTGCTCTCCTCTTAGCTGAGGTCAATGCAACTACTCACATACCTCATAGCTTTCACTTCTTCTGTGCTGATCCCTAGGAGAGCTTCACATTGAGATATTTTAATGTGAAAATAGCTTTATTTTGCAGACCTAACCACTAGGGCCTAACCACTATCAGCATTTTTTTTCTCGGTATTCTGCTATGCTAGGGAAATTTTTTGTGAACGATTTTAGTTTCTGGATGACAGGACATTTCTGTCATAAAAATATGACAGCATATTTTTACTAATCCTTCTTGCAGAACAATAGAACAATGATGTTTACAAAATGTTGAATCATTTAAATCTTAACAAGTGTTTGAGACCTTTTCCATTTACAGCACTTGTGAGAAAACAAAAAGAACTATTCCTCATGTAGTGATAAGGGGAAATGGCATCTGCTGCTTGCCCGAGTAGGCCGGATTTGGGAAACACAGTATAAACCAAAGTATCAGCAGAAGGGAGAAATCTCATTTCTTCAGTTTCATTTACCATGACAAGGCTTGGAATTGGAAAGTGAATCAAACGTGTTTTAATGTTTCTGTCATTAGGCTAAGGAAATTTATCCATTTTTTCTTATAGAAAGAAGAGAAGGAGAAAATTAACATGGAAGTAATACAAAGGTTAAAGAAAAAATCAATTTCCTGTTGATTTAAGACCTTTGCAGCACTTACAGGCATTCAAGAGATATGTCTGAAGGAAGAATGATATTTTTTGGATACACACGTAAACCAACCTTTCTTTTCAATGCATACCACAACAAATACAATCAGAAAATGCTATCAGAGCACACATTCGCAAGCAATCTTTTGTGTAGATTTAAAAAAAAAAAAAAAAATTTCCTGTTGAGGCTTTCCTTGGATTTCAAATGATTAAACTTTTAACTGTTTCACAACCTGAGTCACACTCAAATGGAGAATGGGTTTTTAAGTCTATGATCGCATCTTGCTGCACTTTTTTCTTCAAAGGACAGGTGCTAAATATGCAAGACCCAGCTCTTCTAAATTCTCCAACTGCCTGAATTCTTCTGCATTTTTGTGTTTTGCCCACTCAGTCTTCACTGACTGGAAGTCTACAGTGGTAATACCATTGCCATGCATATATGCAGGTTGCAAAGAATGTAAGCAAGATCTTATTGCATCTCAATACTTAGGGTCAGGTGAGGATGAGGTGGGAAAAATTTCACTGTTGTTTTAATTATGAGTTCAAAAGAATTAATAGTTTCTTAATTCCCCCCCCCCTTCCCTTCTGGATATTAAATAATTAAAATTAAGTAGGTTATCTTTCAATTCTGTCACTCTTAAAATTTCTTCTTATGAATATTGGAACTGTTATCTTGAAGTATTATTCTCTGCAATTCTGTGAGAGTTACAGTCTATTGTACTAGAACATACTTATGAGGAAACCAGGGAAGATTTAACACAAGAGGTCCATGGTAATAGATAAAATTGGAGAACTGCATAATGCATGTAATAAATAGCAATTTTCTGCTGTAAAAATACTCATGTAAAATTCACATATTCTTCTCAGAGCAACAATATTCTTATTCCTAGTGCAGTAACTAGACATATCTTCCTTTGGGAGGATATTTTGAAATACGATTTCCTTATATCACAGTAATTTCCCGATTAAAGGCTGGGATATTTTTCTCCTCTCAGTAGCATTGTGAGGCAGCAATCTGCTGAAGTCTCAGTTGTACCTTCATAAAGCGGTAAAGCTGAGGACCAGCCTCTTGTCCCATTTCTGTCTCCAAAGCTCAGCTATTATTCCTAATGCCTTGAAAAATACATTCTTTTATTTCCTGCCAGTGTGAGTTAATGGAATGACCTTCATCTAAAAAGGGGCAAAAAAAGTCAAGGTAACTGCATGGTGCAGAATCTTTATTCAAGTTGTAATAGTCAAGGGTACTTCCTGCAAAGTGTTTCCCTTCCTGTGGCATGGGGCAAGGTCCCCTTCATCCCTGGTGACTGATAGCAGGATGTGTTGATATCAGTTACTACTCTGCCCACAACCTGCAGCACAGATGTTCTCATGGTGTCACAAATGGTAACTTAGAGGATATATTCAGATTGGAAATCTTCATTTGAAACAATACAGCATGTTTTGCCTCATATCTTATTTTCTGTCATTTTACAGTGTTCTCATTTCCTGAATCATCTTCATAGGTCTGCCATTATCTATTTTTCAGGCATAGAAACCTCCATGGTTGCATCAAAGAGAAATCTACTGCAGGAGTACCTTTGTGTTTTGAGGGTATTCTTTTTTTCATATTCCTTCTCTTCCAAAAAACAACGTTGATGTAGTGTGTTGATTTACTATGGGGAATATTTGCATAATGACTTAAATAACCAAAGGAAAGTGATCCTCCGTACTGACCAGGCACAATATTAATAGTTTTAGTCTGTGCATTTTTCATATTTTTATTACTTCTGGAATCTTCTTCTCTAGAATACGATTATGTCTTTACTAAAATAAATAGCATGTTGCAAGTTGCCTTTATTGAACTCTGCTTTAATTTTAATGAACGGAAACGTAATTAGAAGTATTTGTTATATTATGCCAACAAAGTACCAATCATGAACTGAAGACTGACATTGGACTGGACAGTTTGTGATTATAACTGTATGTCAAGATCTTTATTAAGATGCACATTAACTAAACATAA
Source organism: Falcunculus frontatus (assembly GCA_013398115.1). Lineage (NCBI taxonomy): Eukaryota > Metazoa > Chordata > Aves > Passeriformes > Falcunculus > Falcunculus frontatus. Next base: position 83,638 of record VZRV01001914.1, read on the forward strand.
TTGACTGTAAGGCAGCTGGACAGTGGTAAAATATTTAGTAATGAACCTCTTCACTGAAGTATTTTCTGCCTCAAGGAGAACAATAAAAGTGTCCATATTTTCATTTTAATACCCTTTAGTAAATGCTGCTATATTAGCAAGCAAAATTATATGATCACATGAGGGCTTTATTTTTTCTGCTTCTCCAGTTTTCTAGGGCTATTAATTCCGATACTGAAAATTTATGAAGGAAATAGAGCAAAGAGTTCACTGTAGAAGAGGTTACTTGTGGCTGTTTCACTTAGAATTTCAAAGCAAACAAAAATAATAGCTTATTTTCTTCCATTAAAAGTTGAACTCAAACAGGAATTTTCCATTTGTTACAAGTAACAGTGCATGTTTTCAGGAAATAACTGCTATCCATCTTAACAGAAGCTTCAATTGGTCAGCATTTGTTAAAAGAAAAATTAAATCAGGGAAAATATCTCATGCATTGTTTTTTCATTATTTTTGTAAGTATTTCAAAGGTAAGTGAGATATTCTGAGATATTTGATGGTGTCCAGCCACCAAACTGGTTTCATTTTTTCTTACCAAATGTATGAATCCACCTTTTAGTGGTGAGGTACTTAAAAATATATCAACAATAGCATCTTAAATGTATGGTATGTCATCTGGTAGCTGTTTCAGAGGTATCTTCAAAGTAATGTATTTTTGAAATCTGCATTTGTATGAACTTTTCATCACGTCATATCTATAGAATATAATGGACTAGAAACAACAAATTTATGATTATTGGCTTTTCGGCTTATGTGAGACTTAAACCTCTCAACAGCAAAGGAGTGAAGATCTCCATTTTCTTTAGGAATCATAATTACATAATTGCACATAGAAAGTCTGTTGCAACAAATGAGAAACAATGTAATAGTGTTGTGTTTATTATCACCAATTTGTACCATAATCTCCCTTATGCACTTTCATTATAAAGTGTTAACAGCTTAATATACTAGAGCATAGGAATGGCCATAGTCACATAAAGTATTTGGTGTTATTGCCTCTAGTTCTTTTTACATAGATCTGTTGAGGCCTTTGCTTCACACAGGCTTATAACATTTCTGTGTTAAATACAGAACAAGTGAATTTCACCTAGTGAAGTGATTTCAGGACACATAATCCAATTCGGCACTCTGATATTTGAGTGTCTTTTGTTGGACTTAAAAACTTGATGTATTTTGAAACTTGATGGGCGGAGTTTATTTCTTTAGAGGCAGACAACGGTTATCAGTAATTTATTTATTATTCTGTGAGTTGCGTTCTATGGCTTCAGAAAAAAACATATTACTCCCTTTAATTTAGATTTTTGAGAATAGATATATCTCCTGGAAAAGATTTTTCCCGGTATTTCATGCAGCTTGATGTAAGATTGTTTTCTATTTAATAGAAAAAACCCAAAAACCCCAAAAAAGGGGTTGGTTTTCTTCTTGTTTTGTTATTCCTTGAGTTCAGAAGCTTCAGCTCAGATGTACCATCTGTTGGGTATTTTCCATCTTTTTTTTTCTCTTTTTTTTTTTTTTTTAATTTAGATTTTCCCTCTAACCTTTAATGTTTTCTGATTTGGGTTCATTTTCAGTAAAAAAGCCAGATCCATTTTCTCCAGTTCACTTCATGAGTTAGCAGCAAAAGAACCCAAAATGCTCTTTATTTTTTTTTTTGCGTTTTTTTTTTGCCTTTTGTTGACAATCAGCAGAGTCTTTCTGATGTATGCAGCAGTATTTTATGAGAACCATCATGCTCAGCTGTCCTCTCTTTCAGAAATGCATTGTGATATGACTGCACACTATCACTGTCATTATGTCATCAACGTAAGTAGTCAGGTCTGGAAGAATTCAAATTAGCTTTCTTAACCCGTAGAAACAATGATTAAATGTACTTACATATATATCTTAGATTCTGTATGGTCATATATTATGTGTTTTTTTTTTTTTAAGTATATATGGTGACATTTAGGTATTGAGTTCTTAGAAAATGTTTTTCTCCTAACAAAATTCTAGTTTTTCAGTATAGTAGCTTTTCATCTCTGGCTTGCATTAGACAACATTAGTCAGCAGTTACCTGAGACAACTTTGTAGGAATGGAAAAGGTTTTATTTCTCGTCAGTTTTTATGGTAAATGTCCTCACTGCTTGCATGGAAGTCAGAGAAGCTGACTTCTCCTATCCCCAAGGAAGTTTATGAAGGATTATGTAAGGCTCTTCTTCTTCTGTTTCTATCAATTCTTCCCTGTGAAGACCTAGTATGATACATTTCTTATCACTGCTTCAGCACAAGGACTCTCCACAGGAGGCACAGACAGCACCAAGTTCTGTGATAGGAGTATTCAATCCATCTTGTATCCGTCTAAACCAGCAGCAAAAACTGAGTCGTGAATCAAAAGGAGTAGTACCATTTGAAAAAGAAAAAGTATAGTAGAAGTTACCCTAGCACTTGAATTTTCATACCTCCCAGGCAAATAGCTCCTTAAAATACATTGTTTTCTTGTGCTCATGTTAGAGTGGTACCTTTCAAAACACTGTATGACCTTGTCGTGAAGAGAGAACTGAAATATGAGCATTTGTTTTAAAGGAGCAACCTAATTTCTACTCATATTGTTTGAATAACTAAAGGAGGGTGTAAAAACCCTGCTTATCTGTGCAATGGAGAAAAAAGTGGGCTTTTAATCTGCTATCTTCTACTAATCCCATGAGTAGCTGTCCTGATTCTGTACATGAAAGACTGGCCTTTTCTTCAGGTAGACATGTTCTATCTATATGAATGAATTAAAGAGCCCCAGAACACGAACAAATTACCCATTGCAGAAAGCAACAGGAATTTCCAAAAATAGCTTATATCATGACATTAATGCTGTTGCACTCTTGTGTCTGTCTGTTGTCTGGTTTGTTTATATGGTTTGTTCATTATTATTCTTTTTTTTTTCTGATAATGTTTTGACTCTACCAATATTATGATAATCTCTTTAAACAGCTGATTCTGAATGACCTAATTTTTTAACTGCTGAGCATTCATTGCTCATACTGAAGAAAATCTGGTTAAGAAAATCTCTATTCTGCAACTCAGTGGGATGAGGATGTTTCTGTTTTTGTAGGTGTATCTGACTGTCCCATGTAAATGCTCCCTTACACATTTCTACTGAGACTTGGGTTCATAAAGTTGTATTTTCTTTTCTTCTTTTTCTTGTGAGAAGTAGGGTAGTTGTGCTTTTGTTCTGAAAAGCATAACACCATTTTAGGAAAAAAAAAACCCCAACTTTTCAAATTGTTGATTGATAATTTAATTACTACTGACTTATTTTCATAGAATCATAGAATCATTTATCTTGGAAAATACTATTAAGTTCATTGAGTCAAGCTGTTAACCCAGAACTGCCAAGCCCACCACTGAACCATGTCCCTAAGTGCCACACCTACACATCTTTTCAATACCTCCAGGGACGGTTGCTCCAGCACTTCCCTGGGCAGGCACCACTTCTTCCTCCAACTTTATTGCTGCCTACCCAAAAAGTAATAGTTAATAATCCAGGGGCTGTAACGGGATAGGAAACTTTCATTTTACATCTTAAAACCCGACCCCTGGAACACAGCAGGTCTCCCTAAGAGGTGGGTCTAGGCTTCGTATCAAACCTTCTGTTCCCTTCGGAAGGGTGTCTCCTATCATGATGACCCATCCTTTTTCTTTATGGAAATAGTTTTGATGCAGGGCATAGGCTATCTTAACCCTGGTGATACTTTCAAGCTAAATGGAACATCATCCTGATTATTGTTCAGTTCCACCTGCAGGGCCTCGTACCGATTATGCCAGGACAGCGGGGTAGTCATGCAGGAGATGCACCTGCTGCAACAGGTAGGAACTTGCCACCATTGCCCCTATCCCTTAAGTCAGTGTGTTCAGGCAGGTGGAGAGAGGACAGGGAATCCACCCTGTCATGCATCCTGTCTGCATGTTGAGCCTGTCCCAAGAAAGGCAGGGTGTGACCCCAGTGGCACCTCTTGACTCTGGTATTACCTCTCTCAAACTCCCTGATACTCCTCAACCTGCTCACCTCCTGCTTGAGCTCTGGCTAAAAGGGGAGGAGTTCTTTTGTCCAGGCAGGGGCAGTGCCCTTCCCACTCCTGTGCTCACTGTCCTGGCATAAGAGCAGGGCACGTCCTGCAGCCTGGCACTGGCACCATGCTGGCAGCATGTTCCCACTGGAGCTCTGGGCAGCTGCAGAGTCATTTTGGGGGCAGAACATAGAGAGGTCATGGCTTTCTGCTGGGTGGAAACCATTGCTCCCTGATTCAGCTGCCAGGGCTTCACTGACTTTTCTTTAATTATTCTTTTCTTTTAATTATTTGTTACAATGAAGAATTGAAATAAGTACTATCTAAACACCCACTTTTTTGTTATTATGTAATTTGTGGAATATGTTTTTAAGAATATGTGAAAGGCATCTATCAGTAGTATTTGAATTACATTCGCATATTTTAATAACGTTTCATATGAACACATATTTGTAGTTTTATGTTAATACCATTAAGTGGGCTTTACACAACAAAACCTGTTCTGTTAATAGGTGGTTTAAGATGACATTCTTATATCCTGTTGGAATGGAGTGTGGGACATAATACTTACTGCTATTAAATTTTTCTGGCAATGTAGATAATGCTTATATTAAAAGTCAATTTTTTGTAAAGCTGTAGGGAAGTAACTCTTGGGAGAAAAATTGTTTTTTTGTTAGTTGTGGCAGAATTTATTGAGAAGCTCTCTGACTTTTCTGTCAAGTTGGTTCATAGACTATGAATCTTTCTTATGAGAATTACAGCTCTTTCCAAAATAACCAACACAGTCAGTAAGCACTGGTTAGTGTTAAGACATTACAGTATTATATAGAGAATTCTCTTCTCAACCTGTTTTTCTATGTACAATTTAAGTACTTAAACCATTAATACAACTACTTTTGCATGGTTCCATGCACAGCACTGAATATATCTAATGGTTGTTTAATAAAAATATAAAACTTCTAGTATGGGCACATTTTTCATCACCTTGACGTGCTTAAAAACCAACTACTAAATCATTTATAAATCATTATAAGTAAATCAACAAACCAGAATCAATAACATAGAATTATTAGTAGCTTGCTCTTTTGGAAAAATTGTTGTTCAAGGAAACAAAACTACTTTTTTTCCTTCCATGGAAAATTAATTTCACCTATGCCTGATTTTTAATTTTTTAATTTTTTTTTTAATTCGAGCAAAACTAGATTTGTATGAGGAAACTATTTTTTTCTTTTCATAGGGAGTATCTATGAATGAGAGGCGTGAACAATCAACAATCATTGCTGGACCCAGATATCATATCGTATGATTTCTCTTCCATCAGTTTCCATTTGAAGGTGACCACAGCTGCAGTGTATACAATATAACAAATCCATATACAGTATAACAAATCAAGCAGCCAGGTTAATGATGTCTGGCACATAATTACGAATATTACAGAAACATTTTTTTTCTTTCTTTACATGTTTTCTTTACATAATATTACATAGTTTACAGAAAGGTAATGTTATTTTATGATGTAATTTTGCATCCGGGAAATGCTATAATCATAAAGCACTTCTATGATATCATGAAAAAAATTGCCAGGTAGTCTGCATAATCCTTCTTCAGATTATAGACAGAAGTGCTCACTTAGTTAATGTTTATCTAAACAGTTCCCCTCCGTTGCAGTTTAAAAGAAAATAAGTTAATCTTTCACTGGAGATACTTTTAACAGTATTTAAAGTAAAAAATTATAAACAAAACTAATCACATATATAGGGCTCTTTACACATTAAACACAGATGTGTTAAATTTAACAGTATACTGTATTTAGCAATAATACTTTCCATATCTCTGTTATTATCTTCTTGAGGATGATGTATCTGAGGAATACATGCCTTAAAATTTATGGATGGTTACCAGCCATGATTCTTCAATTATTAGGGTATCTCCAGCTTCATGACTTGCTTGCTTGATAGATCTCAGAGAACCAGAAGACAGAAGGACTCAACATTTCTGAATATTTCAAGTGAGAGGCAGTTTCATGATTGATTCATTTGGTATCAGTTATGGGCAAAATAACAGTCTGTGTAATAAGAGACAGAAATAAGAGAGTCAAGGGGGAAAGAAATATTTAAGAAAGAGTAGAACACTTTTCTAGGCAGTTAACATTTCACCAATGATTTTTTTTTTTTGAAAAAACAAGTTTGGTTGATGTATGGAAATGTGAATGTAGCATAGGTTAGCCTCTGTAAAATGTTTAGTTTCGTGCCAGCCCAAATCAATTGCTGATCATATACAGATCTTGAAATGCAGAATCAATTGCTCAATGAGGCACTAAATATTTTGGGGAGGGAAGTTTGAAACAAAGGAAAGTTGTCAGTGGCAAGTCTTTAAATTAGGCTATTTCTTTGTAATTTTGAATTAGTTCAGAATGAACATAAGCAGTGACAACAGAGTAATTGAGCTATTTGAATAAGTAGAGCAAAGTATTAATAATTATTGTGGAGATATTTTACCTCGGCACAAAGCAGTGGCAGAACTAATACTCGGTTGTGGTTGTTCTTTTTCGTATCGAAAATGAAGAGTGAAGAAAAGAAACCTAAAACTGAGCTTTTGGTAGGAGAAAATTATTTCAGATGCATCCAAATACGTTTAGCTTATCACAGATATGACTGAGACGTGGTTTGCTAACTGTGTCTAAAACACTTAGTAATGAAAGGCTTTTTAATTTAGCAAAGCAAGTTACTAGAAGCTGAAGCCAAAATTCAAATTAAATATGTGGCAAACACTTTCAGTAGGGAGGTGATTAACTGCTGGGACAAATTGCCAAGAGAAACAAGTGATTTTTCCATCACATGAGGTTGTCAAATTAGAACTAAATAACTCTCAGGAAATTATTTGACTCTTGCCAAGAACAAATTATTGGTCTCAGTTCATTGTTAACCAGATGAAATTTTAAAGCAGGTGGTTGAGATAGTGGAGCAAATAATTCCTTAGTTTTGTAATGTAAAATCATAAGGAATACTTTATTTAACTTTCATCTGTTGAATTATTATCAACATCAGGAACTTCATTGCAATATGGTACAATTTCAAGTTGGTAGAGTGTTGTTATTTTGTGGCATATTCCCATTCATGCTATAACATTCAGGAGATGCTCACTTGTTATCTACTTCATCACATCTGGTTTCAATGATGGACTTTTTTTTTCTGTTCTTTACTTAGAAGCAAATGTTGGGAAGAATCAATAGCTCTGTTAGTAGAACTAAACTCAGTATTTTACGCCAGCGCAAAATATTAAATTCTGTCTTAGTGGTGCAGAATCACTGAGTGTCACCAAAACTTATTTAGTGGGTCAAATGGGAGGGACATGCCTTTAAACTTAAGGAATTGGCTTGGTTACTGTGTGCGGCACGCACACATCTTAGTGCGATACGCAAGCACATGATGCAGAAATAATTGAGAGAATTAGTGCAGAAATCCTGCAGTCCCTTTTTAACTTTGCTTTTGTGGTTAGATGTGTATTTTGGTTGACTATCATTGGATTTTCTTCAGTACTTCCACCTAAATGCTGCAATGTAAGTTAAGAATATTTAACTGCCTGAAGGATTAATTGAAGGAGTCTTTTTTAAGCACACGAGAATATTTAAATGGAGGTGATGGTATTGTATTAGCGATCACTTGGGAAATTCCAGATTGAATTAGTCTGTTGAGAAGTGTGTGTGATTTAGTAGATGCCTCATGTTTGCAGTCTGTGAACATCCAGTGGCAGTGGCCTGAGCAGGACAGTGTGTAGCTTGATCTTAGTGATGCTTCAGTAGTCATTGTAAAACTATTTTGAGTACCAGTTTCACTGTAAGGGTTTTAAAAACAGGGCTTAATTTCTCCACCATTTAAGTTCAGCACATAATTTCAAATACAGTTTTATGTTTCAGAGATGCAACATTTTTGTGCCGTGTTGAAGAGAAAGTGATGCAAAGTGAATTGGATTGATCTGCCAGCCTTAGCACACATGCCTGTGCTTTCCAAGCTATTAGAAAAATTAATAAACTCACTCCTTGAATTAATGGATGGGCTTGCAGGACACCATCAGACATAAATTTTGAAGCTGAATTATATTTACATTGCTATTTGTACTGTAAAATTAGTAAAGGTTATTAATTCTATCTGGTCTTGATATTATCAGTTTTATACCATAATTACATGCACAGACACACACAGCCTCTTGAGAGGAGTGCTGAAACGCAGGTACTTAAAAGTACATGAAGGGCGGAAGCAAATGTTCACAATTTACCCTGTCAATTTTACATTTTTTTGTCTTTATCTGTTGCTTCTATTGCTCATCTTGATTGAATGATGGGATCACTACGTTTTCTGTGATTATGCAGTACCACTCAGAGTGTAAGGAGTTTCTGTCCCAGCATTTTAAGGACAGAATCCGACAGTGATAAAATCAGACTCACTGTTGTGCCTCTAGATCTCTGCTGCAAAGATTTTCAGGCTGCCCAAGGTTCTTTAAATACCACATTTACTTAGCATATAAGAAGATGGGAGTGATGGTGCAGTTCTTATCTCACCAGTGATGACATCATGCTGGACAAGAGATGAAATGTTGTGAACAGTGCCGTCATGAGCGCGTCTGATAGATATTATTATGAGTGAAGAGGTGTGTATGGAAACAGTGGAATGGAACAGCAACTGTAGGACTTACCTCTTCTGAATGTATTTTCACAATCTATTCTCTTTTCCTCGGTTTTTTTTTTTTTTTTTGGTTGTTTTTGTTGTTGTTTTTGTTTAGATGTGGTTTTTTTAGAATCTAGTGGAAATTTTTTTCCCCAGCTGTGAAATGCAGACTCCTCCAAACCTCTTTGTGCATGTTCCTTTACTTCTTGGCTTTTCTGTTGGGTTAGAAGAGTTTTCCCACCTCCCACTCACTGCCAAATTTTTTTTTTAGTAACTATTTATTCTTAATAACCCATTTCATGGGCTTTGAGATCACTTTTAGAGAATGATGCTCCTCAGATTGAGGACAATGCAGGAAAATTTAATTTGAACATAGTTTTCTATCATTGAGTTCACATTTTAAAAATCTCTTCCTCTTTGAATCATTGTCCTTTATATTACTTCACTTACAGTGTGGTAAGTATATTTACTGATCTTTAAAGGATTTGCTTTCTGCAGAGTGGCTAGCAGGACAAACAGTGTCCCAAATTTGGAACATCCAGTCTTTCATCACTTGACGTGTCCTTATTATTATAAGAGGTGTACTGAAGAACTGAAGAAAGGTCTGAATTTGCAATTCTGGTTTCCTTTTTTGGCATTTACACCAGGGTAACGGAAAATAGATCATACCCTGCAGAAATTAAAGATGAAAGTTACTAGATTTTTCAGTTCACTTCCTATCACGTATTTTCTCCTTTTAAATCTCCCCAGGGAAGATGCCTCTGCTGCCTGTGTCAAGAAATTATAGCATAAACTTCATTAGTGATCTTAAACAATGATCCTTTTTAGCATTATACTATTTTTATAGCATCATACTGTATTTAAAACATAGTATTATTGTTCATTCTTTTCTGTGTTACTGTAGATCTCCATACTTCAAACCCTGGACTTATTTGCTCTCATTTTATCCCATTGCAATGATCATTGTATCCAGTTCTGCAATTGGCATATGACAAAGGAGCACAGATACAGTAAACACGTGTTATTTTCAAATCTTGTTTTAAGAGAGGACGGGCATATTTTTTATCGGTTTTATTTTCATGGGTTTTTATCCCATGGCAATTAGCAGTATGGCTCAAAGTCTCTGCAGCTACCATCAATGTACATAGTTTGCCAGTCTTTAATATGACTAATTCCTAGCCAAAAAATTTCCTGCATTTTAAATGAATCATAATTGAAAAATTATTATGGTGACAGGAAATTTAAACAAAAATGTCATTTCATATTGCTGTAAAAAAGCCAGTTTCAGTGACATTTTTAGAATTATCAGTGAGAAGACATCAATCTGTGGTGACAAGAATTGAACAGAAGTGTAATCATGAAAGTGTTTTGGGTTATTTGCTTAACAGCAGGGGTTGTTAGGATGATCTATAGATGTAAAATGTTGCGAAAATGTATTTATTGGTAATAAATATTTGTTTGATGACAATGAAACTTGGTGATACATGCTGTAAGCAGTTTCCAGTGGAAACGTTGTGGAAAACACAGCGAAAAGGTTATGTTTTAGTGAGCATAGAAGGCTTTCTTTTCCTTCAGAAATACCCAGAGAACCTACATTTGAAGTCCTAGACACCAGTATTTTGTACCTTTTAGTGGAAATGAATGTGCACACCACATCCCCAGTTCTTTTCAAATACCTCATTAAGATTGTACAGAGTGTAAACTACTAGTAATACAGACTTAATCTACCACTTCTTCCACTGTTCCTGAATCTCACAGTAATTGCTTATTCTGCCTTAGAGAGTGGTATGATTCAATCAAATCCCACAATTTAGGTTGGGTTTAAATTTTGGACGGTACAGAGACCGAGAATTTCTACTGAGAAAACATGCAAATCACTTTGATGAAATTCAGTAATTGGGGAAGTTCTGCTTCAGTTCCTAGATGTTACAAGTAGCCTTTATGTAAGTAGCATCTCCAAGAAAACACTAAGAGAGGAAAATGCTCCCCAAATTGCTACTCAAATGGGTGGGCATCCTGGTCCCCACAGGTTCCTGGTACAGATGGGGTAGTGAAGAACTCTGCAAGATTTCCCTATGGGTGGCACGCAGTGGATACGAGGATCAGTTCCAATTACTTTTTTTTAAGTTAATAGTAATTAATTCTGCCTTCCTTGGGTGGTTATTTCACTTCAGTGATCTCAGAGATCGGAGCCTGCAGTTGACCTTGAAGTTCAGCATACACGTCACTGTCTTGAAGCTCGTGCTAATGAGATGTGTCAGGCTTTCCGTCCCTGTGTAGAAAAGAGTTCAGCTACAAATAATGTAGACCAAATGCATATTTTGCAACTTACACTACAGAAAGAAAGTAACATGAACTCTTTTTGGTAGTGTGGCTCACTACAAACTGCAGTCAGATTTCAGTCACCGAATAACTTAACCAGAAGTTTTTAAACACAGTTAAGTATCTATAAACTCTGTAAGCTGCTACAAACAGGAACATAAAGAAAAGGTGAAGAAGCTGGAGGCACATCTTGAAGTCAGTGGTTTTGGCTGGACTACAACAAACAAATGAAATGAGCCAGACCAGCTTCAGGGGTCCTGCAAAAAGTATTTGTGAATCTGCAGTCAGAGAAACTAATATTAATTTGTCCAGTATACATAGCCCATACCTTAACCTATTGTTAGATTAATGGTGGGTCAGTGCTTTGAGCCTTCCAATGACTTTAGCCTCTATCATCTTTCCTTAAGGATATTCTTTTCAAACCAAGAGAGGGGGAAAAATCTGGATCCCGGCGGTTGATTCTTTATAATCCAATATGGTGTATATACATATTTACAGCCTCCTCCTCTTCATTTTTCTGTGGCATGTTATCCTCAGAAAACACCCTTTAATTTTAAGGCACTGGATTTTATTTAAGCCAAGGCTTCCTATCTTTGCCCCACTGTATATGCTAGTTCTTCTTACACCTTTCCCAGGCAAGCTGTCTCTTTTTATATTGCCAGGATGAGGCCTTTCAGGAAGAATCCTTGTTTGTCCGTATGACAACAAAGTGAGCTAGAAATCAGCTGTTTCAACAGATTGTCTTACTGGATAGCTAAGCATGTGGGAAGCAGTTTGTCTGCTGAACTGGAGCCACCTTAGATTAACATAGCTGTCTTATTTTCTTCAGATGCCTCCATCCCTAGCATATGCAGTCTGCACATCTAGTTGCCACCCAGAGCTTCATTCTGAAATCCACCAACCTTGCAACAAATACCCCTACCTGATGTGGCGCTGCTTTTGTAGAAGACCTTTTTCAGTCCTGATTCAACTTTGGATCCTAAGATTATTTCAAATGTATGGTGTTTTGTGGGGGCTACTGCTCAGAGTAAAGAGCGGCATGAGAGAAAGAAAGATTACTTGCCTCTAGCAGTCCTTCCTCAGGAATTTATCTAACTGTGAATTTACAACTTTTCCTCCTTCTGCTTGGATGTTTCAAACCTAAGACTGGGGTAGAGTTCTGATTCATAGCCGGTACTGTGGAGAGGTGGAGATACGCACTTCTGAAGCAACATGGACTCTACACTGTGAATACAGTGTAGAAAAGAATATTTTGAAGCAGGAATTACAGAGTGACTTACCTTTATTTTACTTTGCTGGAGGATTATGAATGAGAAATAAAGGGAATATATATATATATATTCCTCCCAAGTTAGAAAAGGTCCTCTGGGCTGTTTTATTTTGTCTCATCTTGTATGTACTAGCAGAATGGAATGATGTTAACTGAAAGAGGTCAGCATATGCTCCAGCTGATCATGGGTGTCAGTAGACCTCTTATAATGCTGTTATAAAGTACTTTGATATCTCTAAGATGCGTTCTCTCTGTTTCTCTGTAGGCCATGTAAGCTGAGTCAGTTCAGAATATGTGTTTAAACAGTTCCTATTCCTTTCTTCAACTAAGCAGAGTCAGGATACAGATTAATTATGCTTTGGTTCACAATTTAACATTGTGTCCAAAGTAATTTATTTCTTTCAAAATAGATTATTCGAAGGCAAGTGACAAGGGCAAGATTGTTCTCTTCCACATAAATCCTTTTAATTGCTCCCATAACATATAAAGGATGTATTGAATTTTGTATTAAAAAGCAAACAGAACACATTTGAATCTTTACTTAAAGTAACTTACGATATCACAGGTGTACATATAATATTCATATTTACGAACATTATCTGTTTATTTTGTGAACCATTATGTGTAGATACAATAATGAAATCTTTAGTCGGACAAAGAAAAGTTTGTATTTCACCATAGCAGTTTCTCTCATACAATTAACAAACAAGTGCCAGAATTTTATAAAATATAGTGTAAATTAGGTCTTAATTGAGTTATGAAAACATTGTATCTTTCTCCTACTTGATGCGGCTGGGGGAGGAGTCTGAAATTCATTACATCTTCCGACTGAAGGCTACTTTTCTTGTTGATGGGTTGGGGTTTTTTCCGCTTTATTTTTAGCTTGAGTAAGATGGACAGATTCAAATGATAGCTCTCAGAACACTTACTAGCCCAAAGGCATGTTTCCTACTGAAATAAACTCATGTTCAGCAATAGCCGTGAATTTCAAAAATCTTAAGCAAAGCTCGTAAAATGCAGGCATTTATGTATAAATCAATATCTCTTTATTTATTTATTGTTCACAACACGTTTTCCTGAGCATTGCCTCAGTCACTTGCTATACAAACCTATATAGGTAACTGTATAGATATTCCGGTTGTCTTACTTCTCAAACCTGTGTTTAATTAGTGCATAAATTCATGGTCAAACTGTTTCATTTCACTGTTTTGTTTGCCTAGGCTATGCATTATGATAGTCAAACTCCAAAATAATTTCTAAAATATAATTAAATGATACATGTTTAAGAAAATATGATTCCATTATTTGAAAATGTTCAAGATAAATGAATTACATGGGCAAAAAACCTGCAAGTTGAATCTGAGCATAATCATCCTAGGGAATGGACTGATGTGATAGAAAACCAAGAAAAGAAAATTTGTTCAAGAGAAATTAGTGAGTAGGAGCTCAAAATAAATGCACTAGAGGCCTTCAGAACCTAGATGCTAGATTTACCAGAGAAAAGTAATTAACAAGTAGGAAAAAAAAAAAGGCAAAAGTGATATTTACATTCTATCCAAAGATTGTAATGATGCATTTTTAAAACAGAATTGTAAACCAAAATAACCTTTCAATACTGTTAAAAAGAACTATTTATTTTCAGTTCAGCAGAATTTTTAAAGTACTGTTTTTGTTAGTCAAAAGTGATTGACATGTAAACGCAACAAGTATTAAAGAAGGTCAAGAAAATATAAACAATATCTTTACGAAGATGGGATTAATGCTGAGGCACACATATATTTCCAGATTAATTAAACCTTTCCCTTGAAGGACTGTATTATTAATTATGTAATTTATTTTATTTTAGTGAAATGACACTAACACCAGATGGACTCTGTCACAATTTCCTGTAGTAATCTTCAAAATCTGCTGCAAATCTTTCAGTAACATGGAGAAAGATGAAGTTTTCAAAATATTCTTTTCTATATTGTATTGCCCGGTAGAGAAGACTAGGATTATTAGTTAAATGATCTTATTGTGGAAAATCTTCTTACTTTCTGTGTTCAGGGAATACGTAAAGTATATTCACTTAGTGCTTTCATGAAGTCTGTAGATTTCTCCTCATGATAATAATAACTGACTTTGTCATATTATAATAAATAAAAGATCAAGATTTCTTCTGATCTCCCTGATTTAAAGCTTCATTCTATAAAAACCTTTAAAAGATAGTAGTGATGGGATTAGCCCCATTTAGTAGAGATTTGAAATATAAACTTTCATGTAAGAATGGCTAATCTATATATGTTATTAAATTGCTGTTGGGAAACAGAAAAAAAACACAATAAGGGGTGACTGATGCAAAATTTTATATGCCTAATGTCTCACAAAACAGTAAAGTATTTACAAGATTGGTACTCTGTATGTGACTTTTGAATAAATTTGGAGAGCAGTACTCAGTGAGATCCACACTAGCACTCTGCGGTTTCATGGCAAACATATGGCTGGATTTGCTACTGCAATGCCCTTCAAGCACTTTTTTTTTTTTTCTAAAAAGTAGTTTCGTTATCTATGATGAAGTGATCCTAGGCAGCACTTAGAAAGAGCACAATTCATATGGGCTATTTCACTGTGATGAGAAATTGGTTGTGTAAGGCATCATACCATGTATTTTGCATATTTTTTATACATAAGGCATGCATAAATGTTGCCACATCATCAGTGCTTTGCCTAAGGAATTTCCTCAACATCAGCTAATTTGTGAAACTGAACACCAGATTTAATAACTCAGCAATAAAATGTTCTGTATTATTATTTCTCGTCAAAGAGATTGCCTGATTTTATGTCAAATTCTACAAAACCTATATTCTAAACAAACTTGTTTTGGTAGGCCACATAAGCCAGATTTCATCTGCTGGCTTTCAGTGGTCCACAATCTGCAGCAGGTATGTGCAACCATACTACAGTAAAATTTACCATTTACGTCTCTGCAGCTGTACTGGGTGTTTGCAGACAATTTTGCAGAGTACAATGAGAAGTTAGTCCAAACAGCCTGGAAATTTCTGGTTTAAGTTCTTCAGTAGAGCTGTTTCAGTGTCACAGATGAAAGGTAGATTAGTTGCTTGCTTTGCATTTCACAATCAGTGGAACACACAATTTGAGGAGTCAGTTTTCATACTTCTTTGTCTGTACTTGTACAGCATTGTGAATAATTAGGGTAGCAGTATGTGGTTTGAACTACTGTGCCAAGTTGTCATGTATCTTGTTTCACTGAAACCTAGGGATTGCAAAGTTTTCTGAAAAACAGAATATCAGTGGTGTGCACTGATGTTAAGAAGGACAACGGATCTTCCTTAATTAAATTAGTGTAGCAAAGCTGCATTAGGGGATGCTTATATTTCCATGTAATGTAGTCACTGCCTTATGCATACCTGGTTTCTCCAAGGAGTGTCGCAAATGCACTTGCTGTTCCTTAATGCTATATTTTGCATTTGGATCTGTGATTTAGACGGCAAATGTGAAAAAGCACATGTTGCCAGAGAACTTTCAAGAGACAAGCTGTGAAGTCTAAAGAACACAGGTTATTCCAGCTAAGGTTGGCAGTAGCTTCTGCTTAAAAGTTTTTCTCCTAGCATGTGGTTTTCAAACTTATACCTGCAGAATATAGGTTAGCATTTGACTGATACAGATTGTTATTTTCCAGTTTATTACACAGAGGTGGAAGTTTTCTTTTCACACTTCCTCTTCTGGTCAGGCACTGGAGCAGTTGAGAGCAGTCCAAACAGTTGCAGAAGATCACATTAAAGTCCACCATTTTGGTGATTTTTTCAAACTCTGATTATGGGGACATGTAAATTAGTACCGTAGAAGGGTGTGTTTAAAATTACAGTAAACCATTTGTGTTGGCGGTATGAATCTCTCAGCACTGAATTTGGACTAGTTTATATGAGCAGACAATAGTATCATGCAGGGCCTTACAGTTTTACTGAAGTCAGTGGAAAAGCCCTGCTGTGTTCCCAAGCAATACTGTGGAGCATTCTGGTCTCTGAATTCTTACGGACCAAATCTCTTTATATGTCATCTGATTTGATTGTCCTCTGATAAGCATGAGGCATTTTTGTGCTGTGTCTTACACAAATTCATTACTTAGCTTTGTGTAGCTAACTAAGATTTAGCAACTCAAGTTTTTTAACAAACGTCTCTCATGTCATTGTTATTGACACATCTGTGCAATACCAGTTGAAATCGAGACTGATGCCATTTGTGGCCCTTGACATCCCAAAAGAGAACATGACAAATAAGACCACATGCCTGAAGCGTATTTAAATGGGGAAAAATGTTCTATAGTACACTTGCTACTTTTTCTTGATGAGTTACTTTATTTTAAAGGCAGAATAGGTGTCTAAATATCAGTGGAGCAGTGCTGTATGTTTTAGAAAAAAACACACCATCTTACTAAAACATTAAAAAAAGTCAACAGAAGAGCAGTAAAAAAAAAAAAAACTTCCCAGCTGAAATCAAAAGAAACATTTCAGACACCAACAATCATCAGTTGCCTCTAAAGTCTGATAAGTTTACCCACAGTGATACTGACTTACTGTTCTGTTTTTTTAATTCATAATTTCTGAAGTAAATGTAAAAAAATGGAATTAAATACTGCAGATGAAAGGAATAATGCCTCATTGGGCCAATTTCTATTACCTTTGTTTAAGCAGCTTCACTGAGATTGAGAGTAGCAAGTGCAAAATGCTGAATAAAATTTGTTCCATGCCTCCTCATAAGGTACAAGGCAAAATGTAGACATTATTGCATTTTCATTCAAGCTACACCTCCAAGGACATTTCTTCAAATCCTCATTAAACTTATTCAGAGCGATTTCCTTTTTAACGAAGGTCACAATGGTTGTCTTGCAAATCTTTGGACACTGTGAATGGGAATTCATAAATCCTGACATTGGGAAGCAAGGTTGCTCTTGCCCTACATTTAATGAGGAAAAAGAAATAAGATGAAAAAAAAAAAAAGAAGAGCAGGCTTCTCTGCCTGATGGTGCTAAAAGGAAGACCTAACTTTTCTGGAATCAAAAGAATAAGATTTCTTTTTTTTAAGCAGGTCACAATGCACTGATGATGTCTCCTGTGATATTCATCATTTGTATTTCCAGTAAGCTGCTATGTTGCCTGCAATCACTTGTCAGCTTTCCTTTTCTATGGTCTGTTTATTCTGTTAGCCCACCAGTTAAAATATATCCTGAATAACTTCTACATTAAAAATAAGAACAGTTGATAGGGTGGTTTCTTTAGGAGATATATGTTTCACAAACGGAATGGGTTTCTTCTCATAGCTGTTGTAAATAAATCAGATTGTGCACCCTGTTGGACAACTATGGTTTGTTTTTTCTGCTTTTGTTTGCTTTTTATTTGTTTGTTTGCTTTTGTTTGCTTTTGGTAATACATTAAACTTCTTGGCAGGAAACCTGTTGTTTTTAATTAAGAAGAAATTATTTGAATTAAGCAGCCAGTATGAACATTTTGAAGTGGACTCTGGAACTTGTGGTGTTTTTTAACAGTGATATTCTGTTTTTAAATAAATAATTTAAAAAAACATACTGTGAGCTGGTATAGTCAAATCACTCTATATTGATGAGCAATTGCGACGAGTGAATGGTTGTTTTCAGGAAAGATAGGACAGTCACAGCAGGAAAGTGTTGAATAAATATATTGGTATCAGTCTTTGGCTGACAATTCAATGTATTTGCACTCCAGCATACATATAGTCATCCTAACTCCCTTTTCCTTAATGACATACAGGTAGTAAGATTAGTCTGTCTCACTGTGTGTTGTATTCCTTTGTTGTTGCTGCTTGGAAGATTTTCATCTCTCACAGTCAATGGGCCAATTTTTTTCATATTCAAGGGTTTGTTTTTTTCTGATTGAAGTAAATAACTAATGAAACCTGATCCTTGTAAGTTCCCAGTGTGGTAAGAGTGCTTAGGAGTGGAAGGTGCTGGATTGTTTGCTGCTACTCTAGCACAATACAGAATTTGCCTTGTTTTCTGGGGGTGGATTTTAGGTCCCGTTCTTTAGGTGGAGTTGTCATTAACTAAATATTTTTTTTCTTTAAAAGATTTATTTTAGCTATCCAAAGGATATTTCTGCATTTCCCTGGAAACGTGCAGAGTTCATCTTTTTTATCTCCTTCACTCAGTGATCTGTTTGCTGTCTCCAGATTTCAATGCAGGGTATCAATTTCTCTTTACTTAGTTGAGAGAGCTGGTGTTTAAATGTTGCCTGAAAAGGGTGTAGGTGTTTTTTTTTTTTTTTTCTCTCTCTCTCTCTTTCTTCATTTTCATTATGTTGTCTGCTCAGTATCGCTTTATCAGCAGAAAAACTTAGTGTAAGAGAAATGGCAGCTTCCTATCAGTAACAGGCGTGCTAGAGCCGGTACTCTGCAGAGCTCTATCCCACTTACCTCTGGGCATTAAGGAATGGCCACATGCCTTCAGTCAGCAGAACTGCAAATACTTTTCCAGCTTGGAGTGGAGAGTATTAAGTAGGGTCTTTACAGTGTCTTGTTTGTCATAAGAGTATCTTTTTGATTAAGTTACAGCTGTTGTAGTGATCAAACAGCGTCAGTTTCAGTACAAAATGAGTGAAAAGCTGTGATAGTTTTGTGTAGCAGACTTGTGAATTTAAGGAGTCTGGCATACTGAGCAGAAGAAGTCAGCCAGACTTCTGGAAGGAGACTAGGCAGATTTTCCCAAAACTCTTAGGTATTTTAATATGAGGAAGGAGTAATATAAAATAGAAGTTGTTTTTTTGACACCAGTGTCGCTCCAGTGTAATAGTTGCTTACCCAGATGCAGTGGTTGGTTGTGCTTACTGGCTTTACATATAATTCCATTAACTTTACCATAAGGTGTTTAAGCTGCCAATTAGGCCTTAAGGTATTCAGGACCCTTAGAATCCAGTGGCTGCAAAGCCAAGGCAGATTCAAGGAACAGGTGATATGGAAGTGCAAATGAGCTCTTTTGTCAAAAGAAGTGATGTACAACAAAAAAATTTTAAAAACCACCAAAACCCCAACTGAAACAAGCAGAAAAGAAACCAAACAAAAGCCCCATTACTGAGTAATGAACTGTATTCTCTTTAACATTAGAATTTTTTAAGCATAAGCAATGTTAAAATTCTATATAATGCCATTGCAAGACAGTTATTCATCGTAAACATATATATTCAGTGTATAGATGTGATTTTGCGCAGAAGGTAATAGAAAGAATTAATATTAATTGTGAATTCAGCTTTTTTTTTAAATTTAAGATGACTGCAGAGGCAAAGTAAACATGACTTCGTTTCCCTGCAACAAAATAATGGTATTTTGATAGCAATGATTGTAAGCCTGGAGATTACCCATATCCAGACATTTATTGGGGTTTTTTTTGGTTTTTTTTTTTTTTTGGGGGGCGTGGATGGGGGAGAAGGGGGGTGGAACCAAAACCGTAAAGAAAGAAAAAACAAAGCTGATGATCTTAAATACATAGCAAACATACACACAGCAATCATGGGATTCCAAGGGAGGGTGGGCAAGGAAGAAATGTCAGAGTGTTTATCATACAGCTGTGCCAAAAGTAAAGGCTGAATGAATGAGATGGAGATTAAAGCCAGTAGTTCTGAGCCTGTATTCAATCACTGCAGTCACTCTGTTTGCCTCCTGCATGCTGATGAAGTATCATGAATGGTCCCATGTACTTTCATTCCAATATATTTCAGGCAGTAGTGATTATTGCTTGTACTCAGCTAAAGCTTGAAATAACGGGCAAACTCTTGCTTAGCAACAGAAGGCCTCATCTTCTCTCTCTTGGGACCACTAACTCAAAAATGTGCTACTTCTTTTAAAAGTTTAAGTTAGAAGGGGTAGATGCTTTATATTAATTTCTTCCCATGATAATTTAAAGGAGAAACCACAAACTAAAACCAGTAAATGCCTTTGTTCCATAATTAATTATTGACTAGTTTATGAAGTCCAAATCCAATTGCCTTTATAACACATTAAACTGTCCAGTAGCTGGACAATTTTTATACATGTATTGCTTTTATATGTGTCGAGAGAACAGTTTATTTCCTTTAAACAAAAGATCTCATAGTGTATTTTGATAAAATTCTTTGGAAGTCATCCATGCAATGTTAAATCATTTAATGTTTGTGATTACTTTAAATGTTTATACTAGAGTTTGTATTTTTCAGTGATCTCTCTTAAAAGGAAAATGACTGCACGTTTGTTAAGTAAATGACAAAATGTATAACATGGTTTGAATAGTAGATTTCCAGCAAATGCGCTGCAGAATTCATTAAAAGATACAGCAGCATTATTCTAGTGTGAATTATATGCTGCTCTGTAGGTTTCTATTTTTGGTTACCACAAGATGGCAAAGCAATGAGCACACAAATGCAAGGACGAGTGAGTTTCATAATAATGCGTTCTACATTCACACTTTATGCACATCAAGAGAGAATCCAAGCACAGCGGGGGTGGCAATCACTCCAACAGTCTTTTGAAATCAAAGTACTTCCTCAAGAATATCTTTCCAGCCCTAATTACACTCTTCTATTGTGGTTCATGTATTGTGCAATATAAAATGTTTACACTGTCTCTGGATACAGCCCCATCACTGGAAAAATAGAAGGTAAAAATTAATCAGATTACTAAATAGATTTGTTTTATATTATGTTTTGCTGGTTCTAATTTGTGTTTAGGGCTTAAATATCAAAATCCGTTTCCTTTGTCACCAAGGGACTTTGGCAAAGATTCTAATTTTTCACCAACTGCAAGAAAGTCTCTTTACTTGGGAGTTGTTGCATTGTGGAAAGGATTGGTTGCCTAGACACCTTGAGGGTTTTCTCTCTTTTACTGTTTCTTTTTTTTTCTTTCCCAGTTGCATACTGATCATACAGTAACTATTATCAGTGTATTTTCTAATAAGAGGAAGGCAAAAAACTTGAGACATGGCTTATCCCAGGATAGGATAGGGTGTGATATGCATCTGTGGTTCTGTGTATAGCCATGCATTTATGTATGGAGGAATTTATATACAATCTCAGTAACCACTATGAAACTCTCTCTGTGTAGGAGAGGATACAAGATATCAGTTATGTAATGTTTAAAAGGGAGGAGAAAGAGTGTCTAGGCTTTATAACCTTTGCCTGACAATGCATAAGTTTATGTGAATGGTTAAGCAAGCAATCCAGTCTTGACTTTTATTCTTGTCTTTACTGCTAGGCTTGGTGAAAATGATAATTAGTAGGAAGAAGTATCAGACGAAAGTAGAAAAGGGAACCATTAAATGCTATTTTCCATGGCATTCTGGAAAAGCTGGTAGCCCACATTTTGGACAGGTGGCCCCTTTACTGGGTTAAGAACTGTCTGGATGGCCAGTCCCGGAGAGTGGTGGTGAATAGTGTTGCATCCAGTTGGCATCTTGCCACTAGTGGTGTCCCCCAGGGATCAGTGATGGGCCCAGCCCTGTTCAATATCTTTATTGATGATCTGGATGATGGGATCGAGTGTAAATTCACATATGACTCCAAGCTGGGTGGATGTATCTCTTTGCTGGGGGATAGGAAGGTTCTACAGAGGGATCTGGACAGACTAAATCTGGATCTGTACATCTCTAATTTTTTTCAGTATGGAATATACGCCTACAATTTCTAGGTATTCACAATTTATATTCTGCATTATACATACAGATACTACATATATACAATATATATATCATTAGTACATGTAGTTCTATATTCTCTTAAGGAGTTGAGCATTGTCAGAAATAGTTTATTTGTACACCTTACTCTTATTAAGTCTTTGGACCTGCTACTATGTTTGCTTCTCCAACAGTGACCAGCTTCATTTGATTGAAGATACCAGAAACCAGCTGTTAAATGTAATAACTTTGGAATAAGCTTCTCTCATATCAACAGAGAAGTTTTGTTACAGAAAATGCATACTAGTATCTGAAATTGGGAAACAGTAAAAAATAGAAACTGTCTACTTGAAACTACTAGAATAGATGTGGTGTGTCTAACGTGTTTTAAAGACTAAAATGTCAACAGCCATAAGGAAGAAGCTATGCATACAAGAGTATAGACACCGTGTGTACTCATTTATAACCACAGTGTACACTAGTGTATTCTGAAACATTATTTCACTCTTTAATCACAGAATGATTTAGGTTGGAATGGTGCCTGGAGGTTATCTACTCCAAAAAAAGTAGAGATACCACAGAGTTGTCATGCAGTGCATAGCCAAATGCAACACTGAAGAAGTGTACCTCTGGTTTTACATGTACCTTTACCTGCTGATCTCAGGGCACCTTTGTTCCGAGCTACTGCCATGGCTTGTGGTACATAAAAAGTCATACAAAGTGAATTGTCCTTAAAATAGAGCTTTCAGTTGGCTTAACAATTCGTTTGACATATGTCCTTGGTTAGAATGACAGTTATTTAAGATGCAATACAAATTTGCTAAAGGACTGGTGCTGGGATGCCGTTGATTTTTTTGTCCATGTAGTTTGTGGTAAGACTTCCATTTGATTTTACTGGGGACTGGATTAGTCATTGTGAAAAGGTTCATGTTGTACAGAAAATGTACTACTGTTTTCACTTAAGAGCAGGGAAGGATTGTAGTTCTTTATTTCATTAGGTTTCAGCAGATTAGAAGAACTGAATTTTGATTAATACCACATCCTTATGGCCTCAGCTCTGGGCTACTGTGAGTTTGATGGTGTAGTTTCACTGCAAAGAGTGTTCTATCCTCCTGTTAACAAGAGCAAAATGGTTAGCTAATACAGAAGATATCTGACAATGTCAGAAACTGAATCCTAGTCTTTTGTTTGCCATACCTGCTGGGAACAAAGTCTATGTAATCACTATTTAATACATTCCTTAAGTTCAATGTTAACAGAGTCACTGCTTTCTGTATGCAACTAGGCTCATATTTCTCTTGCTATGAGGATGTGATGGTCTCTTTATTACAAAATTACTGTGTCCCTCTGCTGCTATCCACCCCAGCATCAGACCAAAATATCCATGTGTGTGCATCAACATACATACAAATAATGTGATGCATAGTTACAGCTGTGATTAATCATTCACTTCACTACGCTTACTTGCCCCTTAGGTAATACATACTTGTGTTGGCCTATTTTCTGTAGAGATATCCTGCCCAGTCTTTGATCTGAATGATTGGATTTGTCTTAGTGTCATAATCACTCTCTCTTTAGCTGTTGCTGTGTAAATTCTGATTACCTATACTTAATCAAAATAACTTTATTTAGTTTGAACCTAATACATTTTGGATTTGAGGCATTTAGACAAAAGGTTATATGGCCTTTCAGAAACTCTTTTTTAATGAAATATTTATTGCTGGCTTTTCTGTTCTGGTTCCTATCAGCTTACCCTCACTTTTCATTCAGGTTTCTATATTGCCATTGGGAAAATTAAAATAAGAAGGGCAGGCCAAAAGTGGTCAACATGGCCATGTATATCTCATATATGTACATTAGTTGCTTGATATCATTCAAGTTTTATTACATCTGGTGAGTGCAAACATTCATTCAATAAATCTTGCTTTGCTGCTGTTTTACTTATCCCTGTGGGATCATTCCCCTCTCAGTGAGTTTTATACTTTCTCCTGCTTACATACCATTACCACAGAAACACAATATCAGTATCACTGATCTAAACAACTGAAATGTATTCACCAATAGGAAGGCAGAAAATGTTAATGCTTCTCCATAATGTTAACAGTTTTCCTTCAGCTTTTCCTCTGTTTGAGGAGCACGATTTAGTTACGCTCTGTGCTCTTTACCTTGACAACTTTCTTCTTGTCCTCTGCACCAGAAAATTCTGGTCGGTGCTACTTCAGTGTGACCCATGGAGCTGATCAAATCTCACATCTTTGCTTTTCTTATTAGAGTCTTAGCTGATGAAAGATGTAATAAAGTTTATAATGGTTTATGATGCACTTAATCCCAAACTGAAGAGGAAAATTTAGTGTCATCCACCAGACACAGTCAGAACACTGAAATGTTGTCCGCAGTCAGCATTGTGGTGTTAAAATTCTAGCAGGTAGGTGAAAGCAAACAATGCAAAGTGAGCCAACACCAGACTCCGACCTGACTTATTTTTTTTTTTTTCGCATATGGCATTCCCTTAGAAATAAGTGGGAATTCTTCTTACACAGGTAGTTTCTGCTTTGAATTTTTTCTCTGGGTTGGACTGAAAGTTGTATATTTTAAAGTAAAGATATTGCTTTCATTGACTACGGTATGATAAAGAGCAGACTTAGTGATTCACTCTATGTTATTTGCATATTAGTATTGTGTGAGGAACCATAGCAAATTGCTTGTATCCTATGGCCAATATGAGAAGCAATGCATTCTGCATAATCTTCAACACTTCCTTCTGTGAAGAGTGTCTGTATATGTATATGTGTGTGAGTTTATCCAAGTACATATTTTGTTGTGTTTAGAAAACTTGACTGCAGTCTATTCTATGTCTTAGAAAACATACTTCATGATGGTACACCATGAGTAATAGCAAATTTAGTTCATCAAAATGCTGAGCAAAATGGTGTCAGGCCTCATTTTCATTTCTTTTTATTAAGGACCTTGAACTAAGGAAGTATTATTTATTAGGCATTCATTGGGAAATTGATGGCAGAATTTGACTTTTTATTAGCTGGTAAAACAGATAAGCAGTGCATAAAAAGATGGACCTTGTTATACACGGAATAATAATAATAATAAAAAAGGTTCATTTAAAGTTTTTCAAAAGGTCATCAGTGCAAAGTCTTTTTGACATTGCCGTCTACGGTATGAACACATATCATACCACATAATTTTTTCTTCTGTTGATAGATTCGTTTGTGTTTATTTTGCAGCTGCTGAGTCCAGCAGAAAATGGATTTGTACACTTAAAATATTTTCAGGTTTTCAGTAACGAGATTAATTCTACATCTAGTTTGAATGTACATGGCGGACTTTCTTTGAACAGAAGCCCCTCTATATGTTGTACAGTTGAAATAATGGCATTGTGCATGTGCAATGGTTGAACACTTAGTTGTGTAAATAGAAGGCATTGTTCCTGGTTAATGGGACACAGAAGGAGATGCTGTGTATGTCTCTAATCTTGAGTCCTTTACTGATTGGTAAAGGTGGGTGGGATGACTGTCGTCCTCGTTCGCTGCTCTCTCTTTGGGTAGCCTTGGATACATGAGCGACTCAAAACCTCTTTTTCTGACACCCTCCTCTGAGTTGTGCAGAAGAGAATCTTATCCCATAAATGGTTATCTTCTTGGAGGACTAGAAATAAGGATATAAAAATCATGGATTTTATCCATGAAAACTTTTCATTTCAGCATGCACCTGTTTCATAAGTCATTTTGAGCAAAACAGATAAAAATGGAAAATGCAGCAGTGAAGCTGGCCCAGATAGAAAATCACTCCTCCAAGTCTGCAGAACATCTGAGAATAATAGCCAGCATACTCATGCTTCTCTGTCGCACTTGTGTAAAACCCTGTTCCCAGACAAACCTTTAAAACGAAAGCCTTCACTCATCTGTTGAGCCTGTCAAGTTCACTTCTTCTGGTTGGTGCTGAAGTTTGGTTTTAGTCAAACAGAAAGGATATATTTCTTTTGCATAGTATATCTGTATTTTTAAACTCTTACCTTGGTGCTGTACCTGCAGTAGTGGGGCTTGTGTGCTGAATGTAGCCATGTGATCAGCATAGCACCTGAATGAGGTGCACCCTGCGTTAAACATGGAGGAACTGCTCTTGTGGGATCAGTGATGAAACTGAGAGAAAAGCAAGAAGAAAGAGCAGACACAGCAGGTACTAGATGTTCTGTTCTGGTCCTGATGATGTGCTTGATTTGAGCACTCATGCTAGCATCCAGATTAGTTGAAAATATGCACCGTAAACTTCCTTTTTGATCACTGCAGACACACTACAAGAGATGCAAATTCTGCCTGTTGAAGCTTTGGGCTTGAGGATCCTTTGTCTTCTCATGATTCTCAGCATGAGACTCTGACTTGGATTCATCCATAATACTTCTAGTTAATGACATATTTTTTTTCAGTGGGAATATTTCTTCTCAGGTATAGTAAGACATTCAAAATTGTTGAAATTTGTTTCCTTCTTGGATATGGATACTGTTCTACTTCAGACCTTCCTTTACCTGTTTTTTCCAGTGTTTACTTTTGGTGTGTCACTAAGATAAGTTTATATTTCCCTGTGGTTATGTGTGAGCTGTTGTACCTATATGTTCGCAGCAAGTGCAGCATAAGAAAGTCTTGAGACACTTTATTTTAAACGGAGAATGTTTACGAACATTTTCTGTAAACAAAAAAGATGGCAAAATAATTGCCCTAGCTACTAGAACATTTTCTCTGCTATCTAGTGCCTTCAGGGTAAGCCTGCCATCTAGATTACCAAAGAAACAGCTGCATTACACTGCCATTACTAGAAAGAAAATGTTTTAGGGTTTTTTTGTCATAGTCTTTTGTGAAAAGGGAACATTGGTGTTACAGGCACTAGAGAAAATAAACAGCCTTATTTTAATGAAATTATTTAGATATACTAACAAGACAGTAGGCTATTTAGTGTGATCATATTTGTCCTACAAAAATGATAGAAAATTTTCATAATTTGAATTTCTTATTCACAAATAGGTATGAGTTAGCATATGGCACGTTAACAAGGCTGGATAGTGTTAGGTAGTTGATGTCTTCAGCTTCCTACTTTGGCCTCCAGGTTTTGAAACCTGCTACAGGCACAGAGTAACGACACATTGCTCTTGTTGCATAGGACATGACTTAGTTTCTGGTGGATGGTAATTAGACTCTGGGATTATTATTTCTGCAGTTTAAGGACTGAGACATATTAACAAGGTTCAAGAAAATAAAACTTCAGTATGTTAGTTCTTTCCTGCATGACCCATACTGGACCAAATTTTACCCAAAATCTCCTGTTGAACCCCAAATCCTGTAGTGCATATCTTGATACAAGTAGGATGGCCACTTGTATAATGACTTTTTAAAGGCTGTGTTTCATTTGTAAGTAGTTTTCAAGCCCTTCTAGAATAACAAACAGCTAATCCTAGGATAGTGGTTTGATAGTACAAAGGAAAGCCTGAGAAGTTAAAAACTGTTTACCTGAGCTGCTACATTATATCTACTTCTGATATATGACTTTATCTGCATGTTCTTTCAAACTGATTTCATGCTCCCTGCAGTGACATATTTTGCTAACACAACAGACTTGTTCCTTCCCGACATACAGCTTCTGGCTTCAACAAATGTCAGTAGCTTTTTAGACAAACCTGTGCTTTTTATTCTTGTCTTTCTCAAGAGGAATATCAGCATCCCTTCAATAACACTTTTTCCCCTATGGCTATTCTGTTTGTTTTATAAACAGACTAGGTTTATTTTACATGTAGAGGCTCGTAAAGACATAGAAAGAATTTTTTTCTTACTTTTTTTTTTTCTTTTTTTTTCATTTTCTTTTTCCTTTCTCTTTTTTCCTTTCATTTTCTTTTTCCTTTCTCTTTTCTTTCTTTTTTTTTCTTTTTAAATATCTTTTAATATTTTTAGGAAAGTAATAGAATGACAGCCACTTCCTTAGTTATGCAAATAAGCAAAGCTTTGTTCAATCCTGAATTCCTGCAGTTATTTCCTTTCTGTAACCAATTGAGGCCTCCAGAAGCAATTAACTAACCCTGCTTGAAGAGGAGTGAACAGGAGGCCCTTGGAGTTGCAGGTCCTCCTTGGAGGAGCTTTGTGGAGCTGAGATTTGTGGTTCACACTGACTTGCACAGAGGCAGAAATTACTTTAAAAAAAAGGACTCACAGACCTTGTAATTTCTTCATACTCACTATGAATTACTTTTTAAAGTAATAAAGGAAGAAAAATTAGTTAGAACTAGGTTCCTATGCACAAATTACTTGCTTCCACATTATTCATACATCCTTGACTTTTTGAGCTTTTTCTATTTTGGAATTCCCCTTTGTGTACCAATTCTGATTGAGAATTGCATTTGGAGTGTGAAATCTTGCGGTTTGTTTTTACTGAATTTGGTTTTACATTTATTTTTCTTTCTCTTGTGTTTTTAATAGTCAGATATAGGGGAAATTATTCTTAATTATATAACAAAAAATTAGGCAATTACATGCAATAGCAGTATCAGGTGCAATAAGTTAGGGCGTTATTCTTATCTGGGAAAAAATGAAATCTCCAAATGGGCCCTGAATGTATCTTGAATCTCCACAGACTTCATTTTTTTTCCTGTGCAACTACTTAGAAGAGTAGGATCTATCTTAATTAAAATTTACTGCTTATTTCAGAATGGAAGAGCTGAAAACTATTTTCCTATCCTCCTAATGTCTGTGCTGTTTATGTGCTTGAGATGGCTAAGTGGTAGTCTGAAAATTGCAGTAAGATTAGTAATTACTAGGGGGACATAATGTACTGTTTCATTGCAGTGGAACTCTGAAAAATATTTAAAATAAGTATTTAAAGGAGAAGGCATTAATCATATTTTTCTTATTATTCATGATTTCTACCTAATTAAGTTTTACGGTGAGTTTTCCTTCATAAAATCGGCACTCAAGCCACACCTTTTAAGACCGATATTCTTCTTTAATACCACTAAAATTCAAAATCACTTCTTTTAAGATCGAGAAGCTACAAAGGTCACATTGTAATGTTGACTCTCATCAAATATAGCTCTGAACCTGTAATGAAGTAAATTTAAGGAAACTTCTGAAGAAATTGTTCTGCTTTTTTACTCTACTGGGCACCTGTGGGTTACGCCAATAGATAAGGATTATCCAAATTAATTAGTTTTTGTTTCAGTAACATTGGTCCTGTCTTCTACTGACAGCATTATCATACCCTCAAGAAAAACTGGTAAAGACTATTTTAAACGTGTTGTCTATCTCCACTAGCATGAAGACTTGTTTTGCGTAGTTTTATTACTTAAATAGCCACAATATTTGTTTCAATAAAAAGATATAATGTCCAAAATGCTATATGAAACATCTTGGAAACAAATGCTTTTAATGCCATTGACTTTGAAAAGAGAAAAGGGAAATAGTGTATTTCCTTGAACATATTCTATTGAAAAATTGAAATGCCCATGTATCACGTAAGTTAACAATTGAAACAATGTTCTTATGTGATAGTTATTCCCAAATTGTGCTGATTAATTTGAAAAACTTTTCCCCATACTGGCTGAGCCAATTCTGCTCTGTTACTTTATTTTAAATACACTTTTTTTTCAAAAGCTTTGTGGGAGTTGTTCTTTCTCATTTAGTGCTAGTTGGATTTCCACAAATTTTACTATTTTAGCTTAAACATCAGCGTGGTTCTTTGAGACAAACCAATTCCTTGTCATAATCTCCCTCATTATGAACTAAATTTGAAAAAGAAAAGGTAATTCGACTCTCTGGAATTGCATCATGTTCAGTGTAAGAGATCTTCCAGAACATTCTCTTTGAGGAAGGATATATGACAAAAAAATTGAAATTCCACTTAAACATATGCTTTTTATATTTTAAATTGAATTATGTTTAAATATTTGTTACTCAGGTTAATGTCAAACTGCAGATAACGAGTGACAATACGTACTTCAGTTCCCCCTTATTTCAGTAGGAACTGTTGATCCTCAGCTCTACTCAGGAGTTGGCATGGCTCTGTTGTCAGAAAGACTTCAATACTGTAATAGAAAACTACTGAATGTATTCCTATGATCTGATTTTGAAACAACTCCTGCATTGTGTTCTCTGACAAAAGCATATCTGAATCTAGCCAAGAATTTTAATGCCATCTAACTTAATGCATTTTGAACTAAAAGAGCTTGTGTTGCTAGGCATCAAATTGGTGATGCATGGAAAAATTGTTCACTGAAAATATAATATAAGCCTGCATGTACAAATTACAAGTAGATTTTCTGGATGAGCATGAAATCTAAACCCCTGGAAAAATCTGTATATCTAGATCAAGCCTTACTTTCATTGTACCTACAAATTCCATTAGTTCATAATTTGATTTTATTTCTTTAAGTGAATTTTAGGTAAAGTCTTCAGCTTTATAATAAGCATAAATTTAAAAAAAAATCTGTAACTTGGTTGCTGTCGTTAATGTGGATTATATAGATTTTTATGTCTTATTGAAGAACAGAAATGTTTTTGGCCACAGAAAATTAAGATATTATCCCAAGTACTCTCCATGTACAAATACAAATATATTTACTATTTAAGGCTTTTACCTATTGCAGAAAATATAGATCTTTCAAAATCTTTGTTCTTTCAACAATGACGTATAGTTGACAGTGGAGTCTTAGTAACAAATATGAAAAAAGCCGTTTGCTTTTAAACTTTTCAATAAGCAATTCTTTTGTTTCAAGAATACAAGTACTAAAGATCTATTAAAAATATGCTCATTTTACCTTGAGGTATTTCCTTCATATTTGCTAAATATATGTACCTATACTCGCTGATTCCTACACACTTCCATGAAAGTCTCACAAAGAGCAGTTTGAGGACTGATCGCAACTGGACTTCATTTCGGAAAATAAGCAAAAGAAGTGCTGTATACAGTAGTCACTGTAAATGAAGATACAAGCCAAAAGCCCAATCCTTTTTTATTTAAAATTTTAGCTGTTGTGCATTTTTTTGATTTTTGTTTACTTTGACTTGCATTTTTAATTCGTAATCCTGTTTTTTTTCCTTTTTCCTGAAATAATTCCATATAGAAGCATGTGTGTTCGGGCGGGGGAGAGAGAGGGGAGAGATCAACTGGCATTTTAAGAATGCAGTGCAGCATTATATAAGAGCATTAAAGAACCTGAAACTTTTCTCTGCTTAGTAATCAGATGGTAACAACATAAAATCAAATAAATTGCCAGTGAGGTCTTAATTACTGGATTAAAATTATAAAACAAATATTAAAAAATATTTACATAGATATAATAACAGTAGCCACAACAAAGAAATATCTACTAATTAACTTGGAAAACCGTATTATGTTACTTCTGAAATAATCTTCATGCTTGGTTCATAAAATAGTAAAACCCAAAATTTTCTTGGAAAAAAACTTATAGATTAGGCTAGAATGACTCTTTTCTTTAATGATGCTTGTCTTTTTTTTCCACCAATATTATTTTGTTCAGGTCGGAGGGTGGCGAATTGCTTTGTGTGCTGCAAGAACATAAAGAAAATATAATGAGAGTATGGAGCCTTTATGACTGTTCACGGACTGTGGCTCTTAATCTCTCGACTGGAAAAGGTCCAGTGAAACTCCACCCATTGCTGCCTTGAGATTTCTTCTCTGGGTTTAGGAGTGAAGTGGAGCGTGTTCAGAGGCTCACCAATGAAAACCTTTTTTCGTTAATATCTTTGAAAGAGGTCACTGTGTTAACTTCCCTGAAAATGAAAGGTATCCTAATTTTTGCAATTCAGTACTTGCAAGAGGCATATTCATTTAGTTCCATTACTTTGTACCTTACGTTTCTAGATTAAATTGTTAAAAAGCCAAAGTAGCACACATGTCATCTAAGTGAGGTACTCCGGCAGACTTATTCTCTACCCACCAGGATGACTCTCCCTCTGGAGATGGCCTTCCATAACCTTAAATAATACTTTCTGTGCTTTACAGCCATCTAAAGCCAAGTAACAGTGGATGTACCTTGTGCTACAGTGCTCAATATGCTTACAGTCTTTGCAGTCCCTGACACAATCAGGTGAAAATATTTATGTCATATATGTAAGAGCTCCTGTAGCTCTACAATACCTTAAAATTTTCTTCAGCTCTAGAAAAAAGAAAGGCAACAGACAAAATATCTGTGTATAGCAATTACTCTCGTGTAGGTATCCTAGTTTTCAAAATTCAAAAAGAGAATAAGGTCACTCCTGCTGGAAGAAATTATCATTTCTGAAAACAATAACTATGAAAAAAACCAAACAGCCCAGCTGGATCAAAATGAACCAATGCAGAACTAAAATTGTACATGTCCGAAAGCAGAAAATGCCATTGGTGCTCTTACTGATACTCACTGCTTGCAGTCCCTGGAAAGCTCTTTGCCTTCGCAAATCATCTTGACATAGAGCTTAATTGTTTTTTTTCTCTGAGTATAGTCACTATTCGCTTTCACCGTGCTGTAAATCTGGTTCCTTTCCTCTGAAATGGAAGTTTATATAATTATTCACCTAGATTATATGATTTATTGTATCCTTTAATCAAAGAAATAATAGTATAAATACTCATGGATAGTGGAGAGTATGGCAACCCGTACACTTACATGTGTCATGCTTCCACTTTTTGTGGCCTAAGGCATCAGGATCTAAATACACCTCTGATTATCTTTTTTTCCACATGATCTGCCAAGACAGTTGTATTCTGTAGGAGCAATACATCTCCTACAATCCAGAATGAAATATATTAGCACCAGGGCAAAAAAAGAAATGCTTTTTTTTTTCTTTTTTTTCAGTTCAACATGTTTGAGTGTGGCTGTATCTCCCTTGTCTTTTTCTAGAAAATTATGTGCCGCTATAATTCTTGCTAAACATTTGCATTCTTATCCAGTATTTTTGAGTGAACAAAGAAAAAAGCTGCGTATAATAAAGTCCTCTAATCAATATGTTTTTTCTAAGATGTTTTTATTAATAGATTGGGTGGGAAAGAGTAGAAACACAGGACTGACCATAGCTCATAAGTCTAGTTGCCAGCAGCCATTAAACATTGTGGTGATAGTGTTCACTGTTGTGAATTTAATACGTGTGTTTATAAGTGCCTCCTATTGGTTGTACCAGAGGAAGTGCGTTGCTTTAAAAGTATAACATTAACTTCAGACTAATGCTCTTCCTAAAATAATTTTTTTGAATTTTTTGGTTTGCCTCTCATAGCATACTCCTAATTCAGAATTAGGTGGTGTGAATTTCTTTATTATTTAGGAAAAGCTACCTATATTGGAGAAGTCAGTAAAAATAAGTAATTACTGAGCTAAGGGTGTGGTGTCATTTAAGCCATTTGACTGTTGCATAGTAAATTTAGTAAAAGAAAAAAAAGCAAATAACAGCTACACCAAATATGAGTCAGGAAGATAATTAATTACCTTTCCATTTAGGTGAAGCTAGAGCCAAAGGACTGACAGTTTGGCAAACGTGGGCATGCTTTGTAAGACTTTTTCCTTCAAAACCAACACACAAAGCAGTTAAGACTTGATTGTTCACATGGAAGTTTGGGGAAGTTTTTACTTGTCATATACTTTATAATTTCTTTTCTGAAAGTATGTAAAGAACATACCGTTTAGATTTCATTACTGTAAAATACTGTTCCTTTACGTAGCCAACATAAGTAAAAGTAACCTTGTGTAATCTCCACTCTCTGGCTTTTATGGAACAATAATCATTTTCTGACAGAACCAGTTTGCAGGGTTTTCATATGTCCACTACAAAGAAAAATTGTATGTCATCTCAGTTTTATTATATCCATCAGCTGGCTGCCCATTTGTTTTGGAGTGTCTGCTGTGACTTGGGGCCGTGACTCTATTCGGCTATAATAGATTGCCTGTAGTGCATTCAGTGACTCTGGTACCTGTTGCTGGTTTTTTTTCCAGGTCAACTGGCTGCAGGTACATGTGAGATTGTTACTTTGGACAGAGATAGCAGTCAGCCCCGAAGGACTATAGCCCGACAAACAGCTCGCTGTGCATGTAAAAAAGGACAGATTGCCGGTACAACAAGAGCAAGGCCAGCATGTGTTGATGGTAAGAAGCAAAAATCTATTCAATCAGTTTCTTCCAATGCAAGAAGTCTGTCTCAGAAAAAAAAAAACCAAACCAAAAAAAGTCTATAGAAGAAATTTTCATGTTGCCCCGACTACCAATGGCAATAGCATTGAAATTCACCGAAAGGGTAATACAGACTAATAGTATAGACATTTCAATTACATTTTTTCAATTGGAAATTTCACTTTTGTTTTAGCTTGATATGCCGCTGAATGTTAAGGGCATGGTACTGTTATTTACTCTGTGTGTGATGATAGAATCAGCAGTGAAATGGCATTCTTTTTTCCCCTACTTTTTATTCCTTAAAACATTAAAAAAATGCAGCAAACAAGCCTCAAAGGTCTTATGCCACTGGAAGGCTAATGTGACTGCTCCTGTGTTATATTTAATGCTGTTGAAGAAAACACTGATGGTATAATTGGCATACAGTATCTGAATTCAACTCACATGTCCAGTATTTCTTTTCTCTTTAAAATTATATTCTGTATGATTCACTGCAGATGCACTGATAAACATGTAGCTGGAAAACTGCTCACATACAGGGAGGTATGAAAATGTTTCACTTTGAAATAATTTTTTGGGACAAATGAAATTCTCTGTTATGTTAACAGTGGGACAGTCTTCAAGAGAGGCCTGCCTTGCAAGGCTTTTAGCAAGCATTCATATTAAAAATGAAATTGGAGACATATTGAAAATAATGATGTAAAATTATATGTTTTGATCTAGTCTCCATTAACAAAATTTAAAAAAAAAAAAGATGCTTATGTGTAGACCTATAATAATTTCATGGATTGGCTTTGAATACTGGCTGGTTTGAGTCCTCAGACAAAAATATTGTGGAGAACACCCTACTGTTGCCTAAGAATTTGGTCATACTGGTGATTATCAAAGAAGACAGCTCAAAGGAGATTTCAGAGCCAACCCACAAAGCTAAATACAGAACATCATGCACATTCTATTTTTGCCTTTTTCTTTCACTGTTTTTAGTGCTCTGTAAGACAGTTTCTTAACTGTCTCTTTCATAATATAATACTACATCCAGCAATTCTCCTTTCCTGTTTTATTGTAAGATCATAAGATTTAATTGCTTAAGAAAGGAATGATTTTATTGTGTCACTTAAGTTGTAACTTTAGGAAAGGAACTTTAAGTTGTAACTTTAGGAAAAATGCTTACTACCAATTAAAAAATTCAACATATGTTTTAAAACAACAAGGTTCTAAGGTAGAAAAGAAGTGTTTTGCACCAGCTGATGGGAACAAAACATAATTTTTCCTCAGTCAGTTTTGGCCTACGGTTAGATTGATTTGCTGCAACTTGAGTATCCAAAGGTAGCTGTTAGTAACTCCAGTGTTTCTTTATACACAGTAGAGAGCACAAGGCACCTTCTCAGAGTAATTTATCTCATTCTAAGTGCCTAAGATGTATCATTCTCTTACACACTGTTTGTCTGCCTTGCCTTGATACACACGTGAGTGTCTTAAGACGAAACTTAAATAGCTGGAATGTACATGTCACTAAAAAGACATGACTGCACCTCATCCTTCAATTATTACATTAGCTTGTTTTCCAAATATGGAAGCTTTGAGTTAATTTGATATTTGAAAAGATTTTTTCTTTCTTTACTTATTTTTTTGGGGAAACACACCAAGAAAGTCTGTTTCAAATTCTGCTTGTTCTTTCAATGTGCTTGTTCATCATTTTATGGAAACAGAGAACTGAATGACAGGATCCATGGTTAGAGATCATGTAGTCAGAGAAGGTTTTTTATGTAGTACTTCACATTTGAAAAATAAGTGGGAAGTTCATTAGTTGAAAAATAGAGCTTCCCTTTAACATTTGTGTCTAAATACTGTAATTATTTTTTTTAAGGCTGACAAGGAATCACGTGAAAAAGATGAGGGGTAATGCATACATGTTACTCCTGGGGATATTCCAATTAGACACAAAATGATAATTATTCAAAATGAGAAAAATCAGCCATTGAAATACACCAGGGAACTGGTAGATTCCCCAATATTGTACACTTAAGATTCAGTTGGACAGGATGCTGGGGCATTTTGTCTAGACTGGCATTTTGCCTAAAAAGGTTGGACCAGATGATCTTTGAGGTCCCCTTCCAACCCGGTATTCTTTGATTCTGTGACATATTGAGATCTAATAACATGGTTCTTCATGATTTTGTGAAATTTTTATAATTAGGATGTTGAGTTCTTTGCTAAGAATGATAAGTAAGAGATATGTAGGACATGCTACTTTATTTTCCTCAACACTGTCATAGATGTTTTGTAATCAGAGCTCAAAAAAGGTTAATAATACCTAGAAATGTATATCAAGTTTTCGGACTAAAATGAAGGCAAAAGTCAAACCTTTAATCTGTAGGTTTTTTTCATGAATTAAGTTAAAAAAATAGTTTTACATACCATCAACACCCTTATACAGGAAAGAATAAACAAGCACTTTATCTTGTCTCTAATCTGCTTGCAAGTAAAGTTGGCAGATAAATGGGCCACTGTCTGACATGTATCCATCTGTGAATTTACCAGGTTCATAGTTTAAAGAATATACACTGAAATCTTCCATATTTTTATGCACATTTCTAGAATAAATTTTTTCAAACACAACTACTTCATGCTTTATTCTGAACATGACATGAACGCTACATAAAATTACGTATGAGAAAGCCGGTTTTGTCTCCGATATTAAGTCAAACGCTGCTGGTTTAGGAATGTAACAACCGAACATAATTGCTGGTTTGCTTTTTTTTTACAGCAAAGAATCCCATTTTTCAAACAAACAAATAAATCCTTCTCTGAGCTTTCTTAAACAGGATGTAAAACGTACTTTTGGAAATATTTCTTTATTTATATTATAATTGATGTTAAAAATATAACTGCTATTTGACATTTCATTTCTGCTATCAAAAAGAAAAAATCCTCAAAAATTTGGTTCTTTTCATTTTATTCTTTATATAGTCTTGATTTTAATAAGATTATTTCTAAAACGAAGGTGGACCATAGACCTTCAATGAGAAGTCATTTGTGAAGGAAGCAGGCATAATAAGTGTGACCAGCTAACCTTGTGAGAAAATACTAGATAACAATTTTGTTGCAGCTTCTGGCAAGGGACTGGTTTAAGAATTCAGTATCAAAGCTGGTAACTATTACAACCTTAAAATGCATTGTGTTGTACCTGGCTACCATTTGTACAATGTTCAATGGGGAGAAGGACCTTAGAATACATTCAGTTCTGTAGTGTATTTCCTGGAGCTTTGAAATGCAAGTGTCAATTCTTGCAGCAAAAGGAGTAGGTAATTTAAGGGCTCTTAAACCTTACAAACATTGTCTGAGATTGCACTTGTCAACATAGCTCTTAGAGTAAGTCCCGAGTTGATTATCAAAATCCACTCTGCTTTCCACTGCTGCTTCACCTAAGGTCTTTTCCTAAGAAAGGAAAGACAGTGAATGTCAGATGGATAAAACTGGAATTCTTAGAAATGGAAATACAGTGTTTAGGACTTGGTCTGAGCAGAACACGAAGAACAGAGATTTTCTTGAAATTTTTCTGTGTGATGGAGAGGGTTGATTTGCTTTGTATTTTTTTCTAGCAATCTTTAACTATGGCAGATTGCTAATGTATTCTGAAAAAATGGCATCGATATTCACCCTGATTTAAAGCTTGATTTAGTGTTGATTGCTTCATTTCTACATCCACAGAGTCATAATGTATATTTGGTGTGTTTAGCTATGATGTAATTTTTATTCATGAGTGTAGGGTTTGTGATATTATGACAGTGGTTTGCCTGCACTTTTCATTATATTATTTTTATTTGCAACTAGTGTTCCCTAGTCCCATTTTTGAGATCAAATTCCATAGCAATGACCTCAGTTGCATTGGTTTGATAAGATATTTTATTTCAACATAGCATCTGGTTTATCACCAGAGTAATTTCCCTGTGTGTCAGTTAAGCTTCATCAGTTTTTAAGCTGGAACCAGTGAGAGATTGGAAAATAACAATTATTCTTTGGTTTTGTACAGTACTTTTGCTAATTTAGATTAGTTTTGAAGCAAGTGAGGAAAAGTCTTTGATAGAAGTTTGTACAGATGCACCCATGATTTGTGTTCTTTCACAAGAAATGTATATATCTGAAAATAAGATTTGTTATGCCAAAGCCTTTCTTAGAATACAAGTATAGTATTCTGAGAAGTGGGCAATGAACTTTTAAATGTTCAATAAGTCCAGTGTTTCTGGCCAATACATATTTATAGGTAAAAAAATAAACTGCAATTTTGTTCAGAAAATAGAAACAGCTGATGGGAGGAAAAGTGGTATGAGAGAATTAGTTTATTTGCTTGAGAAATGTAGGATGGCAATCATTAATTTGCTTACCTGAATTCTGTGATTAGAAGATTCTTTTTCTCTGGATTTGAGTACTGGTTACTTTTATGTCCACTAAGTGCTATGAGAAATGCCAGGAGATCAATCCCAATACCCAAAAATCTTAAATTTGGACCAGTTACATCTCAGATAACTGAATTCAAAGTGTTCGGACAACTTTTGTTACAAATCAAAGTGTGGTTTTTGTTTTGGTTTTTTTTTACTTTTTAAAGTTTTAGTAATATTTAATTGTTTTTGCAAGCATTGTAGCACTATTGTTTTCTGTAGGATGTTAGTGGATATAATTTGTTCATACATTATGATTAACATGCTTTTCAGTTGCCATTGATTGATTTTGTTTAACACAGACACTTGGGATGTACAAGGAAGCCACATTAGTTTCGATCAATTCCTTGCTCTTCTCATTATCTCTAGGACTCTATAGGGAGGTGTAGGGGTCAGAACTGATCATTAATAGAATCCTAGGTCATGCACTTCAAATAAAACTGCTTAATAACTGGAGAGCTTCATCATGCTAAAGAATCTTATACATATTGCAGGGAGCAAAAAAAAAGACAGAGAGCTATAATTATTTTCAGAAACCGGAATTTTTGCTTTTACATTCAGAATATTTAATATGTTTGCTATTGTAATATTTATGTTATTTTATCATGATTTTATTGCAGATATTTCAAACCTTCCTTCACTGTAATTATTATGCATTTTACTTTGTTGCATTTAAGAAATGTATCTTTAAAACAAATAAAACCAAAAGGAAAACTAGTATGGATATTAAGCTTAGTTTTCAACTTGACTTGAAGAAATAATAATTCTTTTCTTCCTTTCCTTATCCTAACTCCCACATATACAGTCACAAATGCATCTGTACTTACAGATGCACCAGAGCATGTATGAGGCTTTTTTTTCTTTTAACTACTAGACAATTCCATCAGAACTGCAGATTTTTCTAGTTACTTATATGAAATTAAAATTGTTTCTGTTACTCATGAGCTTCCCTTTCCTACGCATGGTACAGACACACTCTGACGACTTCCACCTTGCAGGTCACTTTTCATTTAGAAGTGCGCAGGAAGTTAAGTTTCATTCTAGTTGCTTTGCTTTAAGCTCCAAACTAAGGACAACATGTGACATTCCAAAAGAAGTTGAATGAAATTTATTGTCGAAATAATATCACAAACTTAGTAAAATCATGTAAACAAGTTCACACTGAATACCTTTATTCTCTTGGATCATGAATGTCAAGTGTCAGTTAGAGATTGAACTGTTGCTGGGGAAGAAATGACACTGTTCAACCCTGAAAGAGCAACTGAGCAGCATAAAATGGAACATATCGGTAGCTGCACCATCAATGGCAACATAGATGTGTCTGTAAGAAATACAGGGAGGTAAGTTAGGTTTCCTCTCTGGACTGAGAATCCATGAAAGGAATAACCAAACAGATAACATAAAAAGCAAGTAACCAATGAAAAAGAAAAGCAAAACCCTGCTTAGGAAGGTAGCGCACAGATTGATGACTACCTTAAAGGAATATTTTGATGAAGAAGGGTAGGTAAAGGCCTCACTATGTTCTGAAGTATTTAGTACCTAAACTCAAACAACTGAGGCCACACCTTGAGTACTGTGGCAGTTTGGGGTGCCTCAATATAAAGCAGACATCAGACTGTTACAGTTTGACCAGAGGAGAGTGACCAAGATAATGAAATGTCTTGAGGGCAAGACTTATGGGAAGCAACTGAGGTCACTTTGTTTGTTCAGCTTGGAGAAGTCTGAGGGGTGACCTCATCTCAGTCTACAACTTCATCAAGATGGGGATCTCCCGTCTCTTTGGCGACCAGTGTTAGGACCCAAGGAAATGGAATGAT
Source organism: Falcunculus frontatus (assembly GCA_013398115.1). Classification (NCBI taxonomy): domain Eukaryota; kingdom Metazoa; phylum Chordata; class Aves; order Passeriformes; genus Falcunculus; species Falcunculus frontatus. The sequence goes on from VZRV01001914.1 coordinate 124,038, forward strand.
ACAGCATCAAGGGAAGGTCACATTGGACATTTGGAAAAGGTTCTTCACTGAGAGCATGGTCATGCAATGAAACAGGTTTTCCTGGGAAATGGCCACAGCACCAAGATGGTCAGAGTTCAAGAAGCATCTGGACGATACTCTTGGTCATATGGTTTTCTCTTGGTTAGTCCTGAGAGGAGAAGGAATTTGGAGCAGAATCCTTACAAGTCAAGCTTATGGATCCAGCTTGAGATATTCAATGATTCTGTTATTCTATGACTGGATCTGGCATAAAGATGCAGATCAGGATTTTGCATAATGTTAGTCTTTTCCACAGAACAATTCATTGCTCAGCAGTCAATTAGCAGGGAATGAGTACTGATCACAGCTTAAAAGAGAGGCACAGTATAGGTTTGTGGATTCTCAGACTGAGAACATGTTTTTTTTTTCTTTTTTCCTTTTTTTTTTTTTTTGAGATCCTAATTTTTTTTTTCTTCCTAATGGTTTGTTGATCAATAGATCTCCTTCCATGATCTAAAGCTGTTTATTGAGTAACAAGTCAGGGATGTAGCAGAATTAGGTTTAAATAATTATGGCATAAAGAGGCAGATACTTTTCTACAAGCTTCTGGAGGATTATACATCACATATTAAGAGGAAGCACATTATATATATAAGGGAAATAATGTCAGGATAAGAATGTATAAAATGTAATTGAAAATAAAATACTTCTTGTACCTATAACAAAGAACTGGAAATACTTTTCACTTATAAGCATCCTACTTCGAGGTTAAACCTGGCATCAATATACTATTTCAAGTCAAGAGATGGCTGTCTTTCTAAATTATAGGGCAGGGAAATATTTAGGAAAGCAGAATTACTTATGTGATTTGGAAGGTGGCCAGGAACCAGAGGTTAGCACTGATACTGTGCAAAGAGTGCTGAGAGAACTTTAATTGCCTCTAACACTTAGTGGCTTGCTTTCACATTTCATCTGAAAGACAACACCTTCAGCCTCCCGGTGTTTGATTGGATGCATTAGTTCATCGATGCTAACAGCTTTGTTTCCTTTACTTCCGTGATGTTCCTATGCAGTCACCCATGTAGTCTAATCCTGTTTCATCTACATGCTCTGATGGCAGTTTCAGCACAGAAAAATGGTTAGAGGTTATGTGACATTAGATTGTGGAACAATTTTCTGAGGAAGTGACTAGAAGCCTAATTACTACAGACATTTTAAATTGAACTGGACAAAATAACTAGAGAACATATTATGCATTAGCATAAGCTTGCACTGAATCACTGGTTAGAGTTTTCTGTTCTTGATATCTTGTGGCAGGGCACTATCAACAACCACAGCAGTATGATTGTAGTCTGATTCATTACCTAACTTCAGGCAATAGGTCAACATGACATTCCTAAATTCAGGAGTTTGGTCACTGTAAGCTCCCTCTGCATCTCTCTTTGCAGACAGGGGGATGAGATGGGCATTTCAGAGATCACTTAATGTCAATATCAGAATCACTTCTGAAAGCTTGTTTCTTTTTCTTTTATGGCATTAAAGAGAACATAGGATGACTAGCAGATAAGTTTTCTGCTTGAATGTAATGTGTGTAAACATTTCAGGCCATCAGCTGCTCAGATTGCCTTCTGGAAAAGCCACTGTCTTCACTGATTAGAGGCAGTTTAAAGAAAAAATTTAGCATGTTTATATTAACCCCTCTGGTTGTTATCCTACCTTCCAGTTATCCCCAAAAGAGTGGGAAAAGAGAAACTTTCAAAACTATTCATGTGTGAAGGTGGGCTTCTGTCAGGGCAACGTTTGTCTCCAGTGAGTGTAAGAGAATATAGAGACATGAACCATTATAAATACCCCTGCCATCAATGGGTGAGATATAACTATAGCTAAATGACATTTCAGGCACTATGTGAAAGTAGCATGGTCAAGGAATATTCCCCCCTCCCGCCCCCAACCAGGAATCCCATTAAGGACATAGAACTATAAATTAAAAAAAAAGTATTTTGTAAAAGTGAATCAAGAAAGGCTAGAACATGGTTAGAAATGACATTTGAAAGCGATGTACCACTTTATTTTTAACTTACCTTGGGTTTAATATCTGTGATGATAGATGATGTGTCAGAAGACTCCTAGAAAATGTTAAAATTGATTGTTAAATTAGTGACAACAATAACAGCACTACTATACCCAACACCTGGAACAGAGTAGTTAGTGCTAGGCCTTTTTGTATGTCTCTTTCAGAATAGCCTGCACAGTGCTGATTCAGGGAAAATATCTTTTCTGAAGGCGGAACCTTAGAAAGCCACGTATTTATGGTGATATGAAGGAGTTGTGCTTCCCCTGCAGTTATGGGACGAGGTCATATTGCAGGAAGAAAAAAATATTTGTGTAATAAAAACTGGCATTTTCATATCAGAAATAAACTTTATTATGTCTTTATTTTTTATTTTTTTAACTTGTTTTGCTTATGTTTTGCTTCTGTGTTATTTTTATGGTATCATGGAAATGCAAGGCACTTCATAAGCCAGTTTCACACAGTCCTAGACTAAAAGCTCTTGCAGTCTAGTGATAGACCAAGTCATTGGTTGTACAGGATACATGGAAATATGGGTATGTAGCTGCTTCTTTTTGTTGATTATCCAGATTCCAGGGAGTAGGATAAGGAGGAAAGCCCTCCAAGCTTCTTTGTACTCTCAGATAAGGTAGAAGTGGAAAAGTGAAATTTCCATCCACTTCTTTTAGTCTATGTCTTTTGAGAGTTTCAAGTGGCTCCTCTAGCATCCTTCCTAGAAGGGCATACACAGGGAACTTCCACCCATGCTCATCCCTCTTGAGAGGGCAAGGTGCAGCCCAGATTGAATGTGAAGGAAGATTTATCAGTCTAGACTGTGCATCACAAAGGAGAAATAAATTCTTATTTGGGATAGAAAAAAACAAAAAGTATTTCAGATAAAAAATAGAAGTTTTATTTTTTTTTTAAAGAAGGAAAGGTCTATGAATTGGGGATTTTTTTCATTTGTACTACGATATTTTGATGCACTGAGTAGCAGCGGCATTATAATAACAACAGCGAATGGAAATAATCACCTGTTTTCTTTCCAATTATATCATGTAACAGTCTACAAAATTGGAAGACTGAGTGCTCCTGACCTTGAGAATAATCATCTTTTTTTTTTTTTAATATATTTTTAAAGCTTACTGTCTGGGGTATATGTAATACAGATTAAAATATTTTAAGAACAGACTTTCTTTGGTAGGATAGATGTCTTCTGCACAAAGCAGCAAGCATATTTTAAATTTCAGGCTTCAGCTTTGCATGTATTACTGAATTTTTAATTTTGTTAAGCATAAAACATTGAGGGCTTGCTAAGAATATTGATGAATTCTAAGCAGCTTTTTAAAAGTAAGTAGTTACCCTAGACTCAGTATTGACATTCTTGCTTTAACAGCCTTAAGTCAGAATTTTGATGTAAGTTTTGGAAGTCTAATCATTATACATAAGTATGAAGACAAGGGAAATACCAGCCTTGGAACATGGAAAGGAAGGCTGCAGCTCTGAGTGTAGGTCCCAGCATAGCCCTGCCCAAAAATAGATATGAACCAGATTCAATTTTATCTGGTCACGTACACTGACATGTCCCCCTTCTGGCTTGCTATTTGTTTATGTGGGACGAAACCTGATGGGATCCCTCTAGGAGGGCCTGTTGCCTGTCTGAAGAGCATTAGCAATTTATTCCCAGCTGGAGTTCAATCTTCCTTCAGAAGACAAATCATGCTATCCACAAAGTGCCTGGAACCCAATTTTATTGTGATCTGACTTTGTGAAACTGGATCAGGAACGTATCATGTTTTAGCTGATAATATCAAGGTTTTCTCTGCACATTTCATCTCAGAGAAGTTCAGAAACTCCCACAGATGTCTGTCTCTTTTAATCTGTATTTTTGTATAGATTCTATCTGAATTTTTATTTTCAACTGCAGGCAGCCTGCTTAGTAACTTCAATCTGAATGTTAGAATCTGCTTGTTGAAGTGGTGGGCAGCAGGCAGATAAACTGCCTCACGATCATGGAGCAGGAGGACATTTGGGGTTAAAATAGCTGGGTAGGTCTTCACTGTTAGAAAACACTGCTGGGCTTTTAGTACCAGATTTTCTGAAGAGCAATTCTTAGACTCTTTATGCAAATAAGCTGGGTTTTGCAATTTTGCATTTGTCACATGTCAGAAGTGGAAGGAAGTCTTGGTCTATATGAATATCTTAAGTACCTGACCTCCCTTCATTTGAATTCACATTACACTTTAATTTTTGTGATATCACCATCCTACACTAAAAAGTGCTGAGTTAGTGTTGTCTTCCTTTACCAGTGCTATGAACTGCATTATCTGCATGTTGGTATAAAGCCCCACACTTGCTCGATGAGTTTCTTAAAGGGCTTAAGCTCTTTTTATACCCTGAGGCAGGGGCACAGGAGAAACGCGACATTCTCAGAAGGTTAAGCAACAAACTTTTACTTTAGAAACCTCAAACTTTACTCAAACTTTAAAAAAGAAGGGTACTTGGCAAATTTTAAAGCAAATATTCAATCGAAATAAAGCAATTCAGATGGCATTGACTTAGAAACCTCGAACCCCTCTAATTTTAAGTTACCCAGATTTCAAGAGAAGGAAATTAGAAGAAGGGAGAGCAGGGCGGGAGTGACAGAGAAAGATTAATAATCGCTGCTTGATTTCCAGCACAATTACGGCTACTGTAAAATCCAACTGCTGGGCTGTACCCACGTGTGTCTTTGTGCAACTGCTTTTATCTGCTTTGGTCTCCTGGGGCCCTCCCCTCCAGCAGGGGCCTCCAGTGTGCCAGTGGCTGACAGCTGTTCTGGGCTGGACAAGAGGCTCCAGGGGATGGGATGGGGAGCAGTGTATGCCCCGCTTTCCACAGGACTTGCCCTGCCTCCTGTTCTTTAGGGTAACTTGGAGTAAAGGTGATTTTGAACATCTTTGCACAGTTTAGGACCCTTTGGTTAATGTAGCTGGAAAAAAAGTATATATGCTGAATATCATGTTGCCTTCAGTTCTGTAGGCACTGTGCATAGCATGAGATTTGATTTTCTGGTAATTTTATGGTGTTTTTCATATTTATCTCTATCTTACAGTTATATATATATATATATATATATATTTATTTAAATCTTGTTTCTGTATAAATCTATTGTAAATATAAAATACCTTTATATTTCTATTATTATGTGGCATTGGAGTGAATAAATTAGGAGCTGAAAGACCAAAACACAAAATTGCTCCCCAACATATAGTGCTTCTGCTCCAACATTACTTTCCTGGTCAAGGATGACTTTGCAAGTAAAAAAGCCTCGCTGTTGTACAAAGTTACCTAGCAATTGTAATTGTCCTAAGCTGTTAATTATACCCAGGGGAATAGTTTCTGGGACAAGCCAGAGGACTCAAGTCAGGTTTAAACCAGTGTAAGAGCCCATCCATCTATTACAATGGCTAAACTAATTTATTATGGATTAAGTGGTGCCAGTTCTTTGTGTAGGAAATTCTAAAATGACATTGTGTTCAGTGTGCAAACAAAGATTATGGAAAGGTTACTGTACTTGAAGTAGTTTTTGCTTCTCTTTCAGATGTTGATGACTATATCTGAAACATGAACATGAATCTAGATCCTATTATAGAATTAATAAAAAAGCCTACCGAGACAGAGAGACATGATTCCTATCTTGATATTCTTATAATTTAAGGTTCTCATACTTTAACCTCTTAGCCAAATTAAGAATGCTATTGTAGCTAATGAACCTGTTTCCTTGAATTTGAATTTACCGGATCAGTACTCTTTTGGATAGCTAGATATAATAAAAAAATAATGGGATCAGTGCAGTGACAAGCTTCCTGTAAGAAAGAAATTTGAAGAAGATGTTCAGATTCATGTAAGAGTAATTTGAATTCTGAAGTTCTTTATATTAATGCTTTCCCTTTTTTCCCTAAGTTTTTTTTGTAACAATTGCTTTAAATAGTGTACTTTTCACTGTAATCTACTAATAATCTACTGCAGGCTTTTATTTGGAATAGAAAGTTTTATATGAAAAAGAATAACTGCTTCTCAGTTTGCATTGGATTTTTGCTGTACTCTGAGGTTTTTTTAATTTTATTGTAGATTGTTAACATAAAGTGTCGGGTTTTGGGTTTTGGGGTTTTTTGGGGTTTTTTTTTTGTTTTGTTTTCTTTTGGGTTTTTGGTTTGGTTTTGGTTTTGGTTTTGTTCTTGTTTTTTTCTTGCATTGAGTTTGCCTATTAAAATAGTGAAAAATAGCATTCCTGAGCCTTTGATATTTGACTTCATATAATAATATGATGAGATTTAGAGGTGTTACATCCTGTTAGAGTGCTTCTGATACCTTCAATATTTAACCTAATTTTGGAGTATTTTTCAAAATTATGGAACTTCCCTTCAATGTTAATTTACAAAATAGTTAAGATTAAAATTTTCAATTACTAAGAATACTGTGCCTACGTATAGTATTTTCCATGCAGAAGTTGCTTTTTTTTTTTTATTTTCCTGTAACATAAAATACTGAGATTTTCTGCACTGAAAAACAGTTGATTAAGATATTTGAACTTAAAAGAAAAAATTACAGAAAAGTTATGTATAGTAATACAATATGTACAGGCTATCAATTATGAAAATTCATCAGAGTATCTATATTCACATGATAAGCATAAAGAAAAAAAGGGATAAAGATTGAAATTAAAGAAGTGTAAATTTCTTGTGATGTCTGTGAAAGTGAGGTTTAAGAAAATTATGAGAATATTAGTCAGTGTGCTCAAATATGTAAAAAGAAAGGATTATTAGCAGAATTTTTAAAATTTGGATTAAGGCTTCTTTTTTTCCCTTCCTAGACTGTACCCTTATGATATAAAGCTGAATCCACTTGAATGGTTTTGAAAAGATTTTGCCAATTGAAAAAAAAAATATTCATGAGAATGGAAATGGGGTATACACTCCTTTCCCCCTCCTTACCCTATCCCTCTCTTTTACGTATCCCTTGCATGCCCTGATTTTAACAGAAAAAGCTTCCACTGAGTACTAGAGTATGCTTTCTACAAAGTTATTTGTGTCCCAGATTTGTTGACTCTAAATACTGTATGATATCAGCTAGAAAATCAGCTACAGTCTTGTGTTTAGCAATCTGCAGCCCTGATAGCCGTGTCCATAATACTTTCATTAATAGGATGTACTATCATCACACCAGAATTTCATTATGCTGCAGAGGCACAGCAGCTGAGTAAGGAGAGATAACCAGTAGCTTATAAGAGTTGCATTAAGAACAGTCATAGACATTTTGAGAAAAATAAGGCATAACTACCTCTGAAGGCCTTTCCTGTTTTCTTTAAGATTATCAGTAGCTACTGAAACCAAATTCTTGTGCTTTTTAAAATATATTTTATAAGGATTCTTTATCTACCAAAGTATTTAATCATTGACCTCAATAGAGCGTTACTGATATCTGTTTGAGGTATAGATTGCATAGTTGCCATTTTCTGGCAGAGATTCAATAGTTGAGTTGCAGATATAATAAACATCTTTTCTGGAAATGGACTGTTGCTTCTGGATTCATCAACATAAAAAGAAAATAACACTTTCCATATCCTTACTGAAAAAAAAAAAAAAGGTCTGTGAGATTGTTCAGGAGCCTATTTACCTTGGTTCTCATAAAGACATTTTAGAAACAATAATGATGTGTTCATAATTTAGTTTACCATTGCTATATTCTTTCATCACCAAAAGTATATCACATCCTGTATGGCAAAATGAGATTGGGCTCATGTCAAAGACTTTGACTTCTTAGGTCAGTCAAAATTAGTAAGATTAGAAAAAAAATTGATACACCTGTAAAAGCTGATTGGCAAAATTGTTGTTATTGTTTCTCACGGCTGTCATGGTAGTGTGCAAGGACAATCACAGTCCTTTGTTATACTGAACACTGTAGAAACTCAAAATAATAGTTAATCTGCTTCCTGAAAAATTAAATAGAAATAGGATGGGAAAAGAGCCATAACTTACTAGAAAAAATATGAGACCAAATAATCTTGTTTCATTTCGTTCATTTCTGTAGGGTGTAGAGGAATTAAGTTGTGCTGAGAGCTGATAGAGCCAGATGAAAGCAATTTATGATGGAGACTGTGAGGGGGATACAACCATAGAAAAAACGCTGAGAGGTATGGGGTTTTTCTATGGTTGTATAGAAAAAAGCATGTGTAAGAGAAGGAAGAGTGAAGGGCCAGAGCTAGTCAGCACAGAGTAGAGGAAGTCCTATCAGCATTTTAACATTTTTGAGCATCCAAAAATCTTTTCTTTTGCTGTTTATATATGTACTTATATTAGTTTTATGATATTATCCTACATTGTAGTTTTTGCATGATATTTACTTTTTGGGGTTTGCTTTTTTTATTGTTTTTTGGTTGGTTGGTTGGTGGTTTTTTCCTTTTGTTTTGTTATTTTAGTAGTGTAGTTGGATGCTGGACTACTGGGCTTATAAAAAGAAGCAGGAGTGTAGAAGAAAGAAGACATAGAGGTACATAGAGGATGAGGAGAGGGTGGAGTCAAGAGCAAGGAGCTAAACACTGTGGCCTGGTTAAGTAAAATCAGAGGGTGGCTAATGAGGTGAATCAAAAGGCAATACAGAGGAACTGAATAATTGCAATGGTAATAGTATGCCTTTCCAAATGAGTAAAAGCTGTAATTAGCTCTGAATTTAGCTGAAATAAAAAGAACAGGTATAGATTCACCTGAAGATAGAAACAGAAGCCCATTTTGTTCTCATATTTGTGAGGGATGGTAGAACCTGAACCAGGAAGGTGAAACAAGAGAAGTTAATGTTGCTTTATATGTCTGAGTATATCCTTACTTTTGCCTTTCGCTGAGCTGCTTTTTAATTTTTTAGTGTAAGAAAAATAGTATTTGTTTTTACCAATAATGCATGCTTAATCAGATGGATTTATTAAACTCCTAAAGGAAGACATTAGTAAACTAGTTGAGTTAGTCCTGCTGCTCACTTCGTCAATCTTCATCACTTTTATCACAAACCTATAGGTATTCATCGATTATTCATCCTCTTATGAAAGGACTTGGAAATACCACCCATCATCTAAAACACAAGATAAATATGCCTGCTCTCCAGAGTTACTTGACATCCAAATTGGTGTAGGTCTTCTAATTGCATTTCTTTTCTTGTGTTCAGTGATAAAGAATCTTAAACATTTTGGTGAGGAAACCTTTTCTTCTGCAAGTAACTGTTGTGCAGAGGTTTCTTCAGCTACTTTTCTCTGCCATTTATCTTGGGAAGACTGCTTAGACCAGGGTGCCCTTCTTCTTTTGTTGCAAAGCAGTTAACCATATTTCTAAATATGATATGAATTAAAATACGAATAAATCTGTTCCTCATTGCTTGTGTAGTAGGACAAGGACAGTATAGATAATGTTTTCCTAGATATTCATCTTCTTGACCCATTTTTATCCTCAGTGTATATTTTATATATATGTATATAATTTTTTTGCTTTAAAAAATATGAATAGCTCCTGAGCTTCATGAGACAAGGTGAGTGGAGGGAGTGTTTGGAGTGGAGAAGACTGAAGTATGCTCAGTGTCAGGACAGGTAAAATAGAAGATGTGATACTAAATATCTCATATGGAGAGACAGGTAATTTATCAGAAAATTATTTGCAGGTTTTCCATAATGAGAGAGGAGTTACATCTCACATCTGCTTCAGAGTAAGTGTTTGCTTGTTGATAACTCCAGAATAGTTAATCAAATGCTAAAATCCATCACTCTTCATTCTTCTGCCCGTCATACTACTGACAAATGACCTTGTCAGGAGTTTGCAGCTAAGTTCACAGAAGTCTTATTGGTGAAGATTGAAGAGTGTCCAATAATGGTCACATTACATTGGCTTACAAGGCAAAGTTAGAAGATGGCAGCTCTCCGTAGTCCATTAACCTTGGAGACAAGGAAGCTAAGAAGGGCAGCAAGAATTTAGCCGTACTCTCTCAACACTGGTACTTTCAAACAAGTTACTGGTAAAGACACTGCATCCTCTGCTGGGCTTCAGCCACTTGGTTGTCTCTTCAAAGTCTTCAAAGTTTGTTGTGTCAGTAAATTTTGTATTAAGTCCTTAGTTCTTTTATTGTTTGTTGTTGTAAGCAATAGCTCACTTTTCCCGTGGTGCTCATAATTGTGTATGTGTACACATATACACCTGTCTCATGAGGTGTTCCAGTAATTAGACCTTATTTGTTCCTTTCTCTGAACACTTCTCTTTCAACTGCGTCTTTTCAATTTTAAAACTGCCTGGGTAGGTACTGCGGCTTATGTAGCTTTTCAATGGTGTGCTTTTTTTCTCCTGTTTTGTTCTCTGTTCTTTTCTTAGTAACTTGTATCATTCTGCTTCCAGTTCTGACAGTTACTGAGCCCTGGCTTGATGTTTCCTTTGAAACATTCCTGGTTTGATTTCCAGATCTCTCTCTGAGATGATAATAGCTAATTTAGAGTACGTTCCTGTATATCTATAGCTAGAGCTACTTTTTTTCCATGTGCCTTACTTTGTTTTTATTGACACTGGATTTCAGCTGCCAGTTTATCATCTGATTTCACAGCAGTATAAGATCTCTTTTCAGCTTTCACAATTTTCTTTCTACCACTCAAAATAATGTATTGACATCAGCATATACAACTCACAGTTCCAGCTCAGTAAAAGCTGCAGCATCACAGTTTCCTGCTTTTGGACGTTCTGATTCCTGTTCATCCGCACTTTGTGTTGTTTATTATCAAACTTAACACTAAAATGGTTTTGCAATTTTCTCCAAGTAAGACTATTAGACTTCAGGCTGTCCTTGGCTTTTATTTTTTAATTTACTCTTTCTGATCCCCATGCCGCTTTGTAGGGATGCAAAAAGCAGAGGGAACATGCCTATGATAAGAACATATAACATAAAGAAATAATATCACTCACTGTTGTTTGAAAAAGGAAATTTCTGTTGGGTTGGGAATTGTCAGTATATTGGGTCTTTTTTCCAGTCTGATGTCAGTAGTCAATTGCTTTTGGAAAATTTCTTTTTATTGTAGAATAACCAGTTGACTTTGCTGACCAGCACTTATACTGATTGCTTTCCACATTATGATTTTTCAAAATTTTTCCTTGTCGCTTTTTTTTCCATAATGAAAGCTTTAATTTATTGCAAGCTGAAAACTTGTTATGACTATTGAGTGGTTGGAAATGTAAATGAGGTTGCCTTTTGCATCTAGTATTAGTTCATGCAAATTCACCAAAAAAAAAGTGCACTGCCTGTTTACAAGAATCCTTTACCCTTAATAAAAATACTGTACCTGGCAATTTGTTAGTTACTACATGAGTCTTAGTTCAAACTTTTAGGAATCAAGATTGGTTTTTTTCTCTTAGGTCAAAATACACTAAAACAGTAGGATCTTTTTCCATCAGCAAAGTTATAAATAATCTCACAATCTATTAAATGCCTTTGTAAAATAATTGACTGTAAAACTGAGCTTCTAGCCAAAATGACTTCTGACCTCATATCTCTAATATGGCATGTCGTTATGTTTGATACAAGCTGAAGAGAACAATTATTTTGTCTGCTTATTTACTTTGGGTTTTGTGTGTGACACATTAAAATAACTCTCTGGAAATCATCTGTTCAGAAAATAAGCAAAGTTTTTGGATTAGTCAAACATTTAAATATATTCTGGGATAAGGGATAGAAGAAAGTTTGGGAATTCATATTCTTAAAAGGTTGTCCTTCTTTGGCATCCTAAAACTTTTTTTGGTTTATTGTTGATTATTTTTTGTATTTTTTTTAGTCTAGATTATACTTTTTTGGCATCTGTATTGTAGAAGAATATTTTTTGTATAGATGTTTCATTCTTCATTCTTATTGGAATTTTATACTCCTTTTCCAGATGTTTAGGTGCTAAGTGCTTTTATGTTCATTACTGAATTAGTGCTAGAACAAGTTTTGTTTGAAGCTCTGAAAGAGAATATAAAACCTATTACCTTTGAGGTATCTTCATTCACTGCTGCTGATTAGCAAAGATTAATAGTATTTTAAATTGTAGTTTAATTAGATCTATCAAATAATTCAAACAGGAAATTAGTTCACATGTATGCAGTTAATGGAACTGAATGTCAAACTCATTATATGGTATTAAAATTTTGCCACATTTAGGATAGCTTTAAGAAGAAATGCTTGAAATAGTTGGGATTCACAGCACATACAGTGTCTCTGCCTTTAGGCATAGCCTAAGGCTCTGAACATTTTTAGCAAGTGGAACTCTATTAGAATCCATTTTCATAAATAAAAACAGAATTTAAGTTATTCTTCCCAGGGATTAGCTATCTGGGGCTATTCGGGAATGTATTTATATTAGTGTTAATTTCCTTAGCATGCTAATTTGACTTTATTTCGCATTTGTATGCTCAAGTACAAACTCCTCCAGGAACATCCCTATGTCAATCAGCACATGCAAATACTTTCTTTTGGTTCCATTTAAGCTATGCTTGAAAGAAATTTACAGAAGTAGATCTATGAAGTATTTCCAAGGGATTTGATTTCTCAAGTTAGTTTTACGTTTGCTATCCATATTAACAAAGTAACACAATCACGTATCCCTATAATCTTATCTTAAGTTTACATATGAAGTTAGAAAATATGAGTCCCTCAAGGCACGACTAGAATAGCTTACATTTTATAGCAGATAAAAAATATTAATCCTATGAATTCTCTTCCAACTATTGTGTCCTGGTAGAAATCCCTTCACAATCCCATTTTTCCATCAGTGATACAGGATACAGTTGAGTTTCTGCCTGAACGTTAGTCTGGATTTCAAGCATTTTTTTTTCTTTAGCAGATCTATTTCTTTTGTCTTTTTTTGGTTTTTAGGTGACTAGTGGTATTTCTAGGTCTTCATTAGAGGAGTATGAATAGATAATGAATGTCTGTTGAAGGAGGTACAAGAAAAGCAGTAAAGGTGGAGAAAGTAACTTTTACAAAAGGTAGTAGCTAAATGATGGTGTTCAAAAACCATGCAGTAAGTCACATATATGCACCAGGCTTGTTCTTTCTAGAGTGCTTGTGTTAGCATTCCTCAGATGCATATGAGCTCAGTGAGTATGCAGATAAGAAATGGACTGAGGATGTATCAGAACTAAAAGCATGATAATGTGAACACCAGTATTTTGTTTCTGTGAGCTGCAAAATATATGGATTTAAAGGCGTGATCAAAAGGACTGGTAGTGAAGTTGTTTTTCAAGATTTCCTCCAGTATTTCATAGTGCATTAGCTTTTATTACTTCTTGTTTTGCTACTAGACTTTACGTAAATTTTCCAAAGACCATGTTTGCTACATACCAGTCCCCTGTGTAGTTAGTCTTCTTCAGGAGTTGGTGGCATGCCTGTTTCTCTGGCTTCTCTTCCACCCTTGTGTCTGAGACAAGAGCCGTGTTCTGCATGGTCTCCTCTGAGTGTTCAGATAATCCGGTCATCCACAGAGTGAACTCCTGTGTGTGTGTGATGTTGAAGGTCAGTCAGAACTATCTCGTAGTTTTCTACATTATGACAAAAACCACTGCAGTTTCTTCTGTTCTGTAATGTATTATGTTTTCCTAACACATTCTTGTCTGTTCTTTGGTAAAATCTCACCTGAAGATTGACAGTCAGCACTTCAGGCAGTGGTACAGCAGAGTTTCTTCCCAATTAATTCTTTATTTCTCACATAATTTATGGCCTGGAAAATGTCCTCAAACTAAATTATTACTTTTAAGTTTTGTAGTGAAGCAGGGAAAAACTTTATTTAAAATATATTTTTTAGTTCAGGGAGGAAAAACAAAGCCCCACCTTCACATTATATTTAAAATTTCATAAATAGATTTTAAAGATTTCACTTATTTAATTTCCTTCAAAGATCCTGTAACTTTTTCAGAATCGGAAGACTGGATAACAAATGTCTTCATCAGTAGAAGTCCAGTTCTGCCCAGAATTTTTGTTACAGGAAACCTTTGTCCAAAGAAGTTAATGACGTTAATTCATAAAATGAAAACATTGTTTTCAGTAATGCTTCTAGCAGTTTTGCCACTTGAAGAAGACTTACAGCTGAAATGCTGGCTTGGAAATATTAGTCTGTTTCTATAAGATAATAATTTTGATCTTTGAAAGTAGCGAATGATGAAATTACTGTGCAGTGTCTCCCGAAGTATGTGATAAGCTTTCCTTATGGACTGTATAACCTTGTTACAAAAAAATTTAAAGCCAGGACAGATCCTATACTCCAGCAAAGCATCCTTTTTAGGGATATATGTAATTAGGAGATCCTTGTGTGCAAATCCCACTGCCTGTGCAGTAGGATACATAAATCTTTTCTTAAACCTATGGACTCTAAAATTCATATGTAGGAATAATGGGGACTTGTTTTCTGGTCACCACTTTTCAAAGTAATTCCTGAAATTTTTTGGGTTCTGGTTCAAATATCAGACTGGGGATTGTTGACCATATTCTACAAGATCATTTATTTCCATTTTATGAAAAACTAGGCTAAAAAATGCTATTATAAATTCTGAATAATGCAAAAAATATAGCTTTTAAAGACTCGAGGGTTCCATAAATTTTGCTCAGTTTGACTTTGCTGATTGAAGAGGCACCTGTAATGCCTTTTATATGAAGATTATTGGTATGTTCTTTGAAGAATGGTAAGATCTGTATGGCTGTCAGCTGCAGGAATGGTATCATTTTCCCTTGAATCCCAACACAGAGTAAGTGTCTCAGACTGTGATTTGCAAATAATATTGATTACTGCAATCCCATTACCATGTTTGATTGTTTGTGAGATTATAACAATCTCTCAGTAAGTTATGAGGATTAATCAGTCAAAATGAATCCGAGCTCTTAGTCCATAAAATAATACTAGCTTAATTTTAAAAGCTACAGTTACTTTAATGGTTTTCATATTTTATCTTTCTTTTACAGATTTAACATTTGTGATTGTTTCTGTAACAAATTAATAATGGTTTGCTCCACATTGCATGCTGAAGTGTAACGAAGAACTAAGCTTAATACCCTAATAGAGGACAATCACCTGTAATTGTTTCTATGGGTACAGTAGCTATATTTGCCAACTTTGCGCTGGAGTCCTTCACATAAAAATTATATCTGTACGTGTGCAGCACTTACAGCCTTTATTCATGCTGCTACATTATGCTCTAGAATTCAAGATTTTAGGATTTGACAGTTTATAGGACATGAGAGTACAAAACATAATAACTCCTTTTGATTAGTTATTTTCAGCAGTTGAGGTGACAATAGCTGAGATAAATGTGGGTGACTTGTAGCTGACATCGTTCTGCTGGGGTTACCAGTACTGGTATTATGAGGCTGGAACAAAATACTTCACAACAGCAGATACCTCACTTCCGGAGCAGGAGGTGGAATGAACAGCAACTCAAAACACTTGGCGGGAGTCATATATTACATTTTCATTTCTCTAAAGAGTTATTTAAACAGGACTGAAGGAATATGAACTGTGTCTAGCAAATCTCAGTGTCACTGTAGAAGAACAAGAAGAACACCTACTTGCAGTTAGTAATGTATACAACACTGGTGCTCAACACTGCCATAGCATGTGCTCTGCCCGCACAATTTGGCTTTGTTACCCACAAAATAGTAGGTGTGTTTCATGTCCTGCCATACTGTTTCAGCTCCTTAATGTATAAATGGAGTATCAACACTTAGTGTATGTTAGAAAACAGGTGGCAGCAAGGGCAAGGATTTTTTGTTGTCACAGCTAGTCATGAGTGATTAAAAATATCTCAGATTTTATTGCTGTATTTCGTTAGGTGGCATAGGGAGAATTCTGTTAGTCAACTGAGTCATTGGGTAGATCGAAATGTCACTCTAAAACTTCACTGATTTTCAGAAATGTTGCTTGGGTTAAGAAGAAATCAAGGGAGTCTGGGGGCAGGGGCAAGCGAAGTTGCAGTAAATGCAGTGAAGTCCCCTTGTACAACACGCTGCCGCCCCTCCTGGCATTATCCAGACTAGCACACAACTCACCTCTTACCCTGCTTGAACACAGTAGAGTGCACCCTGCTTATTCCCCTGCTGCAGACCATAATACCAACAAAGGCAGCAAGGCAGCTGAAGCCATTTAATCAAACACATCTCATCTAACCTTTGCCAGAGGTGCTCCATAAACAGAACAGAATTGAGAAGAACAAAAAGAATGGCAAAATCCTATTTAAACAATTTATTTCTGAAGTCTGCAGCAATGTTATTATTTTTACACACCACTGATGACATTAGCTACAAGGGATGAATGTAAAAATTGCTTTGCTTGTAAATGAGAGTAGGATTACTATAGATTGCATGAGAAAACAGCAATTTCATTGGACTTGTACAGCACTATCTTTACTCATTTTAATATAGATTCTATTTAGTGTAATGCTTTTGCCTAACATCTGCATTTTGTGACTGAAAACCAAAATATCTGAACAATTTTCTAACATAATATGTTACTGATAATATAGTGCATATTCAGAGGTACCGTCAGATACAAAAATCAGTTAAAATAGGAATTCCTGTTATAAGAATCAAAAAATATTTCCATGTCCAATATACTGTAAGTATAAGATAATTTTCATTCATTGTGCTTGTGAGAAAACAAATGATCTTTTTTTAATATGTATCAAGCTACAATTAAACATTTATTGTTCACGTTTTTTCACATATTGTCCAGTGAAGCAACTACCTATACCGTAACACCACTGGTTTCCTAACCAGATTATTACAGACAAGTTGCAGAGAGACAGGTTTTATTACTTTAATTTATCTTGAATTTCGTACTTCCAAAAAGGAATGAAATAGCCCCTTTGCATAATTGTTGTAATATTTTCTCCATGGAATCACATTCCATGATGCGAACAGAAATTCAGTATTGGATTAAATAATTGTAATATCCTCATAGCTGGGCGGTAAACTCAGACTGAGGTGAAAGTATGCATTTAAGTATTGTTAGCTTCAGCAAATCGGGCTGAACCAGGCTAAACCTTAATCAGCTTTTTGTTTTATGATTTTTGTATGTGGAAACAATATTTCCTGAAGAGCCTAATAATTTATGATCAGCTTGAGTAATTTTAAAGTAAAGCTAGAAAAAAAATGGACAAGACAACGCAAAAAATTCACATAGTAAAATCCCCTTGCTAATGACAGTCTCAGAAATGACTTCCTATTAAAAGCTTTTCTGAGGTATCTGCAATGTGAAAATAGCTAGTATGGAAACTTTCTACATTTAATTGTCTAAATTTCTCTGCCAGGGAAGGGCTGTAGCACACTGAAAACCACTACAGAGCTCTAGGACTGAAGGACCTGTGGCCCAAGATATTCGCTCTTCAGTCCTGCTGGTACAAGAGAAAAGCTTAGGTGGGAGCAGATGAGTCTTGGTGGGCAACACCTAGTTCAACAGCTTATGTCAACGACAGGGATTTTTGGCTTTTATGGCCATGAGATTCACTCTGAGCACTGAAGACTCCAGGGTAGAGACAGGATCCACCTGAGTAATTGGGGCAAGAATATCCTTGTCAACAGTAAACATCCATGTCAACATCCTTGTCAACATCCTTGTCAGCAGTCTGGCCAACATGATAACAAGAATCTTCTAAACCAGGAATTTGGGAGACAAGTGAGGAAGTGGAGATTGAGAGTAGAAAAAAAATGCTTCTGAGTTATGTGAAGAAGAGGGACCTCCGAAATTACAAAAAATAACAAATGGATGCCTGCCTCAGGTAAATGTACAGAAAGACGTGCAACCTGGTAAACAGGCAGGAGGAACCAGAGCACCAGGTGTGGTCACAAAATGCAGATGTGTGGGCAGTCTTGTTGACACCTTTATTAATTATCTGGAGGAGCCAATAGTCAAGTTTGCAGATGCTGCCAAATTGAGAGGATCAGTGGTAGAATCACAGAATTATTTAGGTTGGAAAAGACCTCTAAGATCATCAAGTTCAGCCATTAATTTAACACTGCCAAGTTCACCACTAAACCACATCTACGTGTCTTTTAAATATCTCCAGGGATGATGACTCCACCACTTCCCTGGGCAGCCTCTTTCAATGCTTGGCAACCCTTTTAGTGAAGAAATTTTACCTAATATCCAATCTAAACGTGCTCTGATGGAACTTAAGGACATTTCCTTTTATCCTGTCACTTTTTACATGAATGAAAAGACTAATCCACAGCAGTTTGAATGCTGTTAAAAACTAAAGTTGCATTAAAAATTTTAAGCGACATTCTGAATAAGAATTTTTTTGTCCTATATCATTTTATCTTATGAGGAAAGGAAAGTAAAGTCTGGGGTAATCTATTTAGAGCATTTTAGGATATTTTTTTTTCTTTTTCTGTTGATATACATTAAAGTATTTGTAATGCAGAAGTATCAAAACAGATTTTTAAAATCTGATTATTGCATAGCTAGGTGACAAATCTTTTGCTTTTAAATCTGAACCCTGGAGTTCAGAAAATGAAAAGAATAATTTGAATATTTTTATTTTGATTGCATATAAGCAACATATTTTTCAGGTTTTGTGATTATTATTTTTTATTTCCCCATTAAGTAGCCTATAGATCTGAGGAAAATATCCTATGTACATGTATAAATAAGGC
This sequence comes from Falcunculus frontatus, assembly GCA_013398115.1. Classification (NCBI taxonomy): domain Eukaryota; kingdom Metazoa; phylum Chordata; class Aves; order Passeriformes; genus Falcunculus; species Falcunculus frontatus. The sequence goes on from VZRV01001914.1 coordinate 142,762, forward strand.
ATTAAAGTTCACAGACATTGAATTACATAAGAATATATCTTCTGTAGTAGTAAGTTATTTTAAAGTTATTTTAAAAAAAGTGATAAGTATAATAAATAATATATTTAGAAATAGAAATGTTACTTCTCATCTTGCTTTTCATCTACATGCAATTCCATGTTTGAATCTTCTGGTGGTTTAACTCAGTGAAATTCTCTGTGACTTCAGTGGATTAGAGCTATAGACATCTTTGAAATTATTTGTTAGTAGTGAGATTATACCAGTCACCCCAAAGCTTTGATGGGAGCACTTCAGAGATGAACACATTGATGGTACTGACATTATACTAATATTCTCTTCTAAAAAAAATGCCATACTCTATGTAGTCATGTGTAAAAGGTTACAGAAGCTTGACACAAAAAACTGTGTCCTTTGTTAAAATAAATTGCCATAGAATATAAAAATATTAATTACTGAGAATCAGGTTGTTACCCAAGAAATGACCTTGCTATATCTTGCAGAAAGGTTTTAGGAACACAAATAAAGCTTAATACAAACCATTGTAACCATTCCATTATAGGAATTAGGTAGGATAGCAGATCCAAAAATAGTGGGTTACAAAAGTTGCTCTGTTTTCTGTCACTTCTTTCTTTCCAGTTTACAAAACTGGGTTGTAACAAAACATTCCTCAGAAAACTCTCATTCTTTCAAGTTCCTCAACGTCTTCATCAGAGCGATTATACCATAGAACATGACTTCTCACTAGTAGCCGTGTAATGCATTTCTCACAAGGTGAGAAGCTTATTTAAATGCAGGAGTAAAACTATATTTCCCTCTCTTCTTAACCTCACATTTTGAGTCCAATTTCAGGACATAAGAAAAATGAGTCTGTTTGTCTCTTTTGTGGACAGTAGTCCACATCATAAAACATCATGAATTATTCAGTTAAACTGGCAGGCTTTTGGCAAGACAGTCTAAATCCCAGCCAGCAGACAAGCTGATTTACTTCATGGTGCATTCTGGACACCTGTGGAATTATGATATTAAGTGTACTGAAAAAGCTTATCCTTTCTTATATTCAGAATAGAATATGGATAAATAAAAGATTCAATATCCATGGTTTTTTAACCTTCATTAAAACTAAATTGGTAAGTTCCAATTCCTACTTAATATTTAAGATCATAGAGCAAGAAAGTTTATTTGAAACCTGTATGAGATTTCCTGTTTTAATTGTTGTCTGTAATGAATTAATTCTACAGATTATCAACTAAAAAAAATCTTAAGCATACCTCAAAAGAGAGGGTTTTCTCAGTAAAGCAGTTAACTGTCTTGTTTGTTTCCCATCTTCAATGTCTTCACCCTGTCTTGCTAAGAGACACTGCCTTTATCTGTCTCTATAAGAGATGTAGTTGTAAGAGGTGTTGATCAAATCACCACTCTACATTTTGCAGTTAAGAAGGGATGAAAGGAAACACTGAAGTCCATAAAAGCATTCTAACAATCATTTGGACACAATAACATGTTTCTGTGTAAATCCCAAACAGCTTTTCTCTTTTAAGATGTTGCATTTAAATCTTAGAATAGTATGTATAATTGATGAAATATTTATAATATTTCTGTTTCTGTGGTCTATTCCAAAGTTGAGAAGTAAGATAGAATAAAGAAATTAAAAGTAAATCAAAGCAAGGTCTGACTGGTGAGGCAGATTGTACCTGAGACAGATCTACCCCTGTAAAGTAGAATTGTCAGAGCAGGTGTACACTGAACAATCTAGAGTTCTATTGGTGGCATTTTTTAAGTGTCCAAAAGCATTTCTATCACTATTATTGTTAAGTACTGCATTTAATAGTATGCTAATTATTTTTTCTGGCTAACTTGCAGAAAACTTGCTACCAAGATGCTTAGAGATGTAAGGATGACTAATGAATTTTTTTGCCTTCATTTTCTTTTCCCTGTCAGATGTTATCCATAATTGGAAAACAGCTAAATACTTATGAAATCCAAATTTATTAGATCTCTTTAGAGAACTTCCAGGTTAAATGGATTTAACTCAACAAATAGAATCCAATTAACAAGGTGGCTTATAATTAAAATAAACCATGCAATATTATGCAGGGGGTATAAAAAAGTAAAGGAGCTGGTATGATATTTGTTCACTGGATGACAAGGCACTGCTGCCACCATTCTCCATAGGGCTGGCCTTAAAAGAATGAGGAGATCAGAGAGTCCAGAAAACAGATGGCTGGCTGTTGCACACACAGGCTCTAGAGAGATGGGCATAATATGGATTACCTGCAACATCTGCCCACCAACTTTAGACCTATCAGATAGGTACAACATACTGTGTGCCAGAAAGAGGATATTTAGTGAAATGCAGTTAGTAATAGCATCTTGAACAGTAGACATATATATGTTGTATGAATTCAGAGTTTATATTATCCCAAAGTAACATATATGATAGACTGTGTACAATCGAGTGCAAAGTTGTGGGAGAAAATTTTTGTGTCTCCCCCCATTACTTACATTTCTTCATAAGGTCTGCATTGGCTTTAATTTTGCCATTTTTTGTTACACCCACAAAAACAAGGAGTCAGTGTGTGTGTCTTCTCTTTCATACATAACTAACAAGTATGATGCTCATCTAGAACAGTCACAGCCTGTATCAGTCATAAGCCTGCAAATTGTGTGACTTTTACTCTTTCTGAGACACACAGAATAGCTGTCAGCACTGAGATCAGGTACTGGAAGCCAGTTAGCTGTGTCAGTGTGGGTTTAATTTACTCAAATTATCAACATCAGGATCTTTGTTCTTAGGGTTGCCTGTAAATACCCTGCACAGCTGGGATGGAACATTGCATCCCACAGCACAGCCTTTGAAATAATTCCACTAGTTTAATAGTTGCTTGTGATTTTGTATGTCCAATTTGAGGAACTCTGAAGGAAGCTTAACTTCCAAAATGTCTTGAATATTAGCTGTCTGAAGTGTACGACCAGTGCTAGAAGTTAAGGATCTGACTGTTGACCAGAGCAAGGTTCACATTCTGAAATTGTCGTTTTATTTTTTCGTCTATGTAGTTAAGCCTTGCACTACCCTGGTAACATTGATTCAGGCACGACAAAATACACAGGGGTTGTAAGCCTATATCTTAAAAAAGTCATTATCTAAAAGCACATGAGTTCTAAACCAAGAAATTTATTTCATTTTAATCTTTCCCCCCACTCGATAAGGAATGCACCTGGCTGAAGGCCTTCGATGAATTGCATCATGTACGTCTTTCTGTTAAAGTGCACCAATGCTTATCTATGCTGTTAAACCTGGAATGCATATGAAACAGAAGTGTTCTTCATGGAGTCTAGGACTTCACTTTCAAAGCATTTTGGTTTCAAAAGATGTTAGAGTATCTTTTTATATTTTTAATGAAATACCAAGTTAGTAGTTAACTATTTGTATATCGCATTAGAGGACACAAGTTTCACAGTATCTAATAGCAGAGGACACATTTTCAGTTAATCAGATCCTAATACTTTGACATGTCCTCCCTGCTAAGAAAACTCATCTGTGCAAACTTGCTGTTTTTCCTTTATATTTTTAAAATTTGTTTTGACCAAAAGTGTTTTGAAACAGATGAGTACTGCATACAACGTGAATGTGATCCCCTAAGCAAATTTGTGATCATCCATGCATGATATTTTCAAGCCTTGTTTTGGATCTATCTCACTGTCTTGCCCTTGACAGATGTTGTGCACACCTCAGGTTTCATTTGCTTCATTTTTTTTTTGGGTCTTCATTAATTAGGAAGATCAGAAACAACACTGTTTTTTAATGCTCAGGTTATTTACCAAGGTTGATCATAGTCTGCTCTTAGAAGTGAAACAATTTCACATCACCATAGAGCCATTTTCCTAGTTCTGCTAACAGGAAGTGTTTTGGGTTTTTTTTTTTTTTTCTAATTTTAAAATATTTTTTAAAAATTAAACTTCTCATGTTAACAAGATTGGGTCCTGAAGTGTGAACAGCAAGAAAAAGATAATCCAAAAATGCCAGCATGGGGGAGAGTTGACAATTATCATCATATAATTCTAAAAAGCTGATGTAATCACTAAATAAATGTGTATCGTTGGCTGATGATAACCATATGTGTTGGTACATGCTGGCATGTAAATCTGTACAGCTGATAAAAATGTTTTAACAGGATATGTTTGTAAAATGGCTTGAGAGTCTAGGGAACAAATTGAATATTTGCTAACAAAACATGATTACTGATAATGCCTTTTCCAGATAGTTTTCCTGTTCAAATATTCTTTTTCTCTCAATCTTTGCAACAAATAAGCTTTCAAAGCAGAAAGAGATAGGAACAAATTTAAATGTGAGAGTTCTCTTTAAAGAATGTTGAGAAGCAACAAGTTTGATCTGTTTTACTCAGTTCTCTGTATTTTGACTTCATTTTTATATCAAAGTCTGTCATAGAGAAAGAAAAATTTTCACGTTTTTTATATTTTATGAGGGATTTGATAAGAAATAGTCTCGGAGCTTTTTGGGGGTATTATTTAGATTTGGGTTTATCATATGTATAGAAAATGTATTTGAAATGATTCAAAGTGTTCTTCTGTTTTAGAATTTATCTTTCCAAACTACTGACTCCTTTATCCCCTGAATTTATAAAGTTGTAAGTGTGAAAGACGAAGATGGTTTTCATACAGAGAAGTCAGATCTAAGTTCACAAATGCTGTTTTATATCCGACCATTTCTGCCACATGAACAGATGCATCTCAAGGTTTTAGTTTTTGTTTTCAGTCAGTCAGCATATAAACCGCTGGCTTTTATAAATTATCTTAAGGTTATGATGGGAAAAGATAGCACAGATTCTTTGAAATGCTCTTTAGCAACATTTGGATATTTTATTACTGAAAATCCCTGCTCTGCAACAGACCTAACAAAATATTTTCCAATCAGGTTCTCTTTCAGTAAAAGAGTTTCTCTCAACATTTAATTTCTTCACTATAATAGCTTGTTTCTCCACATTTTGACAAAAAAAGAAGGAAGACATGAACTCATTTGTTTTTTTGAAATCTCAAATATATTTCTGAGATTTTTCTGGAGCCCCATTCACTATTTTTCAGGTTTCTTATTTGAACATTTTAGTGCTTGCCTTGAGCAATCTCTAAATAGACTACAGCGATAATTAATAAATGGCAATAATCAATGTAATAGTAAGGAAAAAATAAAGCAAAATTCCCAGCAGTTTACTAGATGAAATGGAACTTTCTGGTCTTCGCCTTCATATATGTAATGAGGTAGTCAACAACATCTGAAGCAATTGTAGAGCAGGACAAGATATTATAGGAGTGTATTTAAAACGAAGTTTTCTAAACATTAATTAACATTCAAATATTTTGAATGATAAGCAAACATTAATTAATAGCATCTCCACTTCTAACAATTATATGTACAATACTAACCTGAAGCAAAGTACAGATGAAAAAAATATTTTTCTAAAATGCTTCTCCGTTACGGAGGGCACGTTTTTCCTTGACCTTTTGGGTTTTCTCCTTTTTCTCTTTCCTGTCTGTTAATGGTTTGTGTGTAGTTCCAAGAAATCCTCATATAGCCTTACAGTTTTTATTCACACTGATTAATGGATGCTTGTACTGCATGTTTGCTTTTTTCTCGTGGATTCCATACAGCGGTGAATGGGGTAGTTACAACCTCTCGTAACAAATTGCATCACTGTTTTCAAACTCAAATTACAGTAAACATATTTGGCTTATATTTTTAAAGTTTTATTATACATTATATTATTGTATATTATATAGTACTTAAAGGAGAATGTTTGCATTTATTTTAGTTTTAAAATAAATTCTGGAACTGAGAAGTACAAGAATACAACTTAGATATGGTAGTATTATTTATAAAGGCCTCTACTCATCCATGAACATCTTGATGTACTTTCATATCCTTCCACATTTACAGTAGGCGATATCTTGAGATAAAATATTTGCAATTGCCCAGTTATTACCATTCATGCACTATTGCAGAATTTATCTTGTATTACAGAATTTATCTAATATTACAGATTGTATTATCATTTAGTCAACTTTAAACAATTTCTTTGTGTAATCTAGTTTACAAGGCAATCTTGGTGCATTCATGAAAATACATGTTGCCTAAGACAAAATGAAGATGGAACATATAGACAATTTCCATTCTATGTCTCATTGGCATGCTCTGAAAAGTAAGAGATACTTTTCTTAAGATATATCACAAAGTATTATTTTCACAATATAATTATAACCACCTCCTTATAACATCCAATGAAACTACATATCCTGTAAATCTTCTCATTTCTGTTACCTGTATGTACTCTCAGCTGCAAAGATCTTTTGGTTGAATCTTAGATATCCAAAATAGCATTCACACTAACTCACACAAATTTATCCTATTCACTGTAGCACTTTAGCTCTCAGATACTCCCTTAATTTGATAGCTTTATATATGAACTATTTAATTTTGACACTTTTGTTCTTGTTTTTTTTTTCATGTACAGAACTAGAGTATTTATTGCATGTATTCAGGGTACTGCTCACTGCTTTAGTTTTTGCCTTAACTACTGACACAAAACTCATAATTTAAAGGATTGAAACCAAAAGTTTGTGCACTAAAACTTAGATCATTACGTTGGGCAAATTAGCGATGACTGTAAATTCCTTACTTCTCTAATAATGGTTTTTCATTCTCTAATATGAGCTTTAACTGTTGTCTTATGTTGCATAGTTATAAAACTTCATTTTTTTCAAAGATTTTCCAGTCCTTTTAAAGGTCTTTGTTTTCCAGATCTTTGTTTTGCTGCCATATGTGACTGAACTTAGCATGTGATTGTACCAGCTCATTTGACATTATTTTAGGAACAGTGGTCTTACGTGTTTGGAAAAATTATAGTTCCATTTTCCATAGTTTGTGTAAATGTGTCAAAAAGGAAGGAAACATTGCAGTTTGCTTCTGATTAGGTTTTTTTTTCCTCCTTTTTTATTTAAAGTAAGTTATCTCAATTTTTATGTCAAAGCTGCCACATCTCTCCTGTTTAGTGGCACATCCAACAACAGGCTGGAGAGGAAATGAGATTATTTATTCTCCAGTGTCCAAAGGTCCCTTGGCTTGAGAAGAATTACAGGGCAGGGTTCAGAGTATTAGGTGACCTGTGAGGCAAGAAATGTTAGGGGTTTTTCATTTTTATTAGGTCACTGCATTCTATTTTTTTCTTCTTACTTTTTTCTTTTTTGCTAAGTGTTCAAAATACGCCCAGCATTGCTGTGTTTGCAACTGTTTTTCCAAGCTAATTTTAGTCTCAAAAGTGTAAGTTTTTTCCAACAAGGTTATACTGCCAAATGGATGTCAGGCATGGTTGAATTTTGGGGGATTTGTTTCTTTATTTTGAGTATACAATAGGCTGTGTGTATTGTACACACATCTTTTAGTTGTCTGCCACAAAGATGGGTCTTTGTTTTTGATTGTTTCTAACTTTATTTGACTTTCTGGTTTTGGACTGAAATATTTCATTACAGCTGCTTGCTTGAAGCTAAATATGGGTCATCTGTTTCCAAGAAAGAGACTGGGCAAATCATACATTCTTCTCTGTTAAGCATGAGCCCAGGAATGGGTAGGAAAGGGAAGAAACTGGTAGAAGCCAGTTGAGAGAAGATGGGAACTAAGCAAAAAGGGGCTACAGTGAAGAGCTAGAAATTAATAAACAGTTTGAAATTATGTCAGTGGAAGACAGACATCAATGGATGGACTCAGTGATCCTTGTGAGTCCATTCCAACTCAGCATATGGTGTGATTCTGTGATTCTCTGATATGGGCTTAATTCGGAGGAAACAGGATGATCCCATATAAATATATGATTTCCAAACTTTACTGTTCTTTCTTTGTTAGTAAGCATCAGAGAAACCCTTTGGACAATTTCTTGTCTGCATCCAACTCCTCCGTCCATCTTCCATTTCTGTGTCCTTCTGGATCTATTGCAAGGATCTTTATAATAAGTAAAACGGGGCCAGAGCACTAGCTTGACCCTTGACCTGCACTCATCCAGCTCTCTTATCAGTGTGGTCTCTGACACATCAGTGGTCTGGGCCAGCCAGTGCTCCTTGAGACAGTGCCTGAGGGAGTAAATGCCAGAGACCATTCCTGAAGAAGCAGTGTGAACAATATGAAAGAAAGTTTGTCTTCCTCCACAGTTTTCCATTACTGTCTCAACACGTTTTCATCAACAAATACTCCTATGTGCTGCCATGTCTTATCCTAGATTATGGTACAGAAGCAGTTATGCACTATAAAAACACCACCATTAGCAGCTGCAGTCCACTCTTATTATTTCAGACACTTCAAACCAGAAAATAAAACCAAAAAAAAAAANTCCCTCTGGTCTGATGAGTAGAAACTCCCCAGAGAAGGTTTAATCAAAAAAAAAAAAAAAACAAACCAAACAACCCCAAAACAAAAAAAAAAATCAACCCCTGAACCAAACAATAACTTAGCTTTAGAGCCCTGTGACTGCTTTATGGGGCTCAGAGATCTAAGAGGGTATCATCCAACTTCAGAACTAAGAAATGTACCCAGTGCCTATTTTATATCAATGATGATAGACAATACACATTACTGGTACCGTTAATTCAAATGGCAGTCATCTTTGTGATAAAGATGCAAAATCTTCTTATCATTCCTCTGTGTTCATATTGTTATTGAAGTCATGTAGGGGGATTTATCATTTTTCTAGCTTTCCTGCTTCCCCTCAAAGAAGTAAAATTACTAATCAAGCCATACACTTGAGGAGCATGGTCTCCATTCATGTCTCCTGATGGGTTCAGGCTTCCTCCTTTCCCTCTATAAGTACACACGGCATTTGTTTCAACCACCCAGGTATCTGTTTACCCAGCATTTGTTTGTTTTTATTTTCCAACCTTATTCAAAATCAGAGAAATAACTTTTGGGTTCAAATGTTAACAGCAGGGATGCTCAGTTAGCATTATTCTTCACTATCATGTCTTTAGGGAGTCATATTGAAAACAAAAGGTGTTAGAAGAATATTATTAAGGTGGCAAAGTAGAGATGGAAAATTGAGACAGGGCTGTCTGTACAATTGGGTGGGCAAGGCTATACTTATATGAGCAGACACTATCATGTGGTCAAAACAAGTAGTGTTGTCAGAGCTCATTTGCTGGGCTGTTAAATCCTCAATGGTGAATTAAAGAAGCAGATCTACAGAGAAATTTGTTTCTTGAATTATATTCTGAAAAACTGAATTTCATTACTACCAGTACCAAAAATTCCTAAATCATTATAGACAAGCCATTGTAGACTTTTCACAAATCATTCATTTAAGAATTCCTCATTTTCTTAAGGAACCTGGGATCTAAGGTTGTGTGACTTCTCGGTATGTCAGCTTAACTTCACTGAGGTTTACCCTGTGTCAGAAATGGTCTGACGTGACTTCTCTTAATCAGTGGTGAACTCCGAAAGAAGCAGTACAAAATGGTAAACACCAACAATCTGCACTTAGAAGTTATTTCAGGTTTCTGAGAGTTCTTCCCTCCTGCTGATTTCTGTTCAGAGGAAGGCTTTTCTTAACAATTTGTCTTTTATCTTTACCAAGCTTTTTAGTGCATCTCCTAATTGTTTATTATAGTTGTGTCTTAGGTGTGCCTCTTTCCACTGAAATATCTCAGCAACTTCCGTACTTCTCTGCTTTAAAATGCTATAACCGAAATGCCTTAGAGGCCAACCACTGTTCAGATGACTTAAAACCCCAATCCTATTCTAGTGAAGCAAATGAGAATTTCTGTAGCTTTTTTCTTTTTTTTTTCTTTTTTTTCCTTTTTTCCCCTTTTTTTCCCTCTTTCTTTTCTTTTAAGGAAAAAGCACGGCTCTGAAAATTTCTAAATTTGAGGATGATATCTTAGTCCAACTGAAGTGACTTAACATTTTGGATTTTTTTAATGACTAGAATTTAACGCTTCATATTTTTGTGGCATTTGATGGTTTTCATTTTTTGATCCATCAAGACTTCTCAAAATAGTGGAATTCATCTGTTCACCTAATGAATATTACTGAAGTGGCAGTGCACTGTTTTTATGTACATATGACAAGTGTTCTATGATTAATAGAAAAACAAAGCAATGTTAAGAGTACTGGATATCTTTATAATTAAAACTTCCGAAATTACTCTGAGTGTGATATGTATTTCACCTGTTCCAGCTACTGGTAAGGAATAAAGTTTTATAAAACAACTGCTGAATTAGAATGTGAAAGATATTTCCTGTATTCTTTTGTGTTCTTATTGCAACTTGTTAGCAAGTTACATGTGTTTATATATGCTTTATCCAAAACACTGATGTCACCTATAGGGAGTATCTGAAGAAATAAAAAATTTCACATAAGGCAATATCCACCTGAGTGCATTATTAGTTTAATAGACATGGGCAGCATCTTCCCTAAGCCTGAATAACTAGATATAAAAATGTAGTTTTGGTGACAATTTTTTAACAGAGTATTTTCTGGAGACTTAAAATGTACTTTGAAGTGTCCTACATTTTAAACACTACTCGATGCAGAGAGTGGTCATTCTGGACTTCTTTGACATCTGGGGTTAATTTTTTTGCAAGACAGTCCTGTGTTATAAGCAGGTTAGTTTAATTATAAATCACATTTTATCATTATCAGTCATTTTATCATGTGTTCAATAACTGCTACTATTGTGCACTGCTGAAAACTTTTTCATTGAGCATGTTCAGGAGAAGCAATATAGGTTTCTTATGTGTGAGGGCAAAGACAAAAACTGGGATAGTCCTGTAACTGCAGTCTTTATTTTGATGTGTTTATTGTGTATCACTGTCTTCAACATTGATCCTACTCTCAATTTTTATACTTTTTCTATGTCACTGATGTATATTTATATTACAAACATTACTTGAATAGAAATGTTCTTTTGTAGACTGAAGTCTACTAGTCATTTAGTTGTATTCCTTTTATATTCCCACATAGCCAACAAAAGTAATTGAACTCTTGCAGTTAGTAATGTAAAGTTTAAATTGGAAACTCAGATCCTTGTCTCTTAAAAATAATTCCCTTATATTTTAGATCTACTAATCAGCTTATCAGAAGGGGCGTATTAAGGACTGTGATGTGGCATCACCTTGTTTTCATGATTAACTTGCCTTACCGGGTTTTCAAGGAGATTCTGCTGCAGACGAGGTCTAAAGCATTAACTTTAATGGATTAATCAAGATGAGAGAGAGAGAGAGTGATCCATCCAAATGTGCATTGATTCATCTCAAAAACGGTTAAAAATGAGAATGCTACCAAAAGCCCAGCAGTTGTAGATTTATCAGTATATAAAACCTGAGAGACCATTTCATTCAAAATTGCCAGATTAGTGGATCAGATGCCATTTTCAAACCCAATTAGATGTGCTCCTCAAACAAGGAGAAAGTCATTTCTCTAAGGGCAGATTTTATCAAGTGCTTCTCAATAGTTTCTGGGATTAATGCTAAGTAATAAGTAGATTTATCACATTATTAACTTACTAATACCATATCAAACAAGCATCTCTCTCCTTTGCCCTACTGTAATAGCTGCATTTGTGATGTCATGCTTATTTTTGTTTAAAATTTTAATTAAAATTCCAGACGTAAAGAAGAAAAAGTGCTTTGGGCTTGTTAGGTTGTATTTTTATTTTAGTTCTGACATCAGTGTTCTTGTCTTTTGTTTTATATATCTCTTCTCTAATGAGGAGCAGCTGAGGTAAATGGGATTGTTTAGCCTGGAGAAAAGGAGGCTCAAGTGAGATTTTACTATTCTCTGCAACTACCTGAAAGGAGACTGTAGTCCAGTGGGGGTAAGCCTCTTCTCCCAGGTCACAAGTGATGGGACAGGAGAAATTGTCCTCAAGTTGCACCGGGGAGGTTTAGATTAGATATTAGGAAAAATTTATTCACAGAAAGGATTTTCAAGCACTGGAACAGGGAAGTGGTGGAGTAAGCATCCCTGGAGGTGTTTAAAAGACATGTAGTCGTGACATTTAGGGACATGGCTTAGTGGTGGACTTGGTTAATGTTGCACTCAATGATCTCAAAAGTCTTTTTCCAATCTAAAAGCTTTGATAATTCTGTTTCGATTACACTACCTGTGTTTGCACTTTTGAATGTCTGTTTTTGCTTTTCTGCAGGCAGGTGGCTGCCTTTCACTGCCTGTCAGATCCTCTCTTGAAACACAAGCTCAGTCAGCCAGTACAAGGAACATACATACTTTTGGTATAAAATCTTGCAGTTTCCTAAAGGATAGGATGGGTAGAAAGACCATTTCTTTCATAGCTTTCATGTGAGGCAGAGTACTATGGTTGTACTGCCTAGTCTTTGATCCTAATGTGGTTTTGGTAACTAAGAGATGCTTCTGGGAATTAGGAGCTCTGATGTGTTGATGCTGTTATTCCATGACTGCATGGGGCTGCACAACCTGGGTAGAAGCTTCTCCTAAGGCTTACAGTATCACTTGTTTGGATCTATCTCAGTGACGCTTTAGGTTACTCTTAAGGCACTTTGTCTCATTTTTTTTTTTTTTTCTGAAGTGTAAACTTTCCTTTGAGACTTTCAGTTGTAAAGATTATACATCATTATCCTCATTAAGAAACCAACAGGGAACTTGCTCAAAAACAAGCTCAAATGAATGAATTATCATAATTATTAATTTATTTTATGCTTGAAGAGTGTGTTACCCTCCTATCTTTTCAGAAAACAGCAGTTGGCTTGTGTTCGCTTTGTCTGTTTTTCTTAAAGAGCTGTACAGAATTCTGAGCCATTTTGTTCTCTGTAGAACAACACTGTAAATCTCTAGGTCTTTAAACTGAAGTCTGAGTCTCTTTTCCTTGCATCAGTCTTACTTTTGATGTACAACATCTTAATGCCTGGTGCTGGAAATGCATGATTTATTTGTGATAGTTTGCTGCAATGTAGGATTTTATTAGCTATACTAATAGAAACTCATCACCTTTACCTTTGCTGTGGGAGGTGAAACAGCTTAATTCTCTCTGATTCAAACAGTACTAATCTGCAAACACAACTGATCCAGGAGATGCTATTTGTCATTCCCCTGTATAAACTCAGACTGAAAAAGATATAGATATATATATATAGATAGATAGATAGATAGATAGATAGATATCCTATTATAAAAAAAATTAACTAGGAGATTATATATTTTCTTTTTACTTTTCTATTTCTCTGAGGGATCTAAAAGCATGTTATAATATACAGCCCTTATGGTTTTGTTTTTTTATTTATTACCATGACATTAAGTGTAATAATAACCCGGTCAGTAAATCAAAATCTTTTACCTATTCTTGGTTAGTTAATGACAATTCTGTCTTTTCAAAGGCTTTGCCAGTATGGTGAGAGTGGAAACATCAATTTGTATACAATTTTTATTTTTGAATGATTTTCTATAAAGCTGACTATGGACAAGTTGCAAATAGAACCGTACATGCTTGTAAGTGTAATTAATTTTCAAAGGGAAAGCAAAGTAGGATGTAGGAAAGGAAAGAATGGAAGGGAACCAAACTAATGCTGTATGAAAACCATATTAGTTTTTGACACATAATTCCTCACCAGGTGTACAGTCAAGATTTCTTTTGTGTTTTCTTCAAGTCTCATTTTCCTCTTGACTATAAATGTGACAGATCCTTTGCTGACTCTGTGGTCTGTTGTGATGGGCTGCTGGCTCACTTATGAGCTGCCTTACTTCACTTGATTCATCCTGCAGAGCTCCTGTTCACCTTTGCTTTCACAGAATATTATCCCAGAGAATTGATTTGAATAAACAGAAGAGTCCACCTTCAGAGAACTGGGGGAAAAAAGCATTTCTCACAGCATATTAGAATAGTGAGGAATTGTCAAAAGGAGGTGGCCATAAATGCACAGTTCAGATAACCTCAGTTACTCATGTGAATGACAATTAAGTAGCAATATTGAATTGGCTTCTTGTGGAAGTTACACTCCTACCTTATTACTAGAATGCTATGTTTATTTTATCGACTTATACATTTTGCAAGGCTGCATTTATTTGTGCATCGATATTTTGACTAATCCATATTAATGAAATTATATACAGAAAACTGTAACTTAATTACATTGTAAGCAGGAGTGACACATTGCAAAGTCATCTTAATGTACTTGCACTTCCCTGGAGACTATTGGCAGCATCTGTTAAGCTACTCTCCATTGTATTAGAAGTGATTAACAAAACCAGCAAAAAGCCAAGACCTCCCTCCTATCAGTCACACAGCTGTAAGAATGTATTGCATTTTACTTTACATTGGAAAGAAGTTTGAAGTAGAAGTCAATGATACATGGGAAATGGAAGAATAAAACCCTTATTGTGTGTGTTTGAAAACATAACCATCCTATTTTTTATTTTGCCTTTGAAATTTTCTTTATTTGGTAGTCATAAATTCAGAATAAAAGTAGTTAGAACTACTGAACACATCCCTCAATCCTCCAAAACACACCTTCAAAGAGTGGTAGAGGTAACAAACTGCTTGTTATTCCTTTAGCACTGGAAAAACCTGGTTCAAATCACAGCTGTGGTCAAGAAATTCAAATTATTCTACTACTTCTCTTCCACATAGTATGTCATTGTAGGAAGTTAAGAATAGTTGTAATGTCTATTCTTATATTTGCATTTGAGCATGTATTTCACCATAATACAGACTTTCCCGTTTGATAGCACGTTTCCAGAGAGATCATTGCATTGCAAAGACATACATGAGGAAAAACATAGAGGCAAGAAAGACATATACAAAGACATAGAAAAATCTGTGTGTTTGTCAGCATATGCTATGATTCTAGGAGTAACTTCAGTTGCAATTGGAACTGTTAAACACAGGGAAATTTCGTATTCTCCTACCTGAATTACAAGAATTGGATGATTTTTACTCCCTCCCTCTCTCTCTCTCGTTTTGCTTTTTATTTTTTGGGGGAAAATAAGGCTCGGGAATTGTAACCTAAAAGAGAGAGAGCAAAATAAATCCAGTTTACAAAATGTAAATTATAGCCTAAGATTTATGAACTTTATTGATTAACAATCATCCTGTAATACAAAAAGTTACACTAGAGAACAGTTTTAATATTTTGAAGTGTTAGAGTTTTGGGGAGAGTTTTATTGGTGGTGGGAGTGTATTTTTCTGTCAAAAGAACAAGGAAATAGTAGTCTCAAATTATAGTCCATCTAGCAAATTATAGTCCATCAATCACATAATATGGCACGCTGTATTGTCATATGCTGATTCTAGAAGAAAAGTATTTCTTAAAAAAATCCTGGTGGTTCTATTTTCTGTTTATACATTTATTCTTTGATCTGTCCCCTTCTATGCTTTTAATCCCTTTTAATCTCTTCTGTATATTGCAGTCTTCAAAGTGATTGTGAGGGTAAATCAAGGTAAGTGAAATGAAGAGGATGCTTATGATGGAGTTCAGCTTGTATAGAAGTGAGTGTGCATATGAGTCTAAATTAAATACTCATTATACAAGCAGAACACGCTGTTTTGAGTTGCTAGAAATAATCATGAGGACTGGAAATGTTATTCATTCCAGAACAGTTACAGTGTTTTAGTGTACAGAAATACTGCATATTTTTTCTCTTTTTGAGGAAATTGGAGATTTTCTGAGAGAGAATACACCTACAGCTTTTAGTTCTATTACCTGTTGTGAGCAGGCGTTCTTGTGATAAGTATAGTTTAGAGAAGACAGGTATTTATTGGTTCAGAAATCTATTCTCAGCTTGTAGTACAGGTGGGCTTCCTGAGAAATAAGGAAGATGGTGGGAGAAACCTCTTTATGTTGCTTTTATATAAACTAAATTGTCCCTGTGTAAGATTTTTTAAAAAGCTTTCATCCTTTTTAGCCCTGTTAGATGGCACAGTTGCCGCCTTCCTGGTCTTTTTGGTAATATTTAAAATAGAAATCATTGGAGAAGTGGCAGAAAAAAAAAAAGTGAGGTCATATCTTTGCTTTGCTGGTTTGTATCAAGTGCTGGTGAGAGGAAAAGTTGTTTATGGAGTGGCCATTAAGAAATTCTGGAGAACTGATGCTAGAAAAACTGGAAGGGCTCTACCAGTGTAACTCCATACCAATCAGTCCCTATTTGGTTTGTCATAACTTGCTGTTTACTGTTAAAGGAAAATAACGGTTTAAAAAACTAAAAGACTAACACAAAACGTTTCATATTTGTAGGGGTCCTGGCCAGTTTATGCCTTATGCAAGTCAAGATTGGGTTTGTCACAATTGTCCTTGCTCAGCTTTTGCTTCTCGTTTGCAAAATGTAGCAATGTTAGCTGTAAAAGTTGCACCGCTGCAATGAGAGCTGCACAGAAAGCATCTGTGCAGGAAAGAGATGCTTAGAATTTGTTTATATTTGCAAGTAAAATGCAGCCCCTTGTCTTTAGGAAATATAGGTAAAAGGACATTAAAGCTATCAAGAAGATGAAACAAAGAAAACAATATACTGTTCAAAAATATGCGTAAATAATTTCTGACCTTAAGATTGGATGTGAACAACACAGGGATTTTCATTTTCAGTCAGTTACTATGCTACAGTGCTCTGTAAGGCTAAGAAAGTAGGTAATTGGAAAAAAAAAACCCCAAACAATTTTTTTTTTTAAAGGCAATTAATTTTTTTATGTTGTTATTGTAGTTTCCTAGTAAGAACTGGAACTTAATGTCTTCCTGTGCTGGCCGTTAGTACAACCTAATGCTAATACGAGTCATATTTTCAACTTAGAAGGACAGGATGTACTATAAATAATAGCTTGAGAGCTGGAGATCAAAGGGAACGAATACTTTGTTCACTTCTAGCCTTATCTTTATTTCATCTGTTGTTTGGTGCTTTCATATGCACTGTTCAACTCCTTTGCAAAGGTCCAGATCACAGAATGTACCAAAGGCAAAAAATAAAAGTAATCCTAGTATTGGGTTTTGACATGGATCCACTAATACACTTTTTTTTGCATAAAATACCATTATCTGAGTCAATAGGAGGCATTGTTCAGTGCTATAGAAATATTCTTTGTCACTATACAAGTCAACCTTCAGTGGCTCAATTAACAGTATTTAGATCCCTTCTTTTTGTACAACTCTTAATACAAGTATTCACATATTCATCATTTGACTCTTCATTTTGTTTATGTTTAAAGTAACAAGTGGTCCTAGATGCAGGGAGATCTTATATCTGTGTATTTAATAAAAAACCCTGCAAACTTATTTTTTAACTGCACTTCTTTCTTAAGGAGATGGTTATTTTAAAAATTTTGAATTAATAGCATAAACCATAACTATGGGGTCTAAATTTTTCAAGGGGATCACAATATTTTATATCAAATGGGGCTCCGCATACATCCATTAACTAAATATTTTCTTTCAGTTGATAAGAGCACTAGTATAACATTAACTGTTCTTCATTTGTCTGACAAATCTATTCCATGACTTTACTTCTCAGATATTCCATAATACAAAATGTAAACCTGAGATGTGAGTTGAAATGTCTTTTCTGGCTACTTTGATGACCTTGGACAGGTGGACCTGGATTCATCTTCCTTAACTTCAGATGACTGCACTCAGCTAACCCTCCTAAACTCCTTCTACTCATTGGAGAGAAATAAGCACTACTGGACTTGGTTCATCTGAATTGCTTTAGACATCCACTTTTAGACGAAATAAATATCTGAAGTTGCACAGAATATATTTTGTTCTCTTTGTTACATTGCCCTTCTGGGAAATGAAGAAAATGGTGCTTTTCTGTAGCTGCCATACCACCATAAAAGGAGGGATAAATAATAGTAAAAGGTGATGAAACTGGATAGTCCATCAACCCCAAAGATTCTGATTTATCTGTCCCCATAAATGTGCAGCAGCGTGGACAATGAGTCAAACAAGAGCGAACATACAGAAATGGGATGAGTAATACATGACTGTAGACTATGACATTGATCTGAAGTTCTGATGCACTTCATGAAGCATAGCAGGATGGGACAGGAAACTAACACAGGCGGGATCATCTCACCAAATTAGAATTATTTTGAATTAAGGATATTTTTTTTCATATGTACATACTCCAAGCAATATGTATAATCTTATTGATGTTATCAACATGTACTCAAACAAAACAGATCACATCGTTTTGCTATAGTAAAAACTTAGTAGCAAAACCTTTCATCACTTAGGTAAGGCCTAACAAGGTGAGAGGAATGGTAAGAATAAGAAAAGGTGAAACTGTTTTCTCCTTTCTTTTTTCTCTACAATTGAAAAATAAACGGAGTGCTTAGTTAAGGTTGCTAAAACTGCCTTCGTGACATTGATTGACTGACTCCATTGTAGTTGTATTTCAGGACTGAAACTGAAGCTTCTCTGGAGGGTATGTGAATTAGGTCTCTATGCGTAGTGAGCCAAGGATTAAAATTTAATAGATATTATATTCTTTCCCATGGAAAAGAAATATTTCTCCAGATGCACTTGAAGATAAATAAACAGTAAGAGGGTCTTTTTTATTGTTGTTAGTAAATTCAGAAAGCAGTTTATCAGATCTTTTCTTCTCTAAGAGTGTGAGTGGAAGAAAATTCAGTAACATGCAATCAAAGTGTCAGATTAGCAGAAATGGAAATACTCTTGTTAGCAAAAAAAAAGCCTAAAATCAAATAGTTGCTCAGCCTTTGCCAATAGGAGATTTCTCACTGAATCATATGAAACCAAGCTTTTATATCTAGTTTTCTCAGAGAATAAACAATGTAAGTTTATTTCCTTTGTTGTCATATTCTACCAGAATTTGTTTTGAACTAGGTATCATTTGAACTAACACTGTTGTTTTTTTCCTTATCCAACATCACTGTGATAATTACTGTATTTGATTTTTTTAAGGTTTTCATTGATGGCCTTCCTCATACTACATGAATTTAAATAATCAGGTTTTGTGTCATTATTAGGGTTAAAATATTTTCAATTTTTTTCCAAGTTATAAAATTGTTATCAGGATTTAGGAGAGAGTATACCCATAAAATTCTTTACTGCTATCCCACATCAAGATGTGATTACTTCATTCCAGCAAAATGTTATTTTTACTCTAAGAGGATAGACAATACAATGTTCTGATGGTATTTCCCTTTAGTATTATATCTGCAGCCTTTTAGCATAATTTCATAAGTTATATGGTTCCTGCAATAAGTGTGATTATTCACTCATCATACTGTTCACTGTTCACTTAAGTAAATAGCCTCTAGCCACCATTTTGAAAGTAGATATGAAGAAGATTGCATTTCCATAATTAAAAATAAAAATCAAATCCCTCTTCCATCTTCGTTTTTAAATTGCTGCTGTCAAACTGTACAAATGTACCAGAGAAAAATGATTGAAATACTTAAAAAAAAAAAAATCATTCTTAGTACTTAGTCTTGAATGAATAATAAAAAAGGTAGAACATTACAAATTGTTGTTTCCTCATTCTAATTAGATTAATAGATTATAAAAATCCTCAATGCTTTACACGAGTGTATTTTGGTATGGCAACCATAAATCCCATGCATTTTTACCCTACTAAGCATGTGGGATTGCTAATAGGTAGCTCAACAATCAATTTAATCATGCAATTTAATCTTTAAAATTAATATACTTTCATGCTAGCAAATTTAAAAAATAATAATCATCAGGATTATGCTCATTTAAATTAAACTAGCTTCTAGTATTTGTCTTGTCTTCTGTTAAGATGGAGCCTGACTGTTTGGTAATGCTTTTCTTACTTGGATCTACTTGTTACTGTGTTATAGATGGCAAATGGTTTTTCTTTGCATATTTTATTTTACTCATGATATTTTCTTTGACTTCCAATTAACATTTATTCAACGTTTCAGGGCTCACTGATATGTCCTTTTAAAACAATTGCAAGTTTAATAGGGCACAGAGCTGACATTTGTCTACAGATCAAACCAATTTCACAGGCAGAATTTTGATTTGAAATTATATAGTCTGAATGCAATCATCTTGTCTGTCTCTACACTTTAACGTTAGAAATTGTATACCAGAGATAGGATGGTTCTGATACATGTCTGTGTGTGCATTTTTCTAGATCATGCAGCTTTAGGAACTACATGTATACTTGATCATGTATTCTTGAATAGAAAGACATCACGGATGATATCTTTAAAGAAATGGGTAATACAACTCAGCATAGCTATGTTAATGTTATTAAAGATGTACCAATTTCTGCCAGCTACAATTCTGGCCAATAAGGATAAAAAACAATCTTTTCTCTTGTGCTTTATCGCTAAATGCACAGTGAAGCATCCAGCACTAGGATTTAATGTTGACTATAGCATCAGTAGCCTCATGACTGACAGATATGGTTACTCCCTCCCCCACAAATGCTGTTCCATGCTCAGACTTTCATCTGTTGGCATCTTCAAAATTGAAAACCTAGTTTTGAAGTATATAAATTTAATGTTAGAGGCCACAACCTCTATTTTATTCCACCATAATTATCGTAAAGACACTTTAGGTCTTTAATGTAAGGTGGAATGTTTATAAAATCTTTTTTTTTGCTATTTTAAATAAGAAACACATCTGAAATTAATACCGTAAAAATAAAAAAAAACCCCAAGATTGCTTCAACGCAATTGCATTTAATTTTCTCTATCTCCTTTAATTGTTTGTACGGTGTAATGATAAATAATAAATCTCCATGAAAAGGTTGTAATATATAGATAATGACGTGCTCAAAGCACGAATCTCACAGGCATTTGAAGCAGAGTTAACAATTAGTTTTAGGAGTCCAGTCTCAGAGATCTCCAGCTGGGGACCCAAGTGCGACAGCTTTGCCCATTGAGCAGCCACCGGGATAATACATGCCCTGAAGAAAGTTGTTTCAGTGGACTGGATCCTCTGATTTCTTTCACAGTAGGCAGGGTAACATTCAGGGTGTCTATCTACGGGCATTTACTTGAGTCTCATATAAAGCTACATTCTATGAATACAAAAATGGTTCTTAACTGAATGATGTTATTGGACATTCCAGTGTTATTTCCATGTAATCACATAGGCAAAACCAGAAATAAGAGCGCAGATGCAAGAAGTAAGTAATAATGGCCTAATTATTTTAGTATGCTGATATCAGTAAATTTCTCTGGATATTCCCCTGATAAGGTTGTACTATTGATAAACCACTCTTGAGGTGAAAGCTTGTATTCATCTCAAAGCATTTGGATTCATTAATAATATATGATCACCATTAAATTACTCGTTTTGAGTGACATATTTGAAAATAGTGTCAAAAACTAGGAAGAGGCATGGCTGTAAATCTATTCAAATTGTTCATGCCCTTTCAGTCTACATTAGTAAGCAATGATTAGTAAAAAAAACCGACAAAAAGCAAAAAACAAACCCAACAAACAAACAACCTCTCTCAAATAACAAAAAAAAAATCACTAAGAAATGAAACCTCAGAGAAATACAAAATAATCTTTATCTGTCTAGCAAAAAGAAGCTTTACACATAGCAAATATGTTATATTCAGTAACGCCTGTGATATGAAGATTTTGCCCCTTCCCAAAGAAGCATATCCTGTCCCTGTAAAGTTCAAGCTGAACAAAACGTGTTTCAACAAAAATATATTGATTCCTTTACATCTATCTGCCTGTATTTTGGTTTATCTACCTATTTGTGCACACACATATAAACATGCATAAACATGGGACAGAAGAAAGAGAGAAAGAAAGGATTTTATTTTCTTAGCCAGACAGAGCACATATATTTCACTTCTGCAACTCCTTTAAACTTCCAGTTTGATTTTTAGTTTTTTTCTATCAACATGTTCTCCATCTCCAACTGTAAAGCCCCTTGTTATTAAGTGGGAGCAGAGGACTTCCAAAGATAAGCTCTTTTATGGCAGCCCTAATCCAGTGGACTTTCCAGCTCAGAGTCTATTTGCTGCCATTCCGATTTGCAGGTCCAGCTTGTGCAAGGCTGGCATGTATTCCAGAGGTGTTTGTGCAGGCACACAGAGGTGAACATGTACACACACCCCCACACACACCATAAGGCACAACCAGCCACATGGGCACCAAAGCGAGCCGTGTCTAAGTGACACCCTCATGAGCACCCACAGCGCTCTCTCGTCCAGCTGATGAGCGTAAGAGCTTGCTGGTGGTCACGCAATGTCACAGACAGCACATATGCACACAGCTGGATCCAGAACTGGCTCCACATATGTGGTCTGTCCAGGAGCCAGACCTAGATCACTTTTGCCCCAGTTGCTGGCCTTGGTGCTCCTGTCCTACATCCATACCCAAATTTGGTAATTCTGATACCATTACCTAGGTAATCTTATCTTTTATGGCATTACTTGATACTGCTTTGAGAGGCTCTTCTGTCCACAGAAGGTCCTCAGTTCTGCCTTTCGAGTACACGTGCAGTTTGGTTGTTCGCACGGGACTTCTCATCATGACCACTCTTGTTTTTGTCACCTCCTCATGCTGTTCTTTACTGGCTCAAACAATTTCTTGTGTTGTGTTCAGCTAAATCTCAGGACAGCACATCTGTCTGTGTGTCATAACATAGTGACTCTGTGTGATTGTGTATAGATCATGTAGGCACTCTGTATGCTGTTTGATTGACTTGGATGCTACCTTGGGGACTGCCCCTTTTCTTCTACGCTGGGGCGTTGCAGAGTGGTGTATTACAGGTTATTCCACTGTTATTTCCATCATCAGTATTAGGATCCTGCTTTTTTACTGATTCATTTAATGTTTGATGCCAGAGCAATGCTTTCTTTTTCTTTTCCCTTTTTAAGCAGTTTCTCTGCTTTTCTTACTCTCTACTCCAATCATCTTGTAGCTTGGTCCCAGCCAACTGACAACTGTCAGCAATTATGAAATCAGTGAGAATATGCTTGCCAAAGCTGAAATTTATTGAGGACGCTCTGCACTCTTCCTGCAATATATGCTAACCTACCACTATCCCAAATTCCTCCTACACAGAAAATATTCAAAGGATTAGGACCACTTGTACAGTTTCTACATGACTGCTTTCCTCTTCTCTGGTAAGGGGGCATGGTTAGGAAAAGGAGCCATGGCTGGTGGTGGTTTTAGACAGTCTGACACTTCGGCAAGGAGACATGAATTTTAACACCTCAAGTCCTTTCTAACCTATTCTGAAGTCCAACTCAGTAAACAAATACTTTTAGAAAGGAGATAGTTGTGCATAAAAGACTTAAATTCACCTTTATGTGAGTACACACATTTCAGCTTCTGAGCCCAGTGCATTAATTCCAGGCAGATTTTTCTAAATTATGTCTCTTTGTGTTGATGAAAAGCTTTATAAAATTAAACATACATTTCAGGACTTTCAGGTACCCTGAGATAGTGCCACTTGAATTTGGAGCTAGAGAATATTTTGGATAAATCCCGTGCTTTGGTTATTCTGTCATTAAAAATACTTTGTAAAGCTCCTTGCTTCTCTTTACTTTTCCAGGACTGAAATAAGGTGGATCTAAGCAACTATTAGGTTGTTTAATAACTATAAAGTTATTTACATTAGTTAAGAGCAGTATTACAGCTGTATACAGAATTCAGAATAAATATTTGTTACCTAAGTGTCTGCACAAAGACACTGTGGTACTTCGGTTCAGAAGAGCTTAGATTCTTTCAAAGCTCACTTTGTAAGATATGGCCTGAGGGAGAATAGTAATGCCATAAACAAATTCTATGCAATCAAATATATATGCATTTCTGACCTAATTTTACATGTTTGCAATTAATCCAAATCACAGTTTAAATTGTTTTAAATAATTTCTTACAGGCATTAAGTCCAATATGGTATTTCAGGGACTTAGAGAAAAGTTTAGAAACGTTTTTGATCTTTTGAGGTATTTCATGAATAGGAGACAGGGTGTGCATTATCATAAAAATACTTTTGTGGAAAATGAGAAACTGAGGGATAACCTGACACAGTCAAAATATGTTGCATTTATTTATTTTTTCAAGGGCTCTGAAAAGTAGAAAGTATTGCCTAAGATGGTGTTTGCCTGAAGATACTACTTCTAAGACCTGTTATGTTAACCCTAACACTGTGTCATACCTTTTGTAAATCTTGCTATGAAGAAACAAATAACCATCCACCCTAAGCAAGCTGAAAGTCAGCGAGAGGACGTTTGTATTCACCTCCAGTGTTACCTCCCAAGTTTCCTGGCTGGAAAAGTAAAACATCATAATAATTTCTGCCATCTATAAGTTTAGATAGTTTCAAAATACTGACAACATTAAAATAGATGATGAAAGCTACATGAACATCCAGCTTGCGTTGGACACTTAGCAAAGTAGAGTAGAATGCCTGAAATAAAAACAATTTGTTAGGGTTTTTTTATAAATATGCATATGCTCTTATAGTGGCCTGACTGATTCAGAATGGGTCAGGGGACATGGTCACAGTTTGAGATCCCACAAATGGGATCATACATATTTTATGTGTGTGCCTATGTATAGTAAATTACCAGAAAAGTAGATGGCAAGTGGAAGGCAAGAGTCCAACAGAAATTATTTTAATCAGCTTTCTTTTCTGCCTATTATTCACATTTGTTTTTTCAAGTCATTATTGCATTCATAGTCAGATCTCCATCTTTATTATACCTTCATTAACCTTTTAAATCTCCTATCTGTGTACAGGAGCCTTTCTTTCTTTTAATTATCTGTTTAAAATTCACAAATGGTAGCTGCTACCATTTCGGCTTTTTGACATTTTTCACCTGCAGACTGTGAGAAACAGATTTAAGAGTCTTGTTCTGCTGCTTTATGTTGCATCCTGATTTTAGCTGAAATACCAGAGCTGGAATTCAGTCAGTCATTGTCATTCGGGAGATGTTTGAGTTGGGCTTTTGTGCTTTGTGGGGTCAGCAGACCTTAGCTGAATTACAGTCTTGAGGGTTTTTTTTTTTCCAACCATGTGTTATTTTCCTTGTCCTGTCCCTGTTTCTTCCTTTTTAGTACAATCATAAAATATCCCATTTTGGACATTTTATGCAGGGATTCCATTTTTTTTGCATGTAGATAGGATCACTTGGTTTGCAAATGAGTCAGTTCTCTTATCATCAGTCGATTTATACTTTTTAAGGCACACTTGTCACTTTCTAGCACACTGCTACCTCCCAGCAAATATGAGATAGAAGTATTTATTACACCATGCACTATCTGATGTACTTCATTCCTTTTTTATTCATAGTCATCAAGAGTGTTTTCTGTTGCATCTCATAGAACATCTGGTGTAAAGATATGTAGGGTCAGAGTAAAATGTTTCTGTTACATTTTAGTCATTCAAGCAGTTCTTTCTTATCTCCTAATCATATTATTAGCACTTAATAGCAGTCGCCATGGGACCTGCAGAACCAAACAGTGGCTGAGGCTCTGTGGCATTACATCTATGTTAAAGGTAACATCTGGTCCTTGCCCCCTTGAAGGTAAGAGAAGAAGTGAAGGGAATTTTAAATATTCATTTTTGCGCTAGTTTGAACCTCAGTACACAGTATGATTCACTGCTAGGGAAGAAGTGGTGTTATCAAGCTTCTGTTATCACACATAGGGATTAGAAAGTTAGGAGGCAGACTGAGTTTCTCTCATGGCTCCTGTCTAAAGTAAGGTGGTGAAAAGAACACATGGTACCTTTCCTGCCTGTCTGGTTCATTCATTAATGTTACCACTCTTTGGCTCATAACCTGCCTTCTTCAAACACACTTTCTGTTATAAGAAACTCAGGCTGTCTGAAAAAGTCCTTGTCAAAATCTGACCTTCATCATCTTTGTCGACTTTCTGCGCATTCCCAGCATGCTGCTTTTCTCATAGTCAGTCCTTATTATAACACATAGGCACACTGCTTGCCAGAATTCCCATGAGATAAAACTTTAGCCTTCTTTTACAAGTATCAAATATCCTTTTAATATTCTTCTTTAATTCTGATAGTGCATCTCTCTGGGTGCAGTTCCTTGAAACTCATGCTTTAATAGTTGTGAATGTCTGCTAAAGAACTCCAAAGTTTTATTCCTGTAATATCCATCAAAAACTCTAGCAGAGGAGCAGTATCTTTTTAACTGTCAGGCTGGCAGAGATTTCTCAGAGGTGCGTTTGTTTCTTTGTCCCTTGTACTTTCTTTTCTTGTGTGTGTAATAATAATACTGGAATACGTATAAATGTGAACTATGCTAGCTAAAATAATTCTTTGTTGTCATGCTACGGTCTTTGAACCACAATTTCTGCAGGACGTGGTGTCAGTTGACAACCTTATCATTATAGGCAAGCTTTTATGTTATACTTAAAAGCTTTCAATCTTGTTGTCATACCAATTATTTTTTACTTAGACAAAAGAGTCTCATTTTATAGGAAAATATCTGACAGATTAATAATATTTCCCATGTCCACAGTCCCATTCCAAGAATTGCTCAGTACTTTACACACATTAATGAATTAAACTTTCCAATAACCTTCTGAGGAGCTGTTATTATTATACAGACATGGAAACAGTGGCACAGAGAAAATAAAAATAAATTCAGACAGCTTATTTGGAGCAAGAAAGGGAACAAATCCCACAGTCTTAGTCTTCCATTCTGACCATTCTGGCCACCATTCTGACTTTTGTTCAAAAAGAGGAAGCTTTTTCTTTGTCATCTTGGCTTAGGTAAACAATGGTTTCTCATACTAATCTCATTTTTAAGGGAAGGTTTATCTTTCTCTAGTAATTTATATTCCTGTCTTTACTTGATGCCTTGATGGGGCTACCTGAAAACAGAGGCTAGATAAAATTAAGAGGATAAAAGTGAGTATTTATTGAAGGGCCTTCAGGTACATTTTGGGTAGTCAAAAGCCTTCAGAGAAGGCTACACCCAAAATGGATGATGGGTCACGATTTTTTCACACGTTTATAAGTTTGGTCCATTTGCATATCAGGGTTAATTCTCCAGTTACAATAATGAAGTTATGACCCCAAGTTTGTTGTCCCCTTTTAGAGGCTTTGTTTACATATTTCGAGGCCTGAGACAGTAAGGTGTCCTTGAAGTTCAGGCCCAGACAGGGTTTGTTTTGGCTGATCAGGGTGGGAGAACAGTAGCTAACAGGCTATATGGAGTTTTAGAGTTACACAATAAAGCATTACAGGATCTGAAAAACATAAAAGCTGAAATCCTAAGACATCAACTCAACTGGCTAAGGAAGAAGACAGCATAAAAAGAAGAGGGTGAGGGGAAGACTTCAAATCCTGTAAAACAGACACGTCTGTCTTCCTTTCTCTTTTTTCCTTTCTGTCTTCTAAATCCTTCTTAAATGAATAGGTTGAACAGGCAGCCTTTCGGAACTGGAAGACTTAAGGTGCTTGTAGCGTGAGCTCTTTCAGATTCTTTGGACAACCTTGTATGAAATTTCATGAGATGACCTTTCATCCCATGGCCTCATGTAGCCCTTTACATATGTCAGCAGTGCTTAGGGCCAAGGTTGATCCCACCTAGCTTCAGGTGTTTTTCGAAGTCCCCAGTGTCAAGGTCTTCGTCTCTCTAAACACCTTTTGTCATCAATGGAGAGATGAAAGAATCTCCAAAGAGTTCTCAGTTGTGCTGAGTCACTTTCTAAGGAGAAAAGGGTCTCCCTCCACGCATAACGAAGGAAACTTGGTATACCATGCTCTTCATTTAGGTTAATTAGTGAAATGTGTAAAATCAGAGCGGCTGCTGCAGGATTTAGTGCAGAGCACTGACTGAATCTGTATGCAAAACTTTGTAGTACATCCAATGAAGGCTAAGTCCAAGCTGATCTTTTGACAATGGACACAGATGTGCCTGTATATCAGTGCAGGTATGTAGCGCCTTCCTGCTCTGAACCACTGCATTTCATCAACACATGTATAATGGGATACAAGTTTTTCCTCCATATGCAGGTAAACTTTGTGGGAGGAAATGGCAAGCTGAATTATATCAGGCTCTTAAGTTTTCTTTTTTAACTCTGATGCACAGGATGAAGCAAAAACAGCATTGCAGATGAGCGGGAAGATGTGCAGAAATCAACAGATGAGTATATCACGAAGTGAGAAAAATCATAGGGTAGCACTCCTCCTGTAAAATTGCTAAGACACTGGTAAATTAGATTTCTGAGTTACGTTAGTGACTCAAAGAAAATGCAGAAACACTGTTGTTTACCTGTGTTCTGAGAATTAACTCTGCAATCTCACGTTAGTATTTTTAAAATACTTTAGAAGCTATTTCCTGTGTAATATTTTACTCTAAACTTAAGCAATTCTTCAAGGGCTGTGTAATCAAAAGTGCTGAGATTACCATTAGAACCATTTTCTCTTAGCTATATACTCCCTTGAAATTTGGTATGGAGACTCAAGAGACAAATTCTGTATTTTCTATCTTATTAAAAGAACTTAAGAAAACTTAAAAAATACAGAATATATCTTTCCTTTGTTGCTGCACCCAGGCCTTTATATTTGTAACTTTTTGCTCTTCCTGCTGCCTGCAGTAGATATGAATATATGCCATTGACTGGATCACCTCAGGTGTGTCAGAACAGGACAAGCTGCAATGGATTGTGCTTGTTCATTCAGACAGATGTCAACTGACGAAACTCAGCTTAGACAGAAGAAGACATGAGAGACTAAACAGATATGGGGCAGAAAAGCTGTACTAAATTTATGACTTTTAAACAGGAAAACCATGATTTCCTGGAGGTCCTGGGTAGAGCCAAGTAGAAATTATATTAAATGGAAGTTTCACTTTTTGAATACCATCAATTTTCAGTGATAAGAAATTTAATTTTTTTTTTAATTTGTGTTGAAACACGGTTGCTTAGTTCATGTCATAATTGCAATTCTTACTCTTGTCAATCTTATTCTTTACATAATATCAGTATTTGCACTTGGGCTGATTCTTAATGATGTAATTTATGATTCTGAGAGGCAAGTGGAATTTGAATTAGAATAATATTTGAAACATTCTTGTATTTTATAAAAAAATATATTTTTCTGGGCGTTAGCATTGATGTAAATTATACGATGTACAGTCATCAAAGTCAGAAACCACAAATGTCTTTGAAATGTTGCTGAAAACTGTCCAAGAATGTATTTTAAAAAAAGAACAACATTTCATGCAAATCAAGAAAAATTTTCTTGATTAAAAAATCTAACTAATTCTCGATGATCTAATAATTATATTTATATATATATATATATATTTACCAGAAAAGAAAAATTAAAGGCAGTGTGTGGCAAAACATTATATTGATTTGCATGTGTCCTAACAAGTATTTCAGAGGATCAGGTCATTATGTTTGACACAGAGAACTGCAAACAGAAACAATATAAGGATATAAACTGTTATCTGTGGGAGCTGGAATTGATTCTGTACTGTAGTTTCAGTAAGTGAACACATGGAGTTAAAACGAGTTTTCAGAATTGTCTTTTTCTTCTTTTTTTTCCTTCTTTTGGCATTTTGGGGTTTGGTAAGCCCCCCTCCAATAGGGTTAAGCATTTATTTTTTATTTTTATGAAACAATAATCTGCACAAACTGCATTGAGAAGACAAATCAGGCTCTTTCTGTTCAATGCCTAAGTTCTTTTTTTCTTACAGAAAAGGAGGAGTATTTAGTTACACCTTGTTTGTAACTGAACACAGCAAAAATAGGTATTTTTCATTTATAGAAAAGAAAAATTAGATTAAAAATTGATTAATGTAATCGATTAAAAGGAATTCAAACTGCTGTGCTTAATATGCTTACAGGTTTCGGTGCATAAAATACACTTGCAGGGAGGAATAGCATCAGTTGCTTTTCCTGATGTCCAGTAAGCTGCAGGAATGCTGCCCAGACCTTTCCTATGCATCCTTCTGTTTTAGTTTCTGCCTAATTTCCATCTTTTAGCTGATTCTTTTTTCCAACGAACTTAGATTGAAGTAGGTAGTATGAATTAGCCTCAACTTCCACATCGGTCATAAATTTGCTGATACTTCACTATACAGAAGAAACAGTAATGAACATGTAGTGTGTTTGGTCTCTCATGATGAGTTCTGTTTTTGTGGAAATTTATCTAAGGTATTTTGATAAATAGGTAAAATTCTATATTGAAAGTATACAGGTAATTTAACTTCCAGTTTTACTACTTCAAAAGGGGGGGGTTTTACTCCATTCTAGACCCTACTCACCATGACGTTTCAGACTGGGCTCAAAGCCCTTTGATGGTCAATTCTTTGGTTTTGTTATGCTGCTATTGATTTCATTGCTGGTCTCTGACGACCTGTGCTGGAGCCTTGGCCAGTCAAAGATGACAGAAACTTATTTGTACCTAAAGGCAAAAGGTTGGAGCAGCAGTTTCTGAAACTTTTCCTGTTGTCACAGCACTTTCAGGAAGATAATTTACCATGATCGTAAAAACTAAATAGCATATGACAATAACTTGGTTTGCAACTCTTTTGTGCCTTTAAAAAATGGCACCGGACCTGAATAGAGAAAATTATTTGAAAGACCAGGTAGGTAGGAGATGAGAAGGAAATAGCCATATGTGATAAATAGGTAGCAGGCAAGAGAGCCTTGAAGAGATTGAGTCTTGATTAAGGGTTGTCAGAAGATGAAGTCCAAGGAACAGTATAAGGTGTTGAAAGTAATAGGAAAGAGATCTTCAACAGAGATTTTGAGGTTAATGAGGAAAGGAAAGGGGATGAGGACAAAGAAGGAAAAAAAAAAGATAAACGGCCTCAATTAGCTCTTTTAAAAATTCTCTAAGATACTTGACAAAGATGGAAAGAAAAGCTAAAAGAGCAGAACAGCTCTTACAGGTCTGTGTCTCCGAGAGAAAAGCTTTAATAGCTGTAAGTAACATTTATTATCTCAGTTTTAGTGGTGTGCTTGACATACAAGCAGTGAAACCACGGTTATATCAGGTTGGCCAAACAGTCAATAGTGTACATGAAAGGTGAGTGCTCATTACTTTGTCTTTTAAAAAATTTTTCCAAGTGAGCTGCTTTTGATCAAAGGCACATAATTAAAGAATTAAGCAAGTTTACATCTAATAGACTGCCTGCAGTTCTCCATTACATTTTTACCAAGTGATAGTCTACTTTACATGATTGTCTTTTATACTCATTAGGAAACTAAGCAAGCTGATTGTGTTTCTCTGAGAGGAAAGTAAATGTAAGCTAGAAAAGGTGACTAATGCTTTAATGAGATGAGCGTGGTGCATACTCACAGCCTGCTTTTCTTCATTTAGCACGTGCATCAACTTCTAAATTATCTTCAGTTTTCACATGGAATAATGATCATTTGCCATTTTGGTTGTGCTGCACTTGGTGTTGGCCAGTCATGGAGATGGCTGGCGTTCTGGAAGAGGCTTCTTTCTCCCTGAAAACAAAAGTAACAGTGATTAGTTCAGCTTCTTAGTTGGGGCTCTATGCTATAACCCAGCTTGACATCAGAAAGGCAACACTTTTTTACGGTTTTTTATTTTTCTTCTTCATTCTCTCTCCCTTCTGTCTCTTCTGGAATGCTTTCTGAACAAATTCTTTGCTTGAGGAGGAATGTGACATTCTTTTGCACTGGTTGATAAATATTTATGCCTGAGAACAGCATAAAGCTCTCTTTTGGATGCTTTCCCATTTTACACTGTGCTGGCTTTTGGCCTGATCTCTGTATTTAGAAAACACTGTGTATTACCTGCATGCTTTCTTGACTCGATTTCCTATTTCTAATGGGTCTGCAGCCAGTACTGCATGAGAACGGTATTGCAATATTTTCACTGAATTGTCAGGATACTTGAATAAAGCAAAATGAAAAATAGGTGGCTTCTTTTCTAGGTGTATAAGCACATTTTAAGGAGAACTTTATAGATAGGCCTGGAAAGGATATAGTACGCAGAGCATGAAAACAGTTTTGAGCCCTTCAATACTCTGGTAAAACTGAACAGCTGTGAATGGATTTAGAAATAGCAAAACATTAGAACTCCTGTGTCAGTATTAATACAATCCCATTTCACAATCATGGGTTTTTTCCCTGCCCTTTTTCTACAATGTATTTCAGATTTTTACTTGTTGGAAAACAAACTCTGTGTACATCCAGTGAAATATATTTTCATTATTAAAGAAATTGTTCTGCCAATTTTTAGATCATTTGAGATCTACAAATGTAGAGCATTTATGGATCTCCTGAGCTCAGGCCATTGCTATAGGCCAGCATGTATTGACAGAGCTGATGAGGGATCTCCCCAAGCTTCAGACCAATGTTTGATGTCAACCAGCTTGGCTGCAGGGCAGATTAGGCTGGCTAGCCTTCATGGTTGTATGAGCCACATTTCCAACACCTCCATGCAGGCAAGATTCAGAACTGAGTGCTGTGTGCTTAGTGGGGCTTCTTTGAAAGGTTACTCTGAAAGCAGCCCTCAAGTGGACTATTAAAATCCTCCTGATTTCTGCTGTGCTGTGGAGTAGAACTGGGTTAAGTGTCCAGCTCAGTACTGGAGTGGACTGCAGTATTGCTTGCACAAGCTGGCTGCTTCACTTTCTCTGACAGAGAATTTGGATCAGCCGAAAATCTTCATGTTGACAGACTGGCCTCATACTGCAGTCCCAGCATGGGAACCAGATGTGAATTGCTCGTTAACTGTATGTGGCTACCATTTTGTCGTCTTGAGCTAGTACTGATCACTGACAGTGCTTTGAAAACTTTATGATTATGTACCTAATGGGCAGTGTGATCTCTGTGTGTGCATATCCACACAAACATATGGATCTACTCCTAAAAATAGCTTACAGAATTCAGATTTTATTTAATGATCAAGAAATTTCACTTTGATGTAGAATCTACAGTGTGACCTCTCATGCAGGAACCTTCATGTAAGCATTTAGATGCAAAGAAAATGTTAGCGGAATATTTACTTTAGTGTAATTGTTTTTAATTTTTCATTTTCTTCATTTTGTTTCCTTTTTTTCCAGATATGAGAGAAGGGAAATAGTTTTGCTTATTTTACAATTTAATCATCACAGAAGCACAAAATGACAGTATGGTTGGGGTTAGAAGGGATTCCTGGAGATCATCTAGTCCAATCTCCCTGGTAAAGCAGGTTCACCTAGAGCTGGTAGCATGGGATTGTGTCCAGGCAGATTTTGAGTATCTCCAGGGAAAGAGACTCAACAGCCCCTCTAGGCAGCCTGTTCCAGTGCTCTGTCACCCTCAAAGGAAAGCAGTCTTTCCTCATATCCAGATGGAACTTCATGTGTTTCAGTTTGTACCCTCTGCCACTTGTCCTTTTACTAGGCACCAATGAAAAGAGCTTGGCCCCATTCTCTTGATGCCTGCACTTAACACGTTTGTGTGCGTTGATAGGATTTCCTCTGTCATCTCTTTCCTGGGATAAACAAGACCAACTCTCTCAGCCTTTCCTCATAAGACAGATACTCCAGTTCCTTAATCATCTCAGTTGCTCTCCACTGGACTCTCTCTGATAGTTTCTTGTCCTTCTTGAAATGAGCAGAACTGGACACAGTGCTCCAGGTACAGTCACACCAGGGCTGAGTAGAGGGGCAGGATCACCTCCCGTGACCTTCTGGCAATGCTCTTCCTAATGCACCCCGGGATACAACTGGCCTTCCTTCATGGACAACTTTTTGTTCACTGTGGTGGTTTAGTTCGCATCTCTTACTTTCTGTGAGATAGGAGATTTGAAGAAATGCAAAGCAGGCTCAAATTTAAAGAATATGAAAGAAAGTTTATTACTAACAAAGTTAAGAGTAAAATGAAATAAGAGATTAAGACAAACCCCCCTTTTTCCTCCAGCATCCCGCTCCTACTTCCTCCAACACAAATAATAACAAAACACGGGATTTTGGTCCGCATTCACAATTCTTAAAAGTCTCTCTGTTATTTGAGGAAATAGAGGTCTCTTTTACGTCTTGTGGTTTTTCCCAAACTGCACCAGCTAACAGCCTTTGTTTCTCTCGCAGGCTGCACACAGAATTCTCATCCCCCCCTTATCTTTAAACGGATTAGAGAGGGAAAAAAACAGTTTGTGATATTACAGTCTTTACCACGGTCTGTAAAAAGCAGGTTCAAGCTACACGTGGGAAAGCGCGACTCAGCCCTCTCTTCCCCGTCACCATCTTTCAGCTTCACTCACTTTCTCCTTCTCTCTGACCCTGAAGACGCCATGATGATGAACAATCTTCTTTTTCTCGGGCTTTGCGATGGAGAAAACCTCGCTCCTCTTATTGCTGCTCGCACTTGATGTTATTTTACAGTTCAGTATAGGCTGAGTTGGTTGCAGGAATGTTCTATGATCCCCCGCCAGATCTGCGTGACCACGTGGGGGGGTGGGGGGCGGGTTCCTCATCAGCCGCCCCAGGTGGTTTTGGTTATGCAGCAATGGCTGTTCCCCAGCTGCCCGCAACCCCGAGGGGCCTCCCCCAGAGCTGGGGCCCGCGCCTGCCTGCCCCGGCTGGGGCTGGGGCCAGGGCCCGCACTCACCGGCCCAGGCCGGGGCTCGCCAGGGCCCGCGCCCACCCGGCCACCCGGGCCGGGGCTGGGGCCCGCTGGGAGGTTCAAACTGAAAAAAAAAGGGACACTTCCTGTGTCTCCACTGGCTTAAATATGTAAATTTTGAGAAGCGTAACTGGTCGAAAGATCTGTCCATCAAATTTAGGGTCAACCCACGACATTCACCAAGACTCCCAGGTCTTTCTCCAAAGAACTGCTTTCCATCAGATCAACACTGTTCTGGTGCATGGGGTTATTCTTGTCTGCATGCAGGATGCTACACTTGCCTTTGTTGAACTTCCATGGATTCCTCTCCACCCGGATCTCCATCCTGTCCAGGTCTCACTTAACATCAGAGGTAACCATCCTTAGCTGAGGATGAAGTTATCGTTTTACTGAGACAACAGGTTGCAGTTGGGGTGAAATTTCAACTTTTTACTAATGCTGTTCTTTTGCTGGGTAACTTTATTGCTAAGTTTCATTCACTTTGGAAGAATCGAATAAGCTGAGTTGGAAGGGACCTGTCAGGATCACCAAGTCCAACTCATGGCCCTGCACAGGACGCCCTGAGAATCACACCATATGCCTGAAAGCATTGTCCAAATGCTTCTTGAACTCTGTCAGGCTTGGTGCTGTGGCCACTTCCTTAGGGAGCCTCTTTCAATGCTCTAGAATACCCTCTGGATAAAAAACTTCATGTTATCTAACCTAAACCACCCCCAAGGTTTAGCTTCATGCTGTTCCCTTGAGTCCTTTCACTGGTCACAAGAGTGAAAAGATGGATGCTTGCCCTTCTGCTTCCCCTCATGAGGATGTTGAAGACTCAATGAGGTCCCACTTCAGAGCAGGTTAAAAGGGCAAGATACATATCTATATGATGTAATGAAAATATTGTTGCAGGAGGAAATAAAAAAAAGGATTAATTTGGAAATAGAAAGGGGAAGAGATTGAGTATGTAAAACGATAAAGCACGGAAATACTTTAACATTACTAGACCAAATATAATTTTCTCAGAGTCGCATTTTTCCCTGTGCCTGATGCCAAAGAAGTGTTGGTCTATTTGGTTTTTGCAGACCATGGCTCTGTGTTTCAGTGACTAAATTAAAATTTGCCTCATGCAAATTGTTTCAGGAGCAGATGTGCCTGCCAAACTGGGCAGAGAAAATGTGCAGTGAGGTCACAAAGAAGATGGTTCTTCATTATGCTCTGCCAAAATCTTAGCAGATCATCACTGAGCATGTCCAAATATGAAATTTCAGTCACTGTCTGTTTTATTTTTTGCAATGTATTTTTTATTTCCTGCATTCTAGTCTCTACTGATGGGTGAAATAAGTTCTTCCCCTGTCAGCCAAGCAGAGTATCAAGTTGATGTGTCGTTTATAACAGGTTGGGGTTTTTCTCGGGGTGTTTTTTTTCTGTTTGTTTGTTTTTTCCTGGAAAGAAAATAGGGTAGATGCATTGCATTTTGGTTTTTTTAATCAGAATAGAGTCTCCTATTAGCCAGGCTGATACTGAGGGATTGAGGGAGATGCTGTATGGTATAGAGCAATTTCCGCATTATGTGCTGTGGTTTCTTCATTATAAAGCTCTACTAATTATGTGTTTTCACCCCTCCCAATCACTCTCTCTTTTCATGTCAAATTAGTGAGTATCAGGAAGATGTTTCTGGCTTTTGTTTGAATTACTTTTGGGCTGAGAATGAGCTCTGACAGTTTAAACTGAAGCTGAATTTTTAAAAGCCATTAAAATCTGGAAACAAGGGGAAACCTTTTAGCAATTTTAAAGGGTCAGTGATAGCTTAAAAAAAAATCCCTTCTGCCTGAAAAATACGTACCTAAAGATCAACTATGATTATAACGACTACAGAAGATCTCAAGGAAAAAAAAAGCCCTTGTCAGTTTCTTGTCTTTCAGAAACCTGGTGGTATATCATATATAAGGCTTTGCCTGCTTTCTTAGGGGTCCAATCTTTAGGAAAACAAACAAAAAAAAACCCGAAGAAAACTCAACCAACCAAACAAAACCAGACCAACCAAAAAACCACACACAGAAATGTGCCAGACATCATGTGCTGGCAGAGTTGGTAGAAACAATTAATATCTACTCTTTTTTTTAGCCATTGTTTAGTTTCTCACTTCCAGTAAGAATTCTTGTAGGTAAATAATTGCACAACAGAGATTTTATTATTACTTCATGACTTTAAATCTTACTTGTAGAAACACTTGTTTTTAGTATACATAGTCTTTCAGGCAGCCCTCAGAATTTTTATGTGCTGAAACATATCTGGGAGAAAAATAAATGGTATCTGAGACATTGAAAACCATGCCTGCTTGTATTAGGAAATACATTTTTCATCTTCAAATTTTATGCATGTATGGGTTAATTAAGAGTGTAATATGAAATAAATCCACGGCTGTGTGGATGTTTTAGTTGCAAGAGCAATAACTTGAGTGATTTCCTGTAGGTTTTCAGAAGAATAAATTTGAATCTCAGGCATTGGTCATGAACTCATTTATACTGGATAATACATTCCCAGAGGAAAAAAAATACAAACAAGCAGGGAAACAAGCCTATATACTTCCTGGCTTTTTTTCCTACTGTTTGCTCAGTTTTTTTTCAGATCACTTAAGATGGATAAATTTTAGCTCCCTTTTCATCTGAAATGCATTTCATATTGATTGAATGACTATCAATTGAATAAAAGAAATATCATTGGCAGAAATTCTAGCTAGATATCTTGCTGTTGATTAGAAGACAGGATGATTGTATCTGTCAGATAAAGAAAAAGACTCTGTGTTTCCAATATAGCTTCATCCTGGACTATTATTTCTTCATTAACTTGTTAAAAGAGAAAAAAGCATCTATGAGCTGGGGTTTTTTTCACCTCAGGTATCCATGCACAAAATGAGTATGAGCCAAAAGAGAAAAGAGACTGAGTGAAGGGAAGAAAAAGAACTAGTGAGCAGGGAAATGAGTAAATCATAGACAAAGAATATCAGTATTTTTTGTATTTCATCCATGAAATGACCTTCTGAAAGCTGAAATGAGTGGGCATCTTCAGCAAGATTCATTTGAGGAAAAAATGGGCAGTTAACAAAATGGGGTAGCAGTGACTATGCAATAGCTCCTCAGGGACTTCTGATGAAGTCATGCAAGATAATTTTCTATTATATAAAGAATATTAGATCAAATCTTTTGGGTCAAATATCTTAAGACTGTTATTAAGTATTTTTTCCCCTGTACGATTGTGGGATGCGTGACTAATCACCTTTCTTGTAGCTGGCTAGAACTCAGATGGTTTTTAGAAAGACCCTTAGGGCTATGAAGCTGTTTCTGTTTGACAGTCGTGGGCTGGATTCCCTCATTTATATTTAACTGTAATCATCAGCTTTGAGAAGAGTTTCTAATTTTAAACACATGGTACTCCCTCCACCCCCTCCTTTTATCCTCAGGAAAGCTACAATTTGCTTGGGTGCATCTCTACTTTAACTACCAATACGTTTGAGCCCCAGAGTGGACTTCACATGTGAAAAGTATGCTGCCAAAAACTGTTACTTTCTTGTCTTTTTGTTTGTTTGTGATTGCTCATTTTTTCTTCTTCTTTCTAAAAATTACTTCTTCCTGGATTCTGAGTATCATCCAAGCCAATTTATACTCTTTTCATTATTGGCCTTGATAAAATATCATTGCTTTAGTGATTAATATTAATACTAATAAGTATTATGATACCTACTGTTTTTCTTACAAATTTATCTCAAAGTTGAACTAATAATTGCTTAAAAAATGAAGTAGAAATGCAATTGATTGTCATTTCTTGAACTGATATAGAATCAATCACATGTCTCTTCTTGAACTATGAATGAAATGGAGGGATTTAAAAAAACCCCAGCCAACCAACCAAAAAACCACATCCACATCAATATCCATATTTGTGCTAGCAATGTTTTATCCAAACTTAGGCCAAACACCCAATGCTTAATTAATTGACCACAAATCATTAAGAGTTTTGTATAAATAAAACTTTATTGCAAAATTATAGCATTTACTTAGACAACTACGTATTTAAACAGCAAACAGCTTTGTAAACTCTCTGCCTTTACTCTTGGTACAATGTTAACCCCAGAGGGAGGGAAGAATAAAGGGCAACAGAGTTTGTTTGTGTTTGTACAGAATGTTATCCTTTTAACAAAGACCAAAACAAAAGATTTAGATTTTATATCTAAAATGATATAAAAAAAGAATTTCAGGACTGTCATCTTTTTCTTTAGTTAGGAATCCTAAACTCTAAGCTGATTTTTATGAGACTATATTTTGCTTAACAGTTTGTGAGAAAGACCATTGAGAAAACACTTCCCTATTATTACGTTCACCAATGTCACTAAGAGTTTATGTGAACCACAGAATTGCAAACCAGAAGTAAGATTTTCCAGCTTTGTGAAACAATTTCATTTATTTGAGTTTTTTGGCACCCATTTTGTGGTGAGGTAGATAATATAATGGATAAATCTGCCATAGAACCTATATCTTTCAACATTTAATATTCTCATAAACCTATCTAAATTTGGGTATCTTAATGCCTAGTCTGTAGTCAATGAAATCTAGAGACTCATTCAGAATGAAATAAATGTCTTTATTTGGTCACGTGAATAACTCCCTAAACTCTTTGTATTGCATGAACAAAAGGTTCTGCTCAGTTATCTCCCAGTAGCCACCTAACACACCTCAGTTGCTCTACAGTGTCAGAAGCATCAACCTGAGGCCTGCAGTTTTGATAGAAGACTTGCCTTTTTGGATCACCAGCTGGGAAGCTAAGGGCACTTCAGAAAGCACTAGATACTAGATAGCCTGACCTACTGAATAGGAGCCTAGACTAAGATATCAAAATTTAGTCCAGAGTTTAAGTTAACTCTAACTCTGCCTAAATATGGGTTGTCATGAGGTGTCTAGTTCCATTCATACTTGTTCAGATCCTTTATGTCTGTTGTTTTTTAAGACAGTCCAGTCATTAGTCCTGGCAATTTGGAAACAAGCAACCATTCCCTCGCCTGCATAATATGCTGAAGCCCTGTAGTTACTTTAGTGTCGCACTGATGGCCAAACATACGTTTTGTAATAGTGTTCGCCAGAGGTGAAGCAACATTTCAAACCTATATCTCTGACGTGTCACGGAACTTCTGTTTTCAGAAAGCATTTGTTTTGGAGTAAGGCTGTCCCAGTCCTTTCTGCTGCAGATGTTCCACTTGGTAATCAGTTTTTTAATAGTCATTTGAATAAAGAAGGCTACAGAGATGGCACATGTCTTACAGCTTGAATGCTAAGACATTCACAGTCTAGATCCAGGCTCTGCTTCATGTTAGCACATGAACTTGAAAACAGGCATCTTACTTCTTTTTTTGACTCTTCCTCTTATGGAGTCATTGGCTGTTGTGTATGTGCTAACAAACAAGTTCACAGGTAGTCTGTTCCTGCTGCCAAAACTATTCCAGGATCTATTTTTACATATACTTTCTCAAGTGTGATAACTGAGGTGCAAAAGAAATGAACTGGCTGATCTCCTGGCGTCTGATCACCAGACATTTTTGGCATATCAAGACTTTGTTGCCTGCTTGTTATTCAGCAAAAATGTGACTTCTCTGTGATTTCAGATCATTAAGGGATTAGGGAATAATTTAACAAGACTTCTGAGCATCCCATTGGCATCTTCTTGTTATGGGTTTAGACTTTGCAAAAGTAAGTACATACAAATAATACCCTCTGTTTCTGCTTCAGCTTCTAAATTCCTCTATACTTAAGCAAATGCATAAGAGATGTGTTTGACTGTCTTTGCAGACCTGGTCTTTGTAAACCCTGAGAAATTGCACTCAGATATAAGACTTCTGAAAAATAATCAATTAGCTTGAGAAGTGTGGGTTTTCAAAAAATTGGGGCACCGAAAATAAGTATAGTGCCTAATTATGCAATTAAGTGATTACCTTTAGTTTGCTGCACTTGCAAAACATTATCCTGAAAGATTCTTTTTTTTATGTCCCCATTGGTAAAAATAACATGCTGTTTTGATGTCCTTTAGAAATATTAACTTATTTTACAGAGGTGTATAATAGTATAAGTGAATAAAGTAACAAAAAGCCTTTCTACAGAGATGTACAGGAAACTTTAAATGACTGTACCAAATGTCCTTGAGGTCTTTCCACTGATCAGTGTTGCTTGTATTTGTTAGTGGAGAGAATTCGCAACATACATCATTGAATCTTATCATCTGTCTAACCAAAGAAATCATTTAAGCAGACAGAAAGTGCTCAGCTTCTTCATTGTTACTAGGGGCAATTTTTATAAGAACCATCATAGAGTATCCACATGCCTGAGAAATCCATTTTGCTGTCAAACAGCATGTGTAAGTGAAGTAGAATTTTCTTGTAAAGATTACTGCAAATTGTTATAAATTAAGGTCTGCTTTCTGAGAAGAACAAAGTTAATCAAAGTGGGATTAAAGCTATAGGTTCCTTTCATTTAGTAGAGGTGCTTCACTGATTTGTTAAGTAATGGGTTATTTGATGTACTGTATGGAGAGTGATGTAGGTCACTTTCAGCATGCAGTGCTGAAAATTTAAAGAAAGAAAGAAGGGAAAATACCAGTGCTTTCTAGTTTCCTGAATACCATATGAGAATACTTGTAATAAACACGACTTCTACCCCCCGCTCTCAAATTTTTTGCATTATTTCAAGGTATTAGTTTCTTTTTATACTTTCCTTATGTCACAGCCCTAACGTTCAGTTAGAAAAGCCTCTCAGGAAGATGGCTTTCACTCTGTTTCTTATCAGAAATTCTGTTATCACCATCTCATTTGACCAGCAAATTTGTTTTCCGTAAGTATGAGCCTCAATTTTATTTCATTTGACAGTGACCTGTATTTCTGTTGATGGATTCAGAATACTTGAAGTGATATTGTCCTTCCATGTGTTTTGTCTGTCTGGTTTTGGTTTGTGTTTTAATGCTTGCCAATTCCATGCATTTCTATGTAATTTTATTGCTCTTGAAAAAGATCCTTCAATGGTTTTAAAAAGAAAAATAATGCCTAAAGTCTCTGATTTTAGAAGATTACTACCACTCATGGAGCTTTTTGTAAGTTTTCAGCTTCTGTTCAAATCCAAGTTAACATGTGTAAGTCTCAAAATGCATCCAAATGAACGGATATGAAAAATGAAAGGTCAGTTCAATGGCTAGAGAAAACAAGGGTGGGTCCCAGCTCTCACTTGAAAAATCTCTGTACTAAAGTATTTAAATTTAATACCAACTTATCAGTAGGTGTGTAACTTCCAATTATCATTGAAGGAGCTCTAGCATTTTACTCAGTTATCTACTCATGGGCATTTCTTGCGATGATACCGTACTGTTCAAAATAGTGGAGTTGCTGTGTCTGATATGAGATAAAGTGTGCAAGACTTGTGCCCTTTGATAAGGCCAGAGGAAGGGGAAGCAGAACCCCCTGTGCTATTTCAGAAAGCACAGGATGCTTTTGTGGGAAAAATGCAGCAAACCCTACTCTAGTCAATGGAGTACAAGGAGAAATTTTTAGGGATTAATTAATTAAGGGATTTTTAGCAAGGGATTATACTGAAAACAAAATTATCCTCTTGCATCCACATAAATATTCAGATACCTTAGTAAATGTTATAAGGCGGTTTTTCAGTGATCTCATCTCTTTTATTGGGTAAAGACTCTAATTCACATAGGAACAGTTTATAGAATCAGAATCACAGAATTAAGGTTGTTGGAAAAGAGCTTTAAGGTTATCAAGTCCAACCATCGACTGAGCACTGCCAAGTCCACCACTAAACCATGCTCCTAAGTGCCACCCCTACACATCTTTTAAATACCTGAACCATCAACCACAACTGCTTCCTTTGTTTGGAACATTATTTGGCTGAGTATTTGGGTCAGTTTTAAAATGTGTAATATAAAAATTTGTTTGCTGGGCTGATTTTCCTGACTAAGTTATATATTTGTCATGAGAAAGTAAGAATTTTCTTGTGCAGTCAACCAGTTCATGCTCTAAATTAGTCATTTGTATATGCAATTCTTATTGCATAAAAGTTATCAATGGAAAAATCCTCCAAGATTTTTTTTCCCTAGAATGTGCTATAAAATAGCAATAAAAATGAAAGGAATCAATATTTGTATACATATGACTTAAAAATAAATAATAAGTAACCAGTTTGGTAAAAAACAAAAGATTGAATTTCAAGTGCCTGCTTAAATGAGCTCTTTAAATTAATTAGAGACCGATTTATTTTAAAATATTTCTAATCTGGACAAGTATTCTGACAAAATTTTTCTCATATCAGGATAATGAGAACCTGATAAACTCTAGCTTGGAAATATAATTTTATTTAACAATATGAAGCATAAAGGAACTTTTCTACACATAAAATATTACTGAAAAACTATTGCCTGAGAAGCTGCTCTACTTTAAGTATGCTCTACTTTAAGTATTTCATGCATACTCATATCAGATAGTACATGAATTACAGAGCATTCTTATCTCTTACAAGGAGATTTTAGAGATTAATTTCTTATACTAACAATTTATATCAGGGTATATAAAAATAATTCAATTTGCCTTAAAAAAAAAAAGTTGTAAGTGGCTGTATCTAAAGCTGTACACAATGCATTTCCTTTCTTTATTGTTTAAAAACATTCCTGTTTGAAATCATACATAATTATTTCAGTTTTGAATGCAGCCTGACTAGCACATGGTATTTTATGACAAAAGACTCAAAATAGGCCTATCTAAATAAATCTACTTTTTCCTTAAATTGTTTCTGGAAAGCACAGCCTAATTAGTATACCACCCTTGTAGCTGGTTTCAGGCAAAGTGATACTGACTGTAAATGGCCTTTTAGTCTAGGAATTGGAAAACTAACATGGTTTGAAAACAAAGTTAATTTCATGAGTTAAGAAGTTGTTTGCAGAATGACATCAGAAAAAAAAAGTTTGTGGCAGTGTCGCTCAGTGAGAGCCGAAGGGTTATCCCAAGCCTGGTGAAAGAACAGGAATTTCTCATTTCCCTGTGTCTGACTGGAGTGAATTGTATCTTCTTCAGTGATGAAGATTATACACCTGTAAGGATTACTGTTACTAATGGCAATTGCTGTCTGGTTTTGGTAAAGGTTTGAGGTGATGATATAATGAGAAGTGAGTTTTGTGTTCATTATGAAACAAAGTGCAACTTGAAAAAAAGGCTCCGTACTCACCTCAGTGTAAGGATAGTCTTGCCTTCTTTATTCACCGCAACAGAGTCTTATTGTGCTGTTTCATTGCCACATTGTGACACTGTCAGCATTCCCAGTATATGCCCTGGTTTTCTATCCCTCTGAAATCATACAGTGATAGTCATGGTTCGCAATAGCTACATCATCTAATTTCATCCATTGAAAAGTCTCATGTCCCTGAGATGATGGACAAAACCTTCCAATTCAGATAAATATAAGGAAGAATTAATCACCTGATTGGAGTCCACAGAAAGTTAAACATATCTTTTGGTTAGTTCCAATGATTCTGGATCAAATTTCATATGTATTAAAATTCAGAAACTAGAGCAGAGTTAGTATCCCTCCGTGTTTACACCCAAATATTAAGATATTCTGTCTTGCTGAATGCGAATGGATGTGAACTTACAGTGTGTGAAGTCCACCATGTTTTATGGGTACATTTGTATACTCATAATCTCGTCAAAGACTGAGTTGTCGACTCACCCTATAGCCAGTAATTTTGAAAGCAAACCGCTCTTTTTCTGCAGAGAATTTGATAGGGTTATAAAAAGTAGTCTTCCTCTTACTGAAATTATTTACTTAACATAAGTCGAATCTTTGACTTGCTCTTTAGTTTTGTATGCAAAAGAAGCAGTTCAGTTTTACTACAACTCACACAGGACAGTTTTAAAACAATTGATCTTTACTCCCTCTTTGATTACTCCCGGGGTACTTTCTCATCTGTAACATTAAGGTGCTATGTGTTACAAAAAGGGTGTTATGGTGCCCTCTGTTCTCTTCCCTGTATTCTCTTATCATGGACCACTGGTGTAGTGAGAAGTGTTCTCCCTCCCTTGAGTCACCTATACATGAATTGGAAGGATGTCCACTTGGTCCCTCCCCAGCAGCCACATCTCTTATTCCACTCTTATTTCCTTAGCACTTCTTGCTTCTCTCCTCCTTCTTCTTTGGTG
This sequence comes from Falcunculus frontatus, assembly GCA_013398115.1. Lineage (NCBI taxonomy): Eukaryota > Metazoa > Chordata > Aves > Passeriformes > Falcunculus > Falcunculus frontatus. The sequence goes on from VZRV01001914.1 coordinate 187,525, forward strand.
ACTCTCCCCAAGTCCTCTGCACCTGATCCAAAGCTTGCCCCTATTTTTAATTTTTCACTTCTCTTATTTTTGAAGGGTGTGGTGAGAGAAAATGCCTGTCCCATCAAATTTCCACTTGTTTTGTAATGATCTAAGGCCATGATTATTTTCCTTGATGTCCTACTCATGCTGATCTGCAATAACGACTGGTTTCCTGGCTTCCATGGCCACTTGGTCATCAGCTGTGGAGGAAACCTTGCAGTGGTGTGTACCTAGCTGCTGCCTTGTTGTGGCTGCTAATTCATTGTGAAGGGATGTTCACATTAGAGACATGATGTTGATGTGTCTTCCCAAGGTATTAGGAATGGCTTGCCTGAGTCCACTGTCATGCATACTCACCCACTCAGGCAGATCTTTCCATCCTTTCTAAGCATCACTGTCCACAATTGATGTTTTGTTATTGAGATGTAAAACGTGTCTTGTTCTTAGATGAATTAATGTATTTTTAAACTAGACCAAAAGTCGGTTATAGTCTATAACTATAAACTATATAGTTTTGAGTGAAAGCCACAGATGGATCAGTTTAATTAAGATTACAGTCCCATTTGGGATTACTTGCAAAAGCTGGAGAAAAACAATAGGTGATTTATTATTTCTAATTACTAATACGTGTATTAATAATTTTTTTGGACAAAATATCAGTATTTTTAGTAGTTAGTAATTGTGTTTACTTGATTAAGATTCTTTCAGAGACCAAAAGCAAAGTTTTAAAATAATTTTCATAACTATTATGCTTTGACACTATGTGGAGTTTGCAAACCCATCGTGCATTTCAGAATGCATGAGTGCAAAAGTCAACTGAGGCCCTTCCATTTTGAATGAAGGTAAGCTACTAAAAATGACCAGATCTTCTTTTCATTATTGATTTACAGAGACCCTAAACCAGTATGAAATGCCAGGGTTATGAATCAAACATTCTAATTTCAGGAAAGGTAATGAACACATCCTGTAAGTGATGGTGGCTGCCACTACACATTACCTTTCCCAAGAACCTCTTCTCTGCTCTCTATAAAAAACATGATCTATAAAAGGAACGTGGTCTTCACATGAGTTAAAAATGATGGAAGAACCCATAGGGTCTATTCCACACTTTTTCTGTGTTAGGAGGGATTTGATGAAAAGCAAGGAATTTCAAGTGGGTTGGGTGGGGGAAGAGTACCCTCAAGGTAAAGGTGGTAAGAAAGGATACTGGATGATTTTCCTGCTAGTGCTACAAGTTTCCTAGATATTGCAAATCATTTAATCAATCTTTCCTACAAAGTGACTGGTGACAGTCTTAGGTTATTTGTATCAGCCTCTGGAAATACATGACATATTTTTCAAGTTTTTCAGGTTATCTGCCAGTAGAAGAATTCTTGAGTTTTATGAGGCAATATGCTGCTGTGGTTACATATTCACCTGGTCTCTGTTGCCCATCTCAATCCTTCTTAAGCTGACCTAGTCCACTACCTTGTGCCACTTTTCTCTCTTTTAGATTTCGATAATAACAGCAAATTGTGAGGAAAATCCTCCTTTGTAATGAAGCTGCTATCCTGTGTCATAAAGGAGTTTTACTCAGAGATCACTAATATATAGGGAGATCATGAAGGAAAGGAAGTATGTTTGGTAACTTTAGTGAATTTAGCCACCAAAACCTTTAATTTGCTAAATATTTTTTTAGGATATTTTCTGTTTCTTTGTTTGCTCACGTGTTTTTTTTCTCTGCAGAACATGTCAGAGAGTTATAATATCTGAACCCGTTATCAGCTGCCTGTTGAGGAGCATAGAACCATTAGAAATTGCCCAGAAACAAACTGAGGAAGGTTTTCTTTCGTGATACAGACAAAATTGTTTTTTAAATTTTCCTAATTTCACTCTTGTTCATATTTGAAACAATCTTTTAAAACTTTCCCGAACCCATCAGCCATAGGTGCATTGAATGTTTTATAATAAAATATTTAATAAAAAAATATTTGTTGCAATAAAATATTTTATCAAGGTAATAAATTATGGAATACTTCATAAATATCCAGAGCTCTTACATTGGGTCATTGTAATTTGAGATACTTTAATTTGCTTTGAATTGCAGGGTATTTTTTTTCTGGACCAATTTCACTGTCAATTTATTAGTAACACCAGAACCAACAGAACAGAAGTAAGGCTTTTTTGAAGGGACAGGAAATTAGTTGTTCAGGCAGATTTTTTTCTCATTCTCAGATAGCTCAGATATTCTCAGATAACATCTGAGACAGAATTCCACATTGAGGGAGGAAAACTTGGGCGGGAGGCTAGAAAAGGCTGAGGTTTGTTTACCATTTTAAAGTCATGATACAGAGGAAAATTTGAAATATATCCTGTGTATATATGTCTGTTAAGTGCTGGTTGTAATTACCAATTGCTTACAGAGGAATTTTACTTTGCTGTTGAAGAATTCCTCATTTTTCTTATCTTTCTGAATTCTATAATCAGATAAAGGGCTTAGGATTTATTGTGAGGCTGGAAAGTCTAGATTATCACCGAAACTAATGCTGCCTCCACTACAGACACCTCCTGCTGCTAGCTCTTTACTTCCCCAGTTGTCTGTTCTTGAACTATTAGCAGTTTCTTCAGTATTATAGTCAGACACAGTGAGATGCCAGAATTACTCAGCTGATTAGCTAGTGTTCAATTTGCATTCAAAAACTTTATTTTTCTCTCTTTCTCTTTTTTTTTTTTTTTCTTTTTCCCTCTGGGAATATGTATTGTCATTTGTAAATATTTGTGTAATGTTAAACAAGTAGAAGTAAGTCTGAGTGCACTTGTGATTTTCCAGAATAATTGAGTTAGTTAGGGATACACTTCCTATTTTTTAGCTGACACTGCAGACAAAGTTGTATGTATATGTCTGGTTTCCACTGATAGAATTTATGCCAGTCAGAGGAGCCTCTAGCTTTTACTGGGTGCTAGATGGGTAAAAGCATGCTATAGCAGGAACACTGATTAAAAGATTGATTGTTTTCAATATACAAGTGTTTTTATAAGCAAAAATGTCTTCTGGTATAGAGGAGGATCCAGTCTCTAGTTTTGAAAACATTGTGATCTCATTGGTGTTAGTGAAACTACCAGGATGGACAAACATAAGCTTTTGAAGGATGGAAGCTCAAGTAAAAACATTTGTTGCTTGTACATAAATACAGTTTAAAATCTCCTTGTCGCTGTTGTCTGTCTGATATTAGAGACATTATTTTTTTTACTTTGTTGTCATTCTTATCATGTTTCAATAGAAGTCATGAAACACAAAGAAATGGGCTGAATTCATTTTTGTAGAAACTGCCCTAGAGTGGTGTTTCCAGGGAGTGTGGCCCATTAAGTTTTCACATTATTGCTGTTTCTTTGAACTTCTTTCCTTTAATGTTTGTGGTTTCAGAAGATGAATTATTTTTCATCTTTATTTTTAAGGATACATTGTCCAATGATGTAACAGGCAATAGCTTGAACTAGGAGTTTGTTGTATCTACTAACAATAGCATACTCTCATACTGAAGATCGGGATGAGCCATCAGTTAATCTCACTTTAAGTGTGAAATTTCAAGACATTGTGGATTTGTTTTTTATTTACTTTCTGTGTAAAATCCTTTACTCACTTAAGTAATCAGGCATTTTGGTGTGGTCTTGAAGGGGATTAGGCTCTTTATCAAAACTAGACCAAAGCAGAGGAAATATTTCTGCTTGCTCCTTTGGAAAATGTTTATAAATTCTAGGAAAAAAGAGTTAAAATATGTTTGTGAGGGATCCTTATAGCATTAATAGTAAAATTGGCATCTTGTAATGCTTTTACTATTATTTAATTAAAAATTTGTTAATTATGAACTTTTATCATTAATAGCTATCACAAAAGACTAAAGGTGCTTAGTAAATGGCTTTGTAGATTTGTCTATTATCCAAACTAGAATATCTTCATTTTCAGATGAAAGCGTGCCTGGTTCTCATAAAAGATCATAACTTATCCAATGACCTCATCTGTGTGCAGAAGCATTCTTCCAACTTTCAAATGAATTATCTTTGAAAACTATTGAAGCTGTATAATCTATTTACTTTTGATATAATCTTAGTTATTCTTTAAGCTATTACAAATAGAATTAAGATGCAAATAAATACATTTAAAAATTGCAAAGAAGCAATTTTTGGTAAGAACATTCTAACTAGCGTAATCAAGCATAATCAAATCCTAATCAAGTAATGGCAGTCCATACAATAGCCAGCATATACATAAACTCATTTCCAATAGGAAAGCATCACTCCTTCAGAATGACCTTCCTGTCCTATAAATTTGCACTGAAAATTTCTCAATGGTTTAATTTAACTTAAATGATAACATAAACATTGAAAGGTTGTAATTTTGGTGAATGAAAATGGTTCAGATTATTTTGTTTATCAAAAAATGTCTTCTACATATTTATTTTATTTTATTTCAGTGTTGGTAGAAAAACAAACGCACGTGTTTAGAGGCTTTCTTAGAACTACTGTGGAACATCACTAAATTTCACTTCTTTAGAGCGGTCCTGTCTATTCTATCTTTCATTATTTCAAAAGAAAAGAACATGTTAGGTTTGGCCTTTTTTTGCACTAAGTCGTTGCATTGATTAAAAGGGATATAAGACCAATGGGCAGTATTCTAGTTTTCGTTAAACAAGAACTTACTAAACAAGTAAGGAGTAACTTGGTATTTATTTTAGTGCCGCATAGGATTCTGTCACGTAATGAATAAAGATTAAAGGAAAAAAAATCTTTAGTTAGTCTAATGAAAGAAAAAAACAAACCAAGCATCTCACTAGCTTGTAGTCTGTTAAATCACCCCTTTGATTAGAATGATTTGTCTCTTTAGGTAGAGCAAACTACAATTGATTTATTTTTGGCTATTTGCTAAGACAAGCTGATGTAGCACTCAATTGGAGGTGTGAAAATCTTTCCTCTTTCCCTCACAGTTAGTGGTGAAACTGTACCAACAAATTAGAAACCATTTTAGAGGACTTTTAGTGGGAAAAGATATGGCTGCAACTAATGAACCACTAGTAGAAAAGAAATAAATCATGATTGGTTATTCAGAGCTATAACATTCTCTGGCTACACAATAATCACATCTCAGTACTGAGCCCAAAATATCAGGACTGCAAAATAAAACAGTGTCAGTCCTCACCCACCTTTCACCTAATTGCAGCACTGATCTAAGTAGGACAGATTCAGAGTCTTCTTCAGCCTGATAAGTTTTGAATTGATGTCAAAAGGCACCATTCCCTTGTTTCTAGGGCATTGTGATATAGTAAAAACATCTACCAGTCGTACTCTATGAGACTCAGATGCCTTGCTGTCAAAAATGCCAGAGGGGAGCACATAGGGACAGGTGAGGTCTGTAATTCTCACCCACTGGAATGAAAAGGCATTTTAAAGACTTCCAGTGTGTCTAGAAGACTTACACCTCTCATGGATTGTTCCTCCTGTCACTGAATACAGGCAAGGGTCATAGGATCAAGATATTCTTCAGGTATTTGCACACAAAAATCACAGATGAGATGCATGGTGGATTAAAGCACTTTCAGCGCAAATCTCCCAGCCATCCCCATTTTTACCATGTTTTACATTACATTGCAGACCTCTCCGAGAGCTTGCAAGCTAAATTCATTTTTGATGAAACTCAGATGGGAGATATTTTGTCTGATGGCATCAAGTGTAATTGTTATGAGCATTGAGCCAGGATAGGTCTAGTCCAGGGTAAACCCCAGAAATCCATACTTGGTTAACACCGGGTTCTCAGCACCATCTTACTCTGCAACTTTGATCCTTTGAGTCTTTCTGGCTTTTTTAAATAGGCACAGCCTCTATGTACTCCCAAGAATGCTGCCTTAGCTGGATTGAAATACTTCCTTCTTTTATCAGGAGAGCTTGAACTTCTAGTCTTGTCAAAATTCACTTAAGGACAAATCTTACCACAAAACACAGAAAAAAGAATTTTTCATGCTCTGCATTCATTGTTTTCTAACAAATATGTATTTCCCCACTTCAAAATATTTTATGTAGCAAGCATAAATCTGAAAATGGTAAAATTTCTGTGGCCTGTTTTGTGAATATTGTTGTACTTCATGTTTTCTATTCCCTAAGTTAATCATGCTGTTAATAATGCTCCCAACTGAATTATAATTTAGTAAAATAAATTCTTATGAACACTGCTATTGGGACTTGACTAGTGGTAGTTTTTAATCCAGAGAAACCATATCTGAAATTTACTGATAGCCAGTACGTGATAAGAGAAATAAACTAATTGCAATTTTAGTGTCTTGGTATTCTTAAGTCAAGAAAGCAATATCAGTAGTGCACCAATAAAATTATGAACACACATCTTGAGGTCTGCCTTCTATTCATTAAAATAAAAAGCATTTCCAACGAGTCAAACAAAAACACTTGCAATCTTTTTAAAACATTAATTTAAAAGATTAGAGTCTAGCTTTGAAGTGTCATCTTATATTGATGGATTACAGGGGATAAAAATGTTAGTGAAATGACATCTAAAATGCAGGTTTGAAGCATTGTGCCTTAGCAAGTTGCTGGTAAACCAAGATATTTTTCCCCTTTTTTCCTTATGTTTTTACTTAAATTGACAGCTACCAGGTGAAATCCATAGGCTGTCCCACATTCTATCTACCCCTCACTGGAAGAAATGTCTCTTATTTCTGAGCAATGAGTGTGCTGTATTTTGTTAAGCAGCCCTTTTGTATCACTGTGAAATACATTTTCTCAAAATTCTTTAAGGCTTTATGCTGTGTTATTCAATAAAATCTATAAAAGCACATAAAAAGAAAAGTGTTGATTTCTGAAGGCCTTAGAATTCAATTTACATTGCTGCCTTGCTTTCAAGTTCTTGCTTTCACAGGTAGTCTTGATTTGAAATTGATCCTTGCAATTGTGAGAAAAAGAAAACCCTGAGTTTTACTTGCACTGCAGCTCTTTTGCAGCTGCCACAGTATGTAACTAATGCAAGTCTGCATGAACTGCGTTCCAAGGCTGCTACCTCTTTCCAGAATGGTGCAGTGAAGTTCTACTGTAAATCCAAGCTGAATTCAAATTAGGAGTTTTTTGCGGTCCTGTATTGTCCAAAAGAAAAGGGTTTGAGTCTGCTAGCTTGTCTAGATGAGTTTGATCAACAAGGCTAATAGAATATATTGCTTCTCACTACCAAGCTTTCTTTGTTTGAGTGTTATATGGCATTCCAGGCAGCCTGCTTTGTCCTTAAGCGGTGAAGTGGTTCCTGAGTGGTGGAAGAATAGTTCAGAGAAACTGAAGAGCTCAGGAATGCAGAGAAAAGTCAGAAGGAAAAGAAAAAAATCTCGGTATTTCGTTGGAATATAGTGAATAGTTAAACAGCAATGCTTCATAGAAATTGTCCAAGTTGGCCAAAATATCACTAATAAATTATACTGGTAAATTTTCAGTGCAGAAATCTGAGCTTTGTGTGGCTGCAGCATTTCAGGAGCTGACCTTTTAACCTGGAACTTCCATGCAAACCGCTCCAGGGCTTTCACATCCAATGAATGTGTCCTTTTTAAATGAGCGTTTCAGTATTTGAATTTTCTTGTTCTTAATCAGATTGAAATTAGATTTTGGAATATTAGATTCCCATACGACATGGAGTGAACTTCTGCATAGATAAAATAGGGAATAATATTGTAATACAAGAGAACACTTTAATTTGCATCAGCTGTTAAACTTTTTAAAGGTGTCTTCTTTTGTTGCTGTCTTATTTATACAGGGTCTGATGGGGCTCCCCATCAAACATGCACTGTTAAGTAGTTAGGCTGCTGACAGCCAAGTTTCACAAAATATTATACCTGTGGTGAGAAAGCAGCCTAATCATGACTTTCATGTTGCTTTATCACACTTTTCTTAGGTAACTGCATTGTCCACAGTGCTGACAGTATCTTCAATTAAATGTGATAAAATTCAAGTTAGGTTTTATTCCTCTGCAGCTTGGTGAAGGTAGGAATAGTGGCAGAGGCACTAGAGCTGGCTCTCGTGAGCATTACAGAGTCACAGCAATATCCATTTACACTCTGTTCACGTTTGGGTTCCTGATGCTACAAAAGAGGCCCAGAATGGTTGCTTCATTTTCTAATGAAAAGGAGATCCTGCAGAATTTGCACTTGACTAAGAAAGAGGTTGCACTAAAGGTGCATGCACGTGAGTGGATAATTCACACCGAATCCTGATGCCATTTTGTGTCATTGTTTTCTTTACATGTTCAGCTACATTATCATAGTGCAAACAGTGTGAATAGTAAGAATGTCAGCAGTTTCCTAGACTTACAGGTGTGTCTGAATATCAGCATGTGGAAGTGATACACCTGCTAGTGAACCAAAAGGGGAAGAAGATGCAGGAGAGACCATAAGTAATCTATTAACTATCTCTGATTATAACTGTAAATGTTACAAAGCCAGTGAGAAAGCCTGGCAAATGTCTTTTATACCCAAACCTAGAGACCATTGAAACCGTTATCTTTTCTTGTGCTGTCTCAGGTTTCTCTCTTCAGTGTCAGAGAGAAATTGTGCCTGATGCTGTGCATTTGTGCACTACCCATGTACTGGAAAAGAGAAGTGAGCTTTCTATATTGCCTTCCTACCCTTTTCTGAGGAAAAGGGGAAAAAAAAGAAGAAAAATAGCAAGGTGACTTTATAGGCTCTATTATTTGGCAACATTAGAAGAAATATTTGTACTCTTGAACAATCTAACAATGTGTGCAAATTTTCCATACCTTTCAGAAAAATTTTGCTCTTTATGGCATGTTTGAATTAAGCAGTGTGAGCAGTGTGCAATGGTACGTGCAGGACTTCAGTGCAGTCTCACAGGTCTTGTTCTAGGTGATTCATTTTTTCCAGCTGTTGGTTAAAGTAAGCAGATTCATGTGTTAACAGAAACCAAGAAACAGTGAACTCCAAGGCGACAGGTTCCATTTCCATATCACAATGAAATACAGTGTTGCTTTGGAAACCATTCATTTTCCAGTTCAGAGGTATTTATGTTTTTACTATATTTCCAACATGTTTGTTTAATGCATTTTTGCTACATTGCATTCTAGTAACTTTAAAGAACAGAGAAAGGCATGGCTATTATGTAAATAGAGAGCTGAGGAGAAGCCCAGTTGCTGCCCTGGCCTGTGGTGTGGAAATGTGTACCATCACAGACAGTAAAAGTACCCGAATGGGGAAATATAAACCTTAGAATTCCTTCTCTCTTTGACATGTCTGTGTCCAAGGAATATATCTGTGAGAAGCATATTTTGCCACATGTTCGAAAACATATACGTAACTTTATGGACATGTACCCATTCATCTTTCTGTCAATTTAATGTAGTTCATATTGTCAATAAGAGACTTAGTGGCAGGGTAGTATTGATAAAGTATGGTATAATATGGTATTATATGGGAAATGCTCCCTTTATAGTGGGAAATGGTTCTGGGACAGAAAAGTGAAGCTGTGACAGGAAGGGATAAGCTAATATTATAATGAAGAGGAGCAGAAGAGGAGTGGGATGACTATACAGGTAGTACAGCAGTCTGAATATCTCATTCATCTGTGCTGGGTTTTTTTCCACAAGTTACTCACATACTTGCATATTTTGTTCCTGAATACAATGGGAACATCCTCATTGTCTGGGAAAATGGGATCAGGAAGGGTATTCAGTGTGCCATTTTCTGTATCTAGTTAAGCGTTTTGGCTTAGTTCTAGGTGGTTATATCTGTTGATACACTTTTACAATACAAAACATGAGATTTAAGGTAGGACTTTCAAGCAACTTTTTTCGATTTCAGTAAAGCTTTCTGTCTATCGCAGAGTCCTTCTGAACAAAATGTCCAGCACACAACAGCTGGATAAACATATCATGGGATGGGTGAGCAATTGGCTCACGGGTTGGGCATAAAGGTTTATAGTAAATGTGATGACGTCAGGCTGTTGAACTGTCACCAGTGGGGTTCTACCAGGCTCCATCCTCAGCCCTGTGCTCTTCTGACATCTTAGTAAACAACTTGGACAGAGAACTCAAAGGTATATCAAGTAAGTTTGCTGATGACAGTAAGTTGAGAGGAGCTGTTGACCTCTCAGAGGTAGAGAGGCCCTGCAGAGAGACCTCGACAAATTAGAGTGCTGGGCAATCACCAACCATATGAAGTTTAGCAAAGGCAAATGCTGGATTCTGCAACTGAGAGAGGACAACCCTGGATTCCATACAGGCTGGGGAACAAGATGCTGGAGATTAGTGCCATGGAACCTGGCACTAATCTGGGGGGTTTTGAGAGGAAGAAAAATCTCCAAAAAAGCCTGAAACATGCTATACTTGGAGTCCTAATAAATAATCCATCCAAGTTGATCTAAAATCTAAAAGTTCCACTTAGATATTTGGGATTTGCCAAGTATCTAAGAGAATTGTGAGAAATTAAAATCCTGGCAAAATATATAATTTGGGAAATTTTCTTACCTCTCCCAATCAGACTGTTTGCTCTCTGAAAATATGCTGAAGCAATAGGAGAATCTAGAGACTAATGAGCCATTCCAATTTAAAAAAGAAACTCTAAATCTAGCACAGATACATACCAGACTAAATTCTGGACATCTAATTTTTCAGGATTCTGGGCTTAATTAACATTTTTGCCTCAATTTCCCCATTAAAAAATGAGAAGCAATAAAATGCTTACCTTTATAGTCATAGGGATGCTCTGTTGGTAATTAGATGCTGTCACACAGAATTACTGTAAATTACAGTAATTACTGTTCATTAATTAATTCTGTCAGTTTTATGTTTTATTGTAATGCACTGTCAAAGTGCTATAGTGTTTAAATTGGATGCATTTAAAATGAACATTCACATTAAAAAGGAGTGAAAGAGAACCTTTTATTGAAATTAAAAAAAGTTCCAAAGAAATATTTTATTATGATCTAATTTTGGCTGTGGAATTCTAAAGCTGAAAAGTACTGCATACTAGTAATTGCATGTGTTATTATAATTAAAAATTATACAAAAAATATGAAGAGACGTTCAGTATTTAAATTGAGCTGCTTATTTTAGAGCAGAATTCAGTACTTAATTGTAACATTCTCTGTTGAACCAGGTGTATTTCCAGTGAATGTTTTGTGCCAAAGAGAATTAAGGCAGGAAAGTTGACATTTCCCTCAGGAGAAAAAGACTAAATATTAAATCTGTATCTCCCACTGCTGGAAATGAGGCTTTCTTTGGCTCATACTGCACTGAAATACTGTACATATTGGTTTATTCTAGTAGTGTAATTTGCACTACGGCGATGAAGTGATGATAATTATGCTAGTTCTATATTCTCTGAAATTTTGTAATGATTTTATCTGTGTTACTGACATGTAAATTTACAGAGAAAAGGATCTGCTGTTTCCACTGTTAGGTTTAAGACATGGTTGGCAGAATAAATACTCCTCCTAAGGCAGCCCAGGATACCATTAGCCCTCTTGGCTGCAAGGATACATTTGCTGGCTCATGGTCAGATTGTTATCTACCAGGACCTTCAGGTTCTTTTCTACCAAGCTGTTCCCCATCTGGGTATCCCCTAGTATTTACTTGGGATGGGTTTGTTTCTCCCCAGGTGCAGGGCTTTGCACATTCCTTTTGTTAAGCTTCATGAGGCTCCTGTCAGCCCATCTCTCCAGCCTGTCAAGGTAAAAACTCACTAAAGTTATTACACTGAAAAGGAGAGCTAGAAGAAAGGTCACTTTAGTCTAAGAACAGTGAACAGGGATAGATTTATTTACAAGCATCTCAAGTTTCACCCAGCAGTTCAGACTTCTGTGTTTTAAGAGGTTTTTGTTGAGTTTTGTGGTCTTGGGGTTTTGTTTTGTTCTGGTTTTTTTTTTTTTTTTCTGTTTTCTTTTTTATTATTCTAGTAAAACATACCTGTAGGGAATAAAAGTAAAGTATCATTTGATGGGTTCACTTCAAGAAGGCAAGGGAGGTGAAGGTAATTCTCCTTCAAGGATCTGGTTGATTTGGGTCCCTTAGAGCAGAAAGTTCCCATTAAAAACAATGAATTGACACTCAGATTTCTTAAAGTGGGAGGAATTTAGGTTAAACCTCTCTGTTGATACTAGCTGTGGTATCGCTTCAAGTAGGTGGAACAGAGCACATTTAGAGCTTTTTTTGTATCAAAGCTCTCTTTAAATTAAAACCAAAGTGGAAGCTGTGCAGGTCATGAAATCCTGGAGTCACACTGTGACTGTACAACACTATTACCCAAGTCAAATGTCACTTTTTTTTCTCTGATTTACTTTCTAAATTGATCAAAAGTCAAAGTGTTGATTTGAGTGTAGGCAGCTGAAGCCATGTGGATGTGAAATCCTGGTACAGTAAAGACAGATGCTGAAGTGCATTCTAGGATATTACTTTACTGTTCAATCCTCTTAAAGGAGCTGTGAGTGAAGTAAAACTGCTGGAATGCCAGTATAATTCATAATTGGTAAGCAGTCTTCAGCAGTCAGTGGGAAAAGGATCCTGATAGCTGCCTCAAATGTAGATGCACATTCTTTTTTTATCTAAATCAGCATCAGTATTTCATCAATACTCCAGTCCCATGCAGTAGGTCAATGATTTAAATTTTTTAATGTATTCCAAATTATTAGTACCATTTTAAACTTTTCATCATTTTTAATCAAAATAAATAGAAATATTTAATTGAATGTAGATTTTTCTTCACAGGAACCTGAGTTTTGGCCTTTTTCCTTTGTTTTCTTATTAGTGTTTTTTTTCCAAACTGGTATGAGCCTGCTATACTAAAGATTATGTACCTTTTCTTAAAAACTTCCCCAGAGCTTTGTTTTGATGTCAGATGATAAGATAAATTATTACTCCACTAGTTTTAAAAAGGACTGTGTTGCCTAATTTGAAAGTAAAATTATATTGAACAATAATAAATCCGTTTGGTAATCTGAGATTTTCTCAAAGGTGTCTTTTCTGAGGCTGCTTTAGAAAAATTGTAGAGACTGATCTGTTTGAGCCTATGTAAGACAAAGTTTTTTATTGTTTACAGAATCTATTTAAGGCACCTGTTAAGTGAGATGGAAGGCATTTTTATGTGTTTGTTTTTGTTGCTTTGAATTGTATTGCTTGCATGTATCAAGCAATGAACGACAGATAAAATAGTTTCCTTTGTGGGTATGTAAACAGTGGTATTTGGCTACTTAATCTGATCAAACAATATTTACTTTGGATTTTGTTTGTGTTTTTTTCCTTAACAAATTATGCTTTCAGCATAAATGCTGTCTCAGCTGTTGAATGAACTCAGTGTCTCTCTCAGTGTATTTGTTATAATTATGTCAGTCCTTTACATCCAAAGTCTTCTACTTTTTATGTCTAGAACTATGTAAAAAGGAGACATCATATTAGATGGAGATGATAGCAATGAAGTACTTTGTTAAAGCAGCAATGGAGTACTTTAATTTGGAAGTAGTAGTAGTAAATACCTTCTTTCTTAGATTAAAGAATACCCAGGTAAAGACTCTTCTCTGAATATCAGTATGTATGGAAAGTATGGAAGTACAACCAGGGACAGGTGGAAAGAATTAATGGGAGTGGAAGTTGAGTTTGGTTATTTTTGCTTGATAATCTAGTGGCAGCTTGGGACAAACATTGGGATGTCTAGTACAAATTTAGATACTCAATTCCAATAGGTGAAAAGGTAATCCCAGGTGAAACAATGCCTGTAGTTCTAACATGTGAAAAGACCACTTGTGTCAGTGATTACTCTGAGGGGCTCTCATACAGTGTTTCTGAAATGCTTTAATCGTAAACATGAAAATTATTCTGTAAAGATGTGGGGGAGCATATTTGCTTAAATCTGTGTATCAAAAATAAGTTAAGATAATGAGGTGAGTCCAATTTGCACATCTCTTGGGCTAGTTTAAATTGTAGGTTTTCAGCTAGTATATTGCTCCCCACCTATTTTTTTTTTTCCAAAAATCAACTACATTTTTATGTAATAATGGTACTAGTATTAATATAATTTACTTCCTCTATGGATACAAAAATTGGAGGCAAGCAAGAACAATGTACAATTAAAAATAATCATGCCATATAATAAGTGAAAAAAGTAATTAACTAGCAGATCCTAGTAAATAAATGTAAATGGAGGATCTCATCAAACAGCTGGATTTTTAGTGGCTCTTTTAATCTGTAGGGCCTAATATTCTTCTTAAACTGGAAGAAAATATAAGGTGACTTTTGGTGTTTGTGAATGATTCACAAACTAAAAGGAGGTAAAAAAAGCATCAATGGCTACAGTTGTTCTAATGGCTTTACCCATCCTGCTGTGTTAGATAACTTTATGTGACCCCTGTGGTGGGACTACTTGCTAAAGCAGCTATTCACATTCCAACTGCAAGCCCTTAAGGTGACCCCAGTCACTTCAATCTGCAAAGGAAAGCTTTTAAGAGTGACAGATATCCCAAATGCCTTTGCTGCCATTGCAACACAATCTTTCCAGAACTTTTCCCTTCACTGGATCCCCTGGATGCATCAAGCTCTCCCTGTCATGCTTCTGTGGATACCTGATTTGTGCTATAGCTGGCAGACCCAGACAGGTGGGCCCAGGAAGCACCGGGCAGTGAGTCCATAGGGCATCCAATGTACGGACCAAATAGGGACCTTTTCTGTTCACTTTTCTCTACTGGGTTTTGTATCAGCACAGGGTGGTGCTGCTGGCTTGCAAAAGTTGGATTGCGGGTCCAGCTGCTTTCTGGTTGCTGGCACCAGGAGCCAAGGTTGAACAGGCACCATGTGCATCTGTCTTCTGTAGCTGCCAAGGAACAAGATGATGCCATGGGAAATAGCAAACACACTGTGATGACCTTGTAATGCGTGCTTACATGAGTGGTTGCTAGACAGATTTGAGTTGCCTGGGAAACCCCCATTTCAGCTCTCAACCCACAATGTCAGGGCAAGAGCCCAAGACTAGCGTTTATAGAAGCTAAGCGAGGCATTTGTAGAATCTGAGTGCTGGAAGGTGTGAGGTTGCTCTATTCTTGGTGATCATCATGGGCACTTCTTATAGCAGTGGCTCTAATTGTGGCTGCACATGTAGTGCTTTTCCTGCGCAGTATCATGCAGTGTTGGGCTCTTACAAGTAAGATTTTTACTACATCCTGCCCCTGAAAAGATAAACCATATGTGAAGTCATAATGAGATGGAAGAATGATATGGAAAGAAAGTTGTGTGGGATCTGCTGCATTGCACTGGAGGATTATGTCTCCATGAACTCAAGTAGCTCTAGGAAGTCACTTCTTACCTTGGGGTGATCCAGAAAGTATGCAGCAGAGATTGCTGTAAAGACTACCCAGGTTAATTTTTTCCAAAATGTTCCAAAAGCCAGGACTGGGAATTATCCAGAAAAGCTTCAGGGGCATTATCAGATGGTACAGTGCATGTAACCATGTGAACTGTATCTTTTAATAGGCTGTATTGGGGTAATCACAGCCAGTAACTTAAGCACACACCATCTGCTTGCTTACTGAGCCCCACTCCCAGTCTCTGCAACAGGATACGGGTGAGAAGAGAAAAAGTAAGAAAAAAAGTAAGAAAATACTGAGAGTCAAGAGAAAGACAGTTAAAGTGATAGCAAGAGGGGGAGGGAGCAATGCAAAGGCAGTTGCACTCCACCTCCCCCAATCAGACCAATGCCCAACCAGCGTGTCTACCTTGGAAAAACTACCCCATTGTTTTTATTGACGAGGGTGACATTATAAGACATGCAATATCCATTTGGTCAGTTTGGATCAGCTGTCACAGAATCACAGAATATGCTGAGTTGGAAGGGTGTCCCCTCACACCTCTTGCCCATCCCCAGCCTGCTCTCTGTGGGAGGGCAGGATGAAAAGCAGAAGGAGCCTTGGTGCTGTGCAGCACTGCTCAGAAATAGCTAAATCACTAGTGTGTTACCAAGACTTTTGTCATAACAAGTCTAAAGTACCCTGCCAGCTGCTATGAAGAAAATTACCTCCAGCCCAGCCAGATCCAGTGTATATGGTGCAATAAAAAAATTGGAAGATGGAAAATGCTCATAAAGATGAATATCTTACAGACAAAAGTCTGGAAAATCTTAGGTGAATATGGGAAAAACCATTTTTACAGTTTTGAGACATAGGACAGATTTTAATATATTAGTATGTTCAGTTCTTATGTTCACAATTCAATAAAGATACTGAAAAATTGAAAAGATTCCAGAGAGCTGTCTTGGTGATGATGAAAGTAACACTTTACTGTATGAAGTTTGTGCTAATCAAGACATTGATTAAGAATTAAGAGAGCTAGAAAACTCCTGAGGCATCTTCCATCCCTAAATCTGGAGTACACATTTTAAGGCACCAATGCGGTAACTTTGACTTTAAAAAATGCAAAACAAGCACAAGATTTTTCTATGAGCAATTGCCATTGTCCTTTGGGAAATGTCACTGAAGTTGTGGTTTGAAAATTTTAAACTCAGGATTTTCTGTTTGTTTTCCAAAACAGTCCTCTAGTTCTATGACAGCTACTATTAGCTGTGGTGAGTAGAGTGATGAATGCAGAGAATTCCTCTGGCTAACATTGTACAGGAGGTCAGAATATAGAATTACAATGAATCTTACTGGTCTTACAGTCTGTCATCCATAAAATAAATTAACAGCTCTTGTGTTTTCCAGTTTCAGATTTTTTAACTCAACTGGTACTGCTTTTAGATTTCCAAATATGTAATTTGCTTTTATTTTTTCTTTCTTAACCTAGTTAAGTTCACACATTTTAATGATTGAGATAATTTACAGTTTTGTATGAATTTGATTTCTGCTTTTATTTGCTGTATTAGGAACAAGTGTTGCAGCTAAGATGTGAAGTACAGGCTTGCATTTTCTCTCAAGTAACACAGATTTTGAATTTTCTCATTTCCAAGAGCAACTACAATTTTGTCAGTTGTAAGATAAGCTCACATGTATCTATAAACATAAAATCTCAGTGAATGAAAAATCCCAATGCTTAATAAACACAAGCAGTTCTAGATTTAGTATTAATGTAAATGGATTTCTTTCGTTCAGTGGAATTATTCTGGTTTATACCACTCAAAAAAAAGGTACAAATACTCTTTATATTGGTAATACTAGCTATTTAATTTCCATCATGCTCTAGTAACTTGCTAAAAGAAATAACACGGGATGTAAAAATGGAGATCTTAAATGCTCTTGTTGGAAAGTTTGGAATTATGTTTCAGTGATTCTTGCAGTGGGATAGTCATTGAGAATTTCAGTTTTGCTAAGTCTTTGATGTTAAATTAGTGTTTCTAAAAATATGCAATTTTTCCTAACCGGGGTTTATTTTTATCCGCTGCTATCTCCTGGAATTTCTCTTTACATTATTTTAGCAATCATCTTTCAAAATCCTTTTTCAAGGTTACTCTTGGCCCATTGTTTTAATGAATCAGTTTTATAATGGCAGGTTACTTATACAATTGACTGTGTGTGTTAAAGCCACTGCAAGTTTTACCATTTTTGACTGAAGCATATTACTGAAGCCTTTGAAAAAACTCTTCCAGTGAAATGTATCTTTGGCAACATATACCACTGGAAGACAAAGAAGCTGACTTGTTTGCTAGTGCCTACATCACCAGAAGATGTTAAATCTTATTTACATTTTACTCTGTAACTTGAAGGAACGTAGCCAATATAGTCAGAGTTCCTAGAAGAGGTTGTCAGACTCCAGCTTCACCAGCAGCTGTGAAAGCAGGAGCTCTTCATGTTCACAAAAGATGAATGAAGGAGTGCAGGCTTGGGAGGCATTTTAAATGCCAGAACTGCTACCTTGTCATTAATTTAGTGTGTATTGTCCCTGTGAAGCTGTTGAGACAAGGCAGAGGCTACACATTTTTTAGGATAAATATACTGCTCGTATACTTGCATGTATGGGTATTTGTCATGATCTATGCATGAACTGCACAAAAAACATATGAAACTATGGCAATAAGAGTGAAAGAACATACTAAAGGGTATGAGTGTAATTACCAGGGATTCTGATAAGGAGGAATATTTCCTCATTTTTATAGACTTTAGGAATTTCTGGAAATGAATGTGATTTCTTAATTTGAGCGTTATTTTGAGAGCTGCTGTGGAAGAGAGGATAGATGTTTGAAGAAGTGTCTTGAAGTTAATATAATTAAACATGTATTTATTGACAAGAGAGGGCAGGAATGAGACTGCATTCAGCAGCTTCATTTGGCATGTGGCTCTGCTAAGGAAACCAGTCCATGGCCTATCTTCAACTGAAATTAATTTTTCAAAGAACTAAGAATAAGATTCAGCACTTTCCATTCTAAGCGCGGGATTTGTTTCATTGATTGCTTTCCGTAACTTTTATACGTTTATGGGCATTAAGAAAAACAGAAGCAACGAAATGTTGGACAAAACATTTACTGTGTATACTTCTTGTCCTGGGGAGTGAGAGTGCACATGATGAATGAAAGCCACATTGCTCATATCCTACCAAGGGCCTCTTGGGTCCAGCACAGCTGAGTGCTGTGTAAAAAGCTGAATGGAACAGAGCAGTGTATGAGCAGGTCAAGCTTATTTAAGAAAGATTTCATATTGAGTTGGGGAAGAAATAATGTGCTGTAGATAATACAGTGAATGGAATGCCTTGCAGATTCCATCATAAAGGAAATTTTTGTATTTTAAGCCAGGAAATGTATGCAGTATGGATGATTTTCATCTAATATATAGAGGAAGATGAAGCAGAAAATATTAAAGACAGTTTTCTTTTTTAACAGCTTCATAATGAAGCTCTATGTTCACACATTTTTGTGAAATGTTAATGGAAAACACGGTAGTTAATGAGGCATACAGGCCTGATGCTCTATTATATCTCAGGCAAAAGGATGTCTGATTTATCATATTTGTTTTTCTGTGTCCTTAATTTTTCTATGATTAATGTGTGATGCATATGCAATGCTTTCTGTATTATAATGGAAAAAAATTATAGTGGTATTTTTCCCTCAAACTGGCAATGAAAAATCCTTAAAAAACAGGAAAAAAAGAGGCACTTTTAAATAGAAATGTATGAACATTTTTAATGCTATTAGTTTAGATGTATTATGGCAAATTCCCCTTGGGTTAATTTATGGTATTATGGCTTACCATACACCTCAGGGAATCAAGAATAGAGTTGATTGTTCCTCTGAGATGTACAATTTCCACCCTTTGCCCCTCAATCAACAGCTTGGAAAACAGTAACTCAGAAACAAACCTGAACGTACTAAGTTATTTCTTCTTAGAACAGTTCTTGCTAGGACATACAGAAATAGGGGCAGCTGGCTGGTGCTGGGTTCTTACACATTCCTCTGGCTACTTGCAGAGGCAGGATGTTAGACTAGACTGATTCAGATCAGATCCAGTATAGTAATTTCTGTGTTGCTTACCCTTAGCCTTTGTTATTCTGGGTCAGTTGATCAACACATTAGGAGCTGTAACCAAGAGTCTATCCATGTTTTGACCAACTGGTAAGGAAAAGCTTAGCAGCAGGCTGTACTGTGCCTGCTTATTCAGTGTGAAATAAAGGCACACAAGAGCCTTTGAGGGGTCGTTTCTTTTTTGTTTCTTGTTTTACGAGTGTGTGTTGTGCTAGTGGGAACTCAGGGTAACACATTCTAGACAATGTTACAGCTGTTCCTGGATGATTGCGTTTATTAACATGTTACAGGGTTGTGTAGTTCAGGTATCGGAAATATTGTGACTGATACTGGAGATGTTTTGGGGCTGTTAGATTCTCATATCTATCTTTACATTACTCTAAAATGCTTTGATATTGCCTGTATGCCATTATGTGTTTGTGATCTGTGTTTTTCTGACCAACTATGTGTTACTCACTTTTTTGTCTTGTGAAATTGCCTATAAATTATAATTGTTATTAGGAGGAAGTATAAAACATTTCCACTTTCTCTTGTTCTTCTCTAATTAATATGATCATTGCATCTACAGCATACCATTAAGAGACAGTCTTATTTCATGGGAAACCTCAGTGTTTGTCTTAGTGCCAATGTGGCAACTTGATGCAGTATTGGCAACAAACCTCACCAATTCCTAGTGTTATATAGCTGCAGATTCTTCCTGCTTCCCATTTACTGCTCAGTGTTAGCAATATTTTGGGAATGACTGCTGTGAATGACTCAGTGCTAATTTCTGTCCTTTCTTGTTCTTGTTGATTATATTTGTGACAAACCTAAAAGTGTTTTTCCTATCCTTTAAGGCAGATAAAAATTAAGAAAAAACATCCGTGGAAGCACTGTGCCATTTCCACACAAAATCTTGCATCTGGTTGTTAATATGCAATTCCCAATACCATGAACATTCATAGAGGTTAGAAAGAAGAAAGATCTTTTAGGTAACCTTGTCCTCCCCTCAGCTGTACGTAGAGTAGATTCACATAAGGCACAGTCATGTTTCCTCTGCACTGAAAGGGAGCATTCTTTTTGCATGGCATGAGTGCTTCACTGATACTGGAAAGAAGAAAAAAAGACCTTTTTCCTGTAAAGGGTGTGTAAAATGAAGTTGTAGCACGTTGGCATAAAAGGCTCTTTGTTAATTGCTATTGTGCTAATGGTGTTTTGAATATGAATGTTTTGTAAGCAAGAAACAGGCAATGATTCAGATGAGCACTGCCTCAAAGAAAACTTGAGCAGGACTGGAAGTGAAAGAAAGTCTTTGGCATTTTGCAGTCTGTTTTTAAATGGGTTGCACATATTCAAGCAGTCAAGACCATACATGTAATAAACAGGGCACTGAAGCTGTAGCATCCACTACAAATTTGTTTCCAAAAAAAAAAAAAAAAAAGCATGATTCACATTACAGCAAAGCTGCTGAAGAATTTGCTAAAAAAATTGTATCAGTGTGTGTTATGCATACCTCTATCACATATGCTCTGAGGCATTCATTTTCAGAAAACTGAAGTACCCACTTGTGCACATGGTAGAAATTGCCAGTCTCCATACTATCAGACCATATATCTGTTTTCACGCAATTTTTCTCCCATATCTGGAATATTTGTTGACTATTTCTAAGTTGATGAGCTTAGAAATCTTTATAACAGGCAGCTAGAAATATCTAGCTTTTCACTTGACTAGCTAAAATTTAGGAATGTGAAGACTATTTTAGGATATACAATATGCTGATAATGGCATAAGATATCTGAATAATTTTATATTTACTATATATACATATCTCCGTTCTTGAACATAAAGGATTTTTAAAAAATGTGTAAATAGGCTCTACGCATGTGGAATTATGGAAGTGTTTTTTCAGTTCAACAGGAGAAAGTGTGCACATTATTCTACACTTCAGTACAAATTATTCTATTATTCCAATACTACTACAGTGGTTAAATAGGGTATCCTGCTGACCAGAGTAAAACACTGCAGTGAATTAATAACAGCAACTTTTATTCCTAATACTGTCGATGCATAAGTACATGCATACATGCTTAATAGCAAAATTAGGCATACAGGGAAAATTTAAAGGGCCATTTTGCTATGTGAAAAAAAGAAAAAAATTGTGGAGTTTCCCTGGGGAGATTTCTTTAAGATATTTTTTTTCATATGTTTAAAATGTTGAGTCTAAATGAACATTTAAATGGTTCAGTAGTGTACTTAAGAGAAGCATAGAGAACTAGTAGTTGTTATTTCTTAATCTGCAAGGGGCTATTTCCAAGCTGCAGACTCAGTCAAGCAGTGCTTTGTTCAGAAGAACCCTCAAGAAACCCATTGCAGGTTTTGCCTGAGTCAGGACTGTGAACTTGTACTGTTCGTATTGTTACAAACTGTAGATATTTCCAATAGGGTTTCCCCATTGCTCTTACAAAGTAAGAGTCACTTGAGAAAGCTCTTTTACAGACAGTTACTGTTAGAAGAAAACAATTACATTCCTGCTTATAGAGTATTCTAACTTGCTTCCATTCCAGTTAAATTTGTGGGATATTAACTCCTATGTGTGTCCAGTGTTGATGTTCAGTTTGGTTTATTTTCCTTAAGATACTTTTGAATGTAAAAAAAAGAAAAAGCAAGAGCTGGAGATTTAAAATTTAGATAATTAACCTTTAGGAACACAGAGTGTCTTGTTAGAGATGTGGCTTTATTATAGCTGACAGTACACCACTCAATCATTTGGAGTTTAGTAAAGGAAGTTGATTCACCTATGAGAGTTAAATGAGTCCTATAGGAATAATACTAAAATCTATAGAACTGAGAAGTTTTGCCTTTTCCATTGAATTGTATAAGCTGCCTTAAGAGTTTTTAGAAATATGAGCATTCTCTGAAAATCAGTACTGGATGTCTTTCTAAAAGTTAGGTTTTATGTCAACAAGAAATTGTTGAAATTGTTATAGAAATTGCTAGATTAAATTTTATGGCCTTCAAAAACATGTTGTTTCTGTCCCTAAAATATATGACTTTGTCATGTTTCCTGTAAAGGAGTACAATGCAAAACAGTAGTTGTAACTCTTAGTGTCCTGACCTGATCAACTGCTTTGTGCCTGATGGTCTGATTTTTGGCAATTGGAACAGTTCCTGCATAACCACAAATGCTTACAGCACCTAATTTTAAGAATTCATGGTTTAGAAAAGTAAGTTAGAGTATATTGTCTGTGCTATTTCTGTGTCCTTTGGCCCAACCAACCTTCACTGCGCAGCTTTTGAGAGGGGACAGGACTCCTGCTTGCAAACACAGTGGCTGTAGCATGGGGGAACATGCATTGCCTGCCCTGGGAGAGAGGCAGCAATTCCCCCTTTTTCGCCTTGCAGCCAATCCTTCTAGTCTGATTTCACAGAAATAATTTTGAAAATTTCAAGTTAGAATTTCTGATGGTGATAAAGATAGTGATATCATGAAGATATGTGGCTATTCATAGATTTCTGGACATGTTCCAGTATATCAAATATTGCCTGTTAGGTCAAGAAAGACTATTCCTTCTAATCAGTGACTGCTTCTGTTAGAGAGCTCCTTCTGAACTGTAGTGTATTTAATGCATTAAATACCTCAAGAGTTGTTATGGAGTAGAAGCTAGTGGATCCTTGAAAATCAATTTCTTGTTGCATTAGGTACATATGTGTAACACTGGTACACACTGTACACAAGGTAAAAATATCCATGCATTAGCTGAGTTTTGGAGATGTATTGTCTTTTTAAGGTATCTGTCTCCCAATTTTATGTGCATTATAAAAATAAATTAAAAATAGGAACCTAATGTCAATATAAGGCAGTCATTTATATATTTTTTTTTTTACAAAATACTGATGTACCTACAGAGAAAGCTTTACTAAGTAATGAGACTAAAAATTGCCAAAATTAAGTACAAAATTAGGAAAATTGTGTCAGATCATAACATTTTGGGGTAAAGGACCAGTAATATTTATGTATAGAAAAGCTACCTTAAAAAAATTCACATTACCTTATCTGTCGGTCAAAAATCATATTCCGTACAGCCATAATGTCAAACTGCTGTCTGACAAGATGTGATTCACTGTGCATTTGAGATATAACACATCCACCTGTAACAGGATTTCCCCATGGACAGTGTACCAATACAATGCATATTATATAAACTAACATCTTTGCTGTATTTTTACGCTTTTGTTCCTCTGTTAGTCAAACACTGGTTAATGAAATCAGAAGTCATAAAGAAAGGCCAGTTTCCAAGCTATCTAAAGGTCAACATCACAGTTCCCTATAGCAAATTTCCTGGGGTACTGGCACAAGTTTCGAAAGAATCACAAGTGGTTATAATTAATTGTATTCTCACTATGAAAAGTGATACCCTAAAGATGGCTCCCTTTTTCTTTCTTTCTTTTCACCTGTTTCACTCATTTAGTTTTTTTTTCCTTAATCTTCATTCTTTAAGGTTTGATTTGTTTCAAAATCCCCAGTATAACTGTAGCTTATTTTTAATATTTGAGGAAAGCAAAAAGTCACAGGCTTACCTCGAAAAGCACACAGTTTGCTGTAACACAGCATCTAGTCATGTGGAATAGGGGGAAAGGGGGAAAGCACTTTGGGTAGGAGAAAAGTACAGCTTCATTGCTGAGTTCCCTTTTCTAATACTTTTAATTGTTCTCACAGCGGCAGCTTGTTAATCTGTTTCTGTGGTAGTCATGGAGCTCATTTCAACTCAACTTGCTTCCATGTTCAGTTCATACATACGTGACAAAAGGAGGGCAGAGTTTCCCATTGCTCTGGTGGTTGACAAAGGAAGCCCGTTGGGCTTGAGAACAGCTGAATTATTATCTCTTTCAGTGAACAATAAAATATCACCACCATGTCACAGCAACAATACACATGCTGACACCAGGCTTGGAAAGTACTAAAAGCAGTGAAGGCCACAGCAGAACCACTCAGCTAAATGCTTGTCCTTTGAATATACATGAACTTTTAACTAAAATTCCCAGAAATAGCTGTCAAAAGATTAAAGACTAATGGACTTCTGTCCTTGGGCACATGAAATCTCACATTCTGATTCTCATTGCTTTGTCTATGCAAAAGCAGTTGTCAAATGGAGAGTGCTTCTTGTTTTCTTATTTTTTTCTTTTTTTTTTCTTTTTATATTTTCCTTACTAAGCATGTGCAGAGTTCATTAAAGGTACGCAGTAAGACTGAGTATATGAACTCTCTACAGCCAGGGTCCCAAGAGGGACCTTGATCCTTGGCTATTATTTTAGTGTGTGTTTTGTGAGCACAGTATCAGATACTGTGCAGTCAAATGTGAAGCTGCAGACAGGGTGAAGTGTCCAGTTATTATTTGTCACCCATATCCCTGAGTATTTATGTTCTGAGATTTAGTCTGTATTCAAATGCTTTTTGTGAGGTTGATTTACAACCTTCCTGCCACCCTTTCTTCGCTCCAGCCTCATAATCTTTTATTCCCAGCTTCTTTCCATGGCACTGAAAATTCTCTACCATGTAACCTAGAGCAAGTTTAATTATTACTGTGGCTTCCTCCTTAAAATTCTTGCTTCGCTGTGTACTCAGTGGTTACCTTCATATGTTCACGTTTCCTAGCCCTGAGTTCTCAGGATCCTTCTCCTTCTTCCACAGCTGCCCAGCCTTCTCTGCATAACATAGGGATGGCAGTGAATATCTGGTCAGTTCTTTCACATTTTACTTTTAACCATAGTAAATCTGGTCTTTCACTGCAGTTCTCTGCTCAAAACATCAGGAGGACTGAAACTGGTGTACCTAAGAGGGAAAAAAAACCCTAATCTGTTCTGGTCTTTTGCCTTCACTTACCTGTGTTGTCGTAGTGACTCCACTGAACAAGTTGCTCAAGTTTTTGACCTTGTCCATTAGCTTCAGTAGCTACTACATATACCTGGGATTTGTCCTCCTTTTCCTTCTTTCTTGCCTTATTTTTTTTTCCTAGTATCTGTTTTCCCGCTACTTCCCATTTTAACGCTTCTTGTTTCTATTCTTTGCTGCCATCTTCAAATTCTCTTCTTTGGGTTGAAATTGCTGTTCCTCTCCAGTTAAATTTGCTGTTTTCAATGTGCTGGCAGCAAAGCGAAATGTGATGAAAACCAGATCTCTGAAGGTTTCTCTGTTGGCGTATCACTGATCAGATTTTTAGTAATTTTCACTTTGCTTCCAGCACACTAATTGAATACAGCAGAGCAGAACAGCAGGGGACAGAAACAGAAGACACTGAGTCCTGACAAAGGCTTTCTCTAGGGGTGTTCCATTAGAATCTCTTATTAGACAGCAAATGCTAACTACCCACAGACAATGAAGTAGTAGATCATTTATAGATTGAGAACCACTGAATATGTACATCTATGGATATTCAGACAAATGCTGAAATCCTGGGCAAAGTTGTAGGCCAGGTTGCCTATTCAAAGCACTGACATTTTAATATTTAGTTAGAAAACACTAGTTTTGAAGAGACTGGTAGCACGTGTATTGTCCCTGAATGAAACTCAACATGTGAATTTTATATGTAGTCATCATTTATTATAACTGTCAGGATGCTTGTTGTGACCTGTGAAATTTAGTAAATGATAATAAATTTAGTAAATAATAATAAATGATTTTTTTTCTGTTTCTGTTCAAGTGCTTTGTAAGAAGTTGGAAAAATATGTGTTATATTTGCTGCATTGTAAGCAATTGTAGTAATTGCCAGTGAGAGGCTGAGGAGTTGAGAACAAATGCAGAGGTATATTACAATCTCAAATGACAGCAATTAGAAAGAGAAGAATACTGGCCCTTGAAAAGTAAAATGGAAACTGACATGATCTGATTGTGAAACTGATTTGTAGGACACTTTCCATCTTAGCATAATGCTTCTGTTGTACAAATATTTGAACATCTGGATGTAGACTAATCTAAGGTACCTATCACTATATCAGTGAGTCACGTACTCTTAAGGTTTTCAGAGAACGGAAAAGAGAGAGGCCAGAAAAAAGCATTCTAGTTTCTACACTACAAAAAATCAGGTATCATGTTGCTGTGCATTTAGTCTCATATGCTTTTCATTGTTTATTTATTTATTGTTTGGGGTATCATAATGAGGAAATTCTTCTATTTGGAGAAACAAACAGGAAAAAAGATGAGAGCTGTTGAATTTCATGAGAGTGCTCCTAGAACCTGGATTATACTTCAGCTTTTGTTTGTGTAATTATTTTTAAGCTGTCAGTTTATATTTATTTCACAGAATCTTATGAAGATACAGCAAAACATTAAGTATGTAATAAAATTGAACAAATACCCGGATGCCTCGCTAAATGCAGTAGTTAAAACTTGGTTTTACTTTTTTAAAGGATTTTTTAAGTAGTTTTTGCCTCAGTGGTTTGTTAAGTAGCTTCCTGCCTTCATTCAGTGTAATCCAACAACTTCTTATGCCAACTAATTCAGCTAAATTCCTAGGGACCATTCATATAACTGGCAGTAATGTCCCTTAGGGAGTCTTTGTTTGGGATAATATGGATCACTGTGTAATTTGGAGATTGTCTCCTAGGTGTTATCCTGCTCCTCCTAAATACATGTTGTACAAGGTGCAATCTGCATCATTTCTTATAAAGCCAGACTTGCATTATTTTTCAGGGTACAGGTGAACACTGAAGATATTTTCTCAACCCAGGGGTTGCAATAAGATTTATCCCTCAGTGGAACTATGATTGGATGAGCTGCAGGAAAAGCCTCTGCCCTGTCATTCAATCTTTTACTCATGATCTAGTTACCTGGTCTCAATTTGTAGCTTCTCTGTAGCCCACAGGAGATCACTTTTTCCCATATTTTTCTCAACCTCAGCTCAAGCATTCCTCCCAATCTTGACAGCAAGAGCTAAATGATAAAATGGGTGTCTAGACATTGCTATATTGCTGTTCTTAGAACTAAATAGTCTTCAGTCTAGATGCCCTATAAATAATTGAGACAATCTAACTCTTTGTGAATTAGTAGTGCTTCAGGTTTTTTTTAAGGGAAGCAGAATGACTGCTGTAAAAGGTTTCCAAGCTTTGTGATGCTTCCTTGTTGTAAAATAGATTGACATTTGGGGCTTTTACACTATTACAGTCAAATTGCTGCTTTAAAGACAGTTCATGATTGCGGTGTCTTAGAGTACTGTGGTTCAGTTTGTCTTTCTGATGGCCTCTTTCCTGCCGCTGCAATTTAACTGATATATATTTTTAAAAGCGTATTACTTTGCATATTTTTATCGTTGTTTAATTTTTTTATATTAAAGTACACTCTCTCTCTCTCTGAAGGAAGAAGGGACACAGAAAGGTCTGTAGTCTAGTGACCACTAAGAATTCAGAGGTTTTGTTTCCAGCTCTGCGACAAATTCTTGTGTGACCTTGGTCAAAATGGTTAACCTCTGAGCAAAATGGGTACAATGAACAGTATTTACCAGTCACAGGGCAAACTAGTTAAATATAGGAAGTTCTGCAGGTGTTTGAGGATCTCTGATAGGTAGATTGTGTATATGTACTGAATCAAGCAGAGGAGGGAAATGGTCAGAGCAAAAAGGGTTGAAAAAAACAGAAGAAGGAAAGAGGAAAAATATCAGATAAAAAGAAAAAATAGTCTAGGAGATGAATGGGATGATGGAACCAATTGGGATCATTTGCAGATGAATAATTATAAAAGATGTGGTTCTATTCAGTGTTAATTGGGCAAGAGAGGTACACTAAGATGAATGTGTTTGTCTATGTACTTCTAAAGTGGCGAAGCCAAAGGCATTTCTGAACCTTGGGAATCCACTATGCTGATCAGCTTTCTTCAAAGTTCAAGGAAAATGACAGTGAAATAATGTATGAAAGTCAAAGAGGAAATATTTTCTCCAATGCGTATGCTACAGCTTGCATTAAATGCTACAAATTATCATTGAAAAAAAATAATGTGAAGAAGGACATCATTCTGTAAGACGTATAGGTGAGCTAAGTTCTCATTCAAGAAGTATGTTTCAAAATGTTGTGTTCTGCTTGGGAGAAATTTTCCCTACTCCCTACTCCAATGAATCTTCTTTTTGCTACTTCAGGCATCCGGAACTGACTGATAAACATCAACTAAGCTGTCTTTTGGGGTTTTTTTCATTGTTGGGTTTGGTAGTTTTTTTACTTTATTAAGGCTCATGCACCATGGTTTTGATTATACATTATAAATATTCACTTTGCACACCACCTTTTATGCACAGAAGCATAATATATTCTGAAATCACGAGTGTCAGTATCCAAATACTGTTTCAATCAATATTCTTATTCAGTGAAAATAAAGTACATTTTTACTTTTATTTACTAATTCGTTCTCCAATGTTAAAAAAAAAGAGACAACAAACTGTAACAATCTGAGTATTTGAATCTACCATATTTTAGATGGCTGTAAGTATTTGCGTTTGCTGCTGCTGAACAAGACTTATCTCAGTTTTTTCTATCACAAACAGCTGATGATTTTCAATTAAAAGATTGTCTAGAGATGCAGAAATTGATAATTCCCTGAGTGTAGGGTGAATTTGGGAAAAGAAAATACAGAAAATAAACCTGATTTTCCATAGGAAATATATATATATAATGTTAAACCAGGTGAGAGGCTTAGTGGCAAAGCTTATCTAGCTGCAGTATTTAGCAGAAAACAATCTGTGGTGTTCTGAAACACTACTCACTTGAGCAGTCTTAAATTAGACTATACTGATCGTGAATGGAGACTTTTTCTACTAATAATTGGAAATAGATTGCAAGTTCCTCTGTCTTACAAAACAGTCAAGATCACATTGGTGGGTAGTTTGTCGTTATGTTGATACAGCATCTGCTTGCATCCGATGCCTTGAAACTGTTTGCATGAAAAACCCTTGGATAGAGTCTATTTGTTCTCCAGTTCAAATGGCACTACCCAGGAAAGCAATTCTACCATGTGCTGAGCAACGTCAGCTCCTATTAACTTCAGCTTAAGTGAAGGGGCACAGCCCTTCTTAGGAGATGCGAGGTAGTGTCAGCACAGATTCTTAAGCTGAAATTCAGTTCTTTGGAGAAGCTCTGCACAAAGCCTGTGTATCGTTTAAGTGCCACTTAATTCTTTATAATGGAGTTCGGAGTGGATTTGAAGAAGCTGATAGGCTTTTTGCTCTCTTGTCTGCAGAAGGCTGAATTACACCCCTGGTGAATATACACAGTAAAAAGGAAACTACACTGCCTCAGGAAATACACTATATTCCTTTGCTTTGACTAGTGTAACTCAGTTTCAATTACTGATGAGAATTCTTTGATATTATGCTGATAAAAATTGTTGTACATTTTGCTCCTTTCCTATATTACACATTGAGTTTCACTCTCATACTCTGATATAATGTTCAAACCGATAAGTGAAAATAGAAAAATAGATGTAGTCCTGCAGACAGGAACAGGGCCTCCCTTGTGGCACTGTGTGTGAGGGCCTGTGTGTTGGTGAGGCTCCTGAAGCAGAGTGAGAGGTGGGTGGAGAAGCAGAATTAAAAGGACATAAAAACCAGTAATGGGGAAGAGATCCTGGTGGGAAGCAGGGCAGGGAGAGGGTGTGGGGGCTGAGGAGGCACCGTTTTGATACCAATTAGCTTTAAACCATGTGAGCTGAGTAGCTCTTCCCTGCAAAAGAAGTTCTGATTTTCAAGGCCTAAATGCATGAGCTGGTCTATACTCAGCACAGAAATGTTTTAGACTTCATGTTTTGTAAAATATTCTTGATGTGTTTTAAATTTGTGTGGATATAGCCAATACCCAGAGCAAGGACCCCATGGATTTGTGATAATACTGATAGAGACCAAGCAAACACTGAGATAGTGTAATACTCTGACTATTCAGAGATACTTTTTTTTTTTTAATAGGATTGCTTCAAGTTGTGTTTCCAGGAAAACCTTCTAGCTGAGATAGTAAAGGCAATCTAGTGCATATTTCTGAGTTTAGGTGTCTATTGAGTCTTTCAATGATACTTCATATTGTTGAAACATTGATAGAAATAGCCATTTTTATGTGTGAATTATGAAAGATACGCATGCAAGTAGGTCAGATTTGGTGTTAACATTTTACTGAGCTTTTTCTGTTAAGCCTTTAACTGGGTGCATGCCTTCACTAAGAAAGGATGAGGCTATTATCTGTTACAGAGGAGAGGTTAGTCTCAAAATCTGATATGATCCAGTTATCAGCAGAGCAGTACCTCTTGTGCCCAAGTACAACCCATATTTCTGTGTATTATGTGCTATAAAAATCTAACAGAGTTGCTTCAAAAAATTTTAGTTATGAATTATGTCACCATTGATTTATATATTGCTTAATGAACAGTGAAAATTCCTATGTAGACATTTAGGTGCTAAAGAGGTTTTTATAATTAAAATATTAT
This sequence comes from Falcunculus frontatus, assembly GCA_013398115.1. Taxonomy (NCBI): domain Eukaryota; kingdom Metazoa; phylum Chordata; class Aves; order Passeriformes; genus Falcunculus; species Falcunculus frontatus. The sequence continues at coordinate 218,431 of VZRV01001914.1, forward strand.
TATGAATTTCAGATTGAGCTTCCACTGAAAAAAATCAGGTTTTGTCATATTGCTAGAGCTTACCAACAATTATACCAGAGCTGAGGACACAAGTTTTTTTGTGTCAAAATATTGGAAAGGATTTTATTAAAAGACTTTAAATTGCACTTCTATTTCTTGCCATGTTCCAGTGGCATTGGGAATTGTATTCTTAAGTAGTTCCAGACAGAAGAAGTCAGGCTGAATCACACGTTCAGGTGAGCATAAAGCTGCAGCTGCCACTGGAATAAATGCCTGCTTTTAGCCTCCTTGGACCCCAAATCAATTTGGGACAGCATAAGCTTCTTGTGCTCTGATTTTACTAATTTTTTCTCCTGTAGTTCTCTTTTTGCTGGGCTTATGACTATTGAAGGTGTGTTATGTGTATTGGTGTCACGCATCAACATAGAGGAAGGTGTGTCTGTGTCCCTGTATGTGGAACAAGTTCTGGCCTTGAATCCTAGGACATTTATGTATAAGTTGAAGTGGTGAAGCTTTCTTATAGTCCAGCCAAGAATTGGTGAGATGATCCCTGAAGGAACTGAGGACCATTGTCTGCAGACTGCAAGCCTTGCAGTCTGAGAAAAAGTTTGGGGAACCTTACCTTGTTTAGCATGAGTATATGGCATCATGAAATTGTCTCTATGTACATGTGTTTTATGGAAGTATCCTAAACACTCCACTCTACAATATTGTCTTCAGGAGAGAGTGAAAGAGTAATGGAATACTAGATATTAGTAATATTGTTGACTATTCTAGGGGAAGAAACCCAGATACTACGAAGGTGGACTCAAAAGAAGTAGTATTTTAGTCCAGAAAGAAGTCTACAGGTATTAAAGCCCCTTTTCTCCCTATCTTGAAGAAAAATTTCTCCTTACAGCTCCTTTGCTTTTACTTTATTGCAGTCAGGGCTCTGTTGTTCCAAGACTACATGCTGTGTACGACCTTGAGGAAATTCTGCAGAACTGGCTTGCCAGAGACACAAGCATTAAGGGGAGACACGAAACACACATCACACCATCTTTCTGTTGGGGACCTTCCTAGCTAGACTTCTTTCCCCTTGTCGTAATAGGCTGTTTGTTCCTGTCTTTTCCCTCAGCTTATTGTCTCCTTCTCGATGATTTCTCAACCTTTGCTTCACTCAACACCTGTCTTTCTTATGTTCCTAGTTTCTGCCCTTGACTATACCCCTACCACGGCAAGTATCACAGAGTTTCACAATAGTTGTCATTATGCTGACCCTTCTAACTGTTTATTGTAGGTTTTCTCTTTCCACTGCATGGCTCATGTCTATTTACACTGTAAGCACTTCAGGATAAGGACTGTCTGCTGGGGTTTATAGAGAGTCTAACACAATGGATCCCAGTTATGGGCCACCATAATGATTAGTTAGGATAGGAAGTCTTAATTGCTAGCCCCTCCAACAATGTTTCGTTGATTAGGAGGAGCATGAAATTAGAAAAATAGCTAGTTTCTATGGTCTTTTGATTTTTAATAAAGCTGTCTTTCATTTTAATGTTGGTTTTTAAGTTCAAAATTAAATTTGTTGGCACAGCAGGTGTTGTAAATAATTTTGTAAATTGCCTAGGGCTGTCTACATCATAAACTATTGCTGAATTATCAGATGATGAAAATAGACAACTCAAATGAGAAAGTGTTTAGAGATAAGTGAAATGTGAATTCTCCTGCCAATTGTTTTTGGTTTTGTTTTTCTTCTTCCTTTTCTGTTCCACAGCACGAATTATCAAAACAAAACAGTGGTGTGAAATGCTTCCATGTTTAGAAGGAGAAGGCTGTGATTTGCTAATCAATAAATCAGGCTGGACCTGTACACAACCAGGAGGACGGATAAAGACAACCACGGTAGGTCACTTCTCTGTTCTATATTTCTTCAATTTCTCATTCACTTTAGTTTGTTGAAAAACAAAGAGTAAGATTTTTAGTTGTTTTTCAGCACTTTTATGTAAAGTTGATTGCCTCATAATTAATCTGTGTGCCCAAGTGTGCGTGGTGAAATACACAGCAATGTTATCACAAAGTACAACATTGGAAAAGATAACAAAGGGAAATGTGTCATTCCCATAGTTATTAAAAGTAGATATTATATCAAGATTTTCTTAAAAGACACCAGTGGCTTAACCAACATTTGCATCCAGCCTGAAGACAGTATCTTATTCTTTCAACATACACAAATTTTCTTATGCTGTGGTAGTGTAGCATATAAAACTCAGTGTGTGGTCTAACAGGGTGAAAAGAAAGCTTTCACTGGGAGTTCTGAAGAAAATATTTTTGCTATTCCAACTATACTGGAAAAACAAGTTGCACAGATAGATCTTTAGTTTTCAGTGAGACCTACAGAAAATATAGCAAAAGATCCCTTCTTCCAACTTCCTTTTGGACCTGGTTTGTTGATAAGTCCCTCAGTTCTCAGATTAGGTGTCTTGGGGCATGTGCGTGTAGTGAAGCTGAAAGTATATACAACAGTAATAGTTTCTAGGGCCTATAATGTATCAAACAGATTTCTAGGAAATGTTCTCAAATTCAAGCAATTCTTTGACTTAAAAAATGGAAAAAATCTGAAGAGATATAATAAAGCAATTTTCTGATAGCTTACTAGGTCTCTTGAAATTATTTCCCCTCCTTATAATCTTTTTTTAGATTTACAGGGAGCTTGAGTGTAATTTAAATAAGTGCAATTTCAAGAATATTTAGTCTTAAAAGTACTTATCAGTGAAGACTAAATTAATGCCCATCATCCCCTGCACAATTTCTCTGTCTGAGCAGGAAACAGAAAGCAGTGTAAAACCTTTAATTGTTTTAGAATGCCTGTATTTAGAAAATTAACATGATTTTCACTTTTTAAAAAGAAGGGAGATTTGATAATGCTTTATGAGATACCTACAAAACAAATTTTATTAATTGTGATCAGTGTTTTCATGCTTCTGTATTTACCAAATATAATATTCATTATTCATCATTCGGGGCTATAAAACTTAACTTGTCTCTGAGGTCTTACTTAAATATAGTTTGCCTTTAGATCTTTTGCATTCAAGTTATGTAAGTCACATAAAAAAAAACAAGGGAAGGAAAAAGTTTTTTAAACATTAGTGCCAACATTCAAGGACAAGGAGATCTAATACCATAACTTTGTCATACTTGAAATATAGTCTTATATCTTGTTAATTCAGGAGTATTTTCTGTATCTGAGGTAAACGGAAAACCCATGTACTGTGACACATTGCCAGCTGTCATTTTAGTTCTTTGTTTGATGTTTTATGCTAATGGCATGACTGAGTAATGCAAAGTAAGCAGAGGATCTATCCTTCAGTTTCTGTCTTTAATGAAGTGAGTCAGATATGCTTTCAGATTAAACACCAGAAGCCTGATTCTGAACTCTTACTTGTCTGTATAGCTCTTTAATGCTATTGACATGAATGGAATGACTCATTAATTTGATTAATGTAAATGAAATCATAATCATGCCCCGTCAGTAAAATTAAGACCATGGCAAGTACAGTATTTTAAAACAGACTCTCCCTACACAGATACATCATTGTCATTGGTAAGGAAAGATTTTTCCAGAGAGACAACTGCAGAACAGCGCTGAGCATAAGCCCTCATCTAACTTCGAGCAGTCTTCAACAGTTGGTATCACACATGCAGACACACAACAAACACGCAGTACTTTCCAGTCAAGCCAGACTAGCAACTCAGAATGCTTACAGAAGCACTGAATGCAGAGGGGGGAGAGGGAAGGAAGACAGGAAGAAAAACAAAAACAAACCCCCTCAATAAACTCCAGTCTTTAACACAGTATTAATAACATATTGGTTGAAGGATAAGCTTTGGACCGTAGTAGTAGATTTGGTAACTGTGTCTTAGGATGACTCCATGAAATGCATGACTGTGATTAAAAGAAAACAAAAGTCCAGCAGAAACACTAAGAGGCATTATTTACTCTATCAATACTCGCAGATAAACAGCTGCTAATGCAGTAGAGTAATTTCTATTTCTGCTCCTAATCAACACACATGAGTTGCCAGGCACTATCATGCCTATTATGGTATTTAAGCTTGCTAGGAAGGATTTCTGTCTGGGAAGGGCCAGAAAAATGACCACCAGGTAGTATGGGGGAAAAGTGTCCAGACATATTGAATTAGTTACTGTACAGGGTTCTTAAGTAGGAATAATTCTTGACCACATCTCCAGCAACAGCCAGGTAAGGCCCTTCAGTTTTTAACTATCAGTTTTGTTAAAACACATTTGTTAATCTAATCAGCCCTTTCCTGCTGACATAGCTTGCATCTTAAGGATATTTTTGGAAGTCAGTCTTGAGTTATCATACTGGTAGTAGATCGTATAGCAGAGATATCACTGTTTGGTAAACGCTGACAGTCATTTGGCACCCATACTAAAGTCAAACCAGTGCTGAACTCTGATGGACTGAGGCCAGCTGTTGTGATACCAGCTTTTCACATTGATTCCATAAGGTTTTGTAGAAGTACAACTTTTTAAATACTGAGTTTAAAAGCAGCATGTGGAAAGTTAGCACTTGTAGAGATCTTATAGATGACATGAGTTCCCTTTTACGTGAGAATATACTTTAGGACTCAAATATGATTCTTACAAAGAAAGAAATAGGATTTGTTTTCTGTAGATGAATTTAGCATTTAGGATTTTTTCTATGAAAATTCCAAGCAAACAGCAAGTGAAAATATCCATTGCTGCAAAACAAAAGTGCAATTTCTGTAAAATGTTTGGAAAGGGCTGCTGCTTTTTACTTTATACTTTGTGACAAAATTGTTTACACATTCTATGCAGAGCCAGATTTTTCAACTGGCTGGCACTTTTTGTGATCACCTCTGGAAATAATGCAACCAAATCAGAATTCTCTCCTCACATGAGTAGCAGTGTTTTATATCCATTTTGTGCTCACTTTGCACAGCTATAAATGACTACACAAGATGCAAGGCAAAGGAAAATCAGACTCAAAGTATACTCTAAATGGATCTGGATGTCACTTCTGCCCTGTTGTTCTCTTTACAAGGTGTGAATGAACCAAAGATTTTTCATCTGCTAAGAGGCTTTTACACTTAAGGACTGACTGGGCTAACTGCCAATCTATGTATTAAGAGGCTGACTGTCAATACAAGGAAACAATATGGCAACTTGTAAAAGAAGATAGCAACAGAATACTACACAATTGTTAGCAATTTCAACATACTAAGTACTTTCATATAACAAATGTCCTTACAGTCACTTTAAAATCTCCTGCCTTAAAAAATATTTTTTTATTCTCATTACTTTTTCAATTATTTATTAAAATTAAGTTATATGGTTTTTTGAAATATTTTGTAGTTTTAATACTGCCAGAAGATGTGGTTTTTTTTTTAAGAAGCTGCTGATGGGCCTTTCCGTCAAATTTATAGTTCATGTGTAAAGCTTGCTAGTGTATAGATGAGAAGATACACAATGTATTGTTTTTACAGGGGAGATTAATTTTTGGCACCCAAGTGTATATATGTTGTCAATGATCCATCACTACCTAATTGTTACTTAATTAATTCCTTCTTCTACATAATGTGATTTCCATGCATGGAGCTTAACAGAACATTCATGCACCAGCTCCTCGGTAGCTAACCTCTTAAACCTTTGTGATTTTACTGCTAAATTAGCTGAAGTGGGAAATTAAGGAATATGGAGAAGCTAAGAGAGAGCTCACAGTGGATAAAAGGTGTAATTACTCTGACATGGAGCTCAGTGCTTAGCTAGTAAAATTTACTAAGGATCTAGCTTCACCAAGGGACCTGACTTTCTTAATAGAGTTTACTTACACACAGAGCAACTTATCATTCCTTACCATTAATATAAATGACATGCTGGCTGGGTTGGAAAGGCAGTTTGTTCCTCACCCTGAAAAATACAATACATATTTGTATTGGCTGTAATTTAAATCAAGATTTTTTTCAGTAGAGCTTTATCATACATATATATATGATAAAGGTAACTCAGATAAAATATACTGGTTTGATTTTCAGCACTGACTAATGAGCAATGTGTTCTCAGTCATACAATTACATTCAGGAAAAAAGAAATATATATATATACACACATATACATATACATATACATATACACATACATATATACATATACATATATACATATACATATATGTATATATATGTTACTTATCTGTAACATACTTGAGAATTTACTTTTTTTTAGACTGGAGATCAGCTGGAAATATCCTGAGGCCATGGTCTAGTGGTCTGAGCTTGGGAACTGGGAGCCAGAAACTCCTGAGCTCTAATCCCGGCTCTGACAGTGACTCCCTCTGTGGCCTTGGGTAAGTCACTGAACCTCTCTGCCTCAGTTTCCCCAGCAGTAAAAGTAAGGCTAACAATTCTTGATTCCATACATCAGTGAATTTGGGAGTCCTGACTTAACATTTTAAGAGATTTAGAAATTCTGAATAACTTAGAAATAAAACTAATGTTATTTATAAATGTCCTCATTGGTAATATTCCTGTTGTTGTTAGGTATTCGCATATCATTGGTATTCCTGTATTTAACCTCACCTGCCTTCCAGCTCTGAGTGTTGCTAAATGTGCATTTCACATCTCCTCAGCTCAGCTGATTTTATTTGGTTAAGCTGGTTTTGGAAGTATTTTGACATCCTGCCAGTTCTAGTCCTATGTTATTCCAGGATACAATACCTACCAAAACAAGCTTTGAGGCAGTACCAGATTAGAGCAGTGGAATGTTGCATGCATGCCATGCCAAATTAGGTTTCAGCCTTCCCCTTTGTCAGAAGTGGTCAACTTATGAAACAGATACAATAATACCAATTCTTTACACATCATAGCTGTGTGCTTCAGTGTCCAGTCTACAGATCCGTCAGCAGTTTATCTACTGAGTTCCTTCACTGTCCTAATTGTAACAGAAATATTACGTATGGACCAAGATTACAGAGGACACTTTTCAGTAGGCTGGTGTATCCCGTCACTCCCATCCAAGTATTAGCTTTTAGAAACAAGAAGGAAATTAGGATCCTGAATTTTTCATTGTTCATAGCCAGCTGCTGGGGAATGAGAATCTTTGTCTATATTTAACCTATGGGACTATCTTTTCTTCAAAGTCCATGAGCTTGCACAATTGTGAGTCCCCATGTCTTCTCTGTCTTCTCTTTTTCTGAGTGTCCCTCTTAATAATGGTATGCCTGCCACCACCTTGTGAGAGATCTTAACAGCAGCAGAAAGGGCTCTCACAAATACACTTTTGTGGTGAAATAGATCATTAACTCTTTTGGGTCATCCTCAGACATACTCACTCTTCATTTCTAGTTGGCTGTCTAGAAATCTGATTTAAGAAAACCCCTATCCTTTAAGTCACTAAGAATAATTTTCATTCTTAAGTCCTGCTGCCAGCCAGAGTTTTGTGAGCTCTGAGACCATTGTTTCACCAAGCATTATGCATCACAAAGTCCTTTAAAACTAATTCAGGTCTCTGTAGTGTGCTTCTGAAATTGATATTTGATTAAGGTTTTCCAAGACCACACCACATAACTGAAAGTTAGCCTGAAATAACTTTCATATATTAAGACATTGATGTGCTCTACCTTTTATATATATATACCAAATTAATAAAGGGTAGAACATGAACATCTTCTGCAGAATATCTTTAGCAGATATTGTTGAGATCAAAAAGTCATGATATCTGCATCTGTGACTGTGCATATGAACTACCAGAACTAGGTTACTTTTAATTAACATCTCATTCTAATGCAACACTATATCTACAGAATCAGTCCTAGTCATTGTACAGTGCTTTAACTGAGCCTAATAGTTTTGTATTAATATAAATTATGAGAGAAAATACCAGTTCTTTACCTGTTATTGCCATGTGCTTCACTCTATCGATGTGTACTCCAAGGCCTAGATTCAACCTATTTATTTCCATGCATTACAAGAGATTTTAATACTTTGAGCACTTTCCATTACTCTCATTGTTTATAAAATTTATCCTAATCTACAAATGGGTCATCATTCACAGGATTGGAACTGGATTATTTTCTGTTAATTTTTAAGCAACTATGGAGTATGGGAGTTGGTTGTCTTAATTCTCAGAAAGGCTAAATATCATGTTTCTAATTCTTGTGTTAGAGAAGAATAGTAGCTTAAGACAATTTATGAGCAGAGTGGTAGGATGGCCTTCATGGCCCCATACCTAAAGGACTACATGTACAGAGAAACCTAAAGAGAAATAAAATCCTCATGCAGCTGAAGTGTCTCATGAAGGGGCCATGCTATTTCTTCAAAATACACAGGTTCTCTTGCATATTAGTAATGCTTCAACTAGTACAGTCTTTTCAAAGCTGTGCATTTCTTTGTCATACCAGTGTATTGAAACCTGCACATTCTATTTTCCATTATCCTTACGAAAATACACTTCTTCACGTCAAATAACTGATCTTCAAGTCCTAAGCCAAAATGCTAGCAAAGATTTTGTGATTTTTGTAGACTTTAGGTTGAAAGGATCTGTCAGATACTTAAAGAACCAACTTAAAGAGATTAGCCTCCTTCCTCTGTCCTGAATGCTGAATACTGGTTCCACTGATGTTCAGTGATTCACACTGCCTGAAAAGAGATCAAAATTTATGCCAAAAGTAACATGTAGTTAAATGGCATGCTAAGTGAAATCATAATTTGTTAACACCTCAAATAAATTCTTGGAAGAAATTAGGGAAACTTTTGTTCTTCACTTTTAGAACATGCATTTTCAGATTGTAATGAAGAATTATACTAATTTCTTTTGTCTTTATAAAGTTACATAAAATATGAATGCCTACTTTTGCATGGGTCATTTCAAAGATATTGCAGTTCCTTTGCAAATAAATAAACAGAATTTTTAGATAGATAAGACTACTAGAGATATATTTTCTTTCAGGATTCCCATTATTTAACTTGTAGTCATATTGGGAGTTCTAGCATTCAGTCCAATCTTACTATGCTAACTTAGGGACAGGCCAGTTTTAGATTCAGTGAGGTAAACCTGGTTTCTGATTAATGCTTATGAACTACAGCTTTTCTCTGTTATATAGATTAATCTATATTTAAAAGCAGTTACTGCACTGTAAAATGAGCTACGTTTTGATCTGCTTGAGGTCTGAACTGTGACTTTCAGTAAGTAAACAAAAGCTGATTCTACCCAAGGCAATAATAATAATTTCCGATCATCTATTTCATAGGATTGTGGAATAAATTATATTTTCGGTAAAAACACCAAGCAAACCCTTTGTTGAGTTGTGGTTTTTTTCTATACTTTGAAAACAGAATTCTGAAATGGAAATAAAACCACATCTGTAACTTGGCAAGTTCATTGAATACTATGTCATAGTGTGAACCCACACAATGAATTGTGGATATCTGAAAAAGTTCAAGTATTCAAAGACTTTAAAAGCTGCATTTTAAGGAATACCTAAATTGCTAAGTTGGTCCTGATAAACAGAAAATATTTTCATTTGAAATTCTTTCTAAATTGCATAATTTTCGAGGACACCAGTAAAAATTATGTTCTTATATGGGGTTAGGATTCTCTTTCATCTTCCCCAAAACAAGAAAAGAGCCTAAATTTAAAAATGGAAGGCTCAGGGTATAGAAAATTCACACCTCTAATGGATGGTTCAGGTATCTGCCTGGAAAATTTGCAGGCCCATCAAAGAGAGTCTGGGAAGAGCCTGATACTAGATTTTTTATTATTGTTTAACACCTTGGTCATCACTTGCATTTAGATAGGCCTTTCCAAACACTGAAATAGCATGGTAACTGTTCTAGGAAACAAGCACGTTAAGAATTAATACTGAGATGGACTAAAAGCAACAGATAAACCAAATTTGTATTAGTAATGGTAATATTGGGTCTTTTTGTGTTTTGACAATTCTTAGCATAACAGATAGACATTCTAAATGTGATTCAGTTTCCTCAACTTATCACTTTAGTGCATTCAGCTACTTAAGGGTATGGACGGCATCTTTCATGAGGTGAGCACACATGACATGAAACCTATAGACCAGTGCCCTTGTGGGGTGACAGCTGGAAGTCAGGCAGAAGGTGCTGGTTCCCTAGTTGTCTGTGGTTAGGCAACTAAATCTCATTTCTCATCTGCTAAATCAGACAATTTGATACAGTGCTGCCTGCTCCTACCATATATGCTTCATGATAGATTGATACTGTCTGAAGGTTTTGATTTCTTGCATGAATATGAGAAAATCAATTTTCATTTAATAAGTGACTGCAAAGAGAGACTATCTGAGGAAACAAACCTGGAGATTACTTGTGCAATTTCTTGCTGTAAGTAGCACAACACACGGTTTTTAAGAAGGGTTTCAATAGATGCTGAATGCCATATAGTTGAACTGAAGGGGACTACAAGATACATTTTACATGTAGAAAATATATTTTCTTCATGTTTACATGAAGAAAAATAGTTTTGATAATGCAAACACGGAAGAGAGCTGGAAAGACTAATGCAGAACTTGGTATGTAGTTTAAAACATGTTTTTTGTGGGCATGTAATGTAAACTTACGAAGGCTGGAAACTGGTATGTCACATCAACACCAAGAATTTAAAATGCTAGAATTATTGCACACCCATTTTGCCCAAAGAAAATGTTCATGACACAAGTGTTAGAAGATGAAGTTGTTGCACACGTATATCCATTTTGGAACATTTCCATTTTTAAGAATATCCCCAAAGATTTCTGTTAAATCGTGCAAAGCAAGCTAGAATTCTTGGACTGAAAAAAACAAGCAGTGAATAAAGGAAATGAAAAAGGTGTTTTAGTTCAGGGATTTTTATAATAACATTTGACACATTATTTCTTAAAACCATACTTGAAAATTAATTCAGAAAGGCCTGTCATATTGAAAACTGTCATTTCAACAAGATACTGATGGAGGACCTGCAAACAGTGCATAATAACACTTAACAGGAGTATATTGATCTAGGTCGAAGTGGCCCAGGAAGTGACAGACTCGTGAAAAGTCTAATGTTATTTTATTAAAAAAGGTTTCAAAAGCATAAAATATATTAAGCTCTTAAGAGTTATTGAAAATCCGTGAAAGGTAGACACATAACAGACATTTCTGTTTTCCAGTATTCTCCTGCTATATTTTCATTAACCGTTTGGAATAGAAATACTCAATAGCATTATGTCTTCATGTAAGTTTCTTTACCTTGGGGGCAGACCTTAAGGATAAAGTTGCCAGTTTTTCGATCCAGTTAACTCCTGCCTGTGAGGTTTTGTTTTCAGCTACTCCTCCTGATCACTTGCATATGATCATGCAGGGGTGTGCAGAAAGACAATTCAGTTTACAGTGTCGGGGAAGCGATAGCCCAAAGCTTGGGTTATTCCTGTTTTTCATTAGATCTTAGCAATCTCATTATACATGGATGAGACAAGAGGTTGGAAGTGAACAAAACTGACTGATCCTTGGTCCAAATAAAGCCAGGCAAGGGTGGGACAGTAAAATCAATCAGAAAAATATAGAATGCAAGCTTTTCTTTCAACTAACGGTGCAGCTTCATGGTAGTCTAAACCAATCTAAATCCAGAGTGCCCCATTCCTACTTGCCCACCTCACTCTGTCTTTCATGCCTGACGCCGTTTTGGTCAGGCGCTAAGTGCTTGTGGAAATGTCTGGGATGCAAAATAGGCACCACTTTTTGCCAGGTTAGTTTTCAGCCACATCAGCTTCCGATTGCAATGCTGAGATTAAATTATTCTAGGCCAAAACCTGTGACGTTAGTCTGCCTTTATTACATAGTTCCACTGCCTTTGGGCCATCAGCAATTGCTGATGGATACCTATTTCAGGCAACACTGCTATTCTTCCCCATTTGCACTTACCAAAGAATTCTGAAAGTTGGTTCTGAATTAAAGACAAAGTGCATTAACTACATCCCTCATGTGAAGTACACCAGTGTACCCCTACATGAATGGGACAAGATGTTTGAAAGTTCATGTCCTAAACTGTGGAGGATGTTGTACTTTTCTGGACCGGGGCTTTTAAAGGTAACATCTCTACTCTCTAATACATTTACATTCAAAAAAAAATTCTTTTCTCTTTTATTCTTCTCCTATTTGTTCCTACCTCTTTCCTTTCTCTCCATGAAGTCCTGAGAATTTTCCCTTACACAACAATTCTTGTTCTAGCCACAAAAAAATGAATTGTTCTAGCATCAAAAGAATGAGATATTTTGTGGTGTGGCAATGTCAAATGTGTAAACAGTAAGAGAAATTTGTCAGGGTTATGGGAAGACTTACTTAGTTCTTATAGTAGTAGAAGTAGCATGGGAAAGATCAGGTACAAGCCAGCTACTGTCCTTTTCACTAGTCTCTGAGATTTGACACAACCTGGGCTTGAATAGGACATAAATTATATGATGAAATTTCTTTCTAGGCATTGCAAATTTTGAATTGAATTCACAGCTAGGCACATCTTAAATGTCTACGCCAAGGACATGAGCAAATGTGCCCAGCTTTACTATCCAGCCAGAAGAGTGGGTACCTATCCAGACCTCCACCAGCACATTGAAATTTCTGACCCCAGTGGCTTTGCAGTCAGATTAGGTATCTCCAGAAGACAATTAAATCTCTTCAGACTGGTTTTTATCCAATATCAATATAAAAATCTATGTTTCATGGAGAGAGGTCTGTTCTCTTCCCTGATGAGTGTCAACTATTGAGCTTGGATGAACTATCCTTTCAGTTCTCCATGCTACTTCAGATTGCTGCACAGTGCTTTAGTTTTTGAAAAACGGAGTGAAAAAATATTCTGATTTGAGATATTTACCTGGTGATCATGGCATCTTCGTGGAATGCAAGAAGGGGAGATTCAATCACCCTTGCCATAAATAGGTCTAGATGCATCCCAGAAAATTGGTCTACCTACTAGACTGATATGCAAATGGTGGATTGTCCTGTTGTCATCATCCTTGCTTGAGGTACTGCCATGTCTTTCCTGATTCATCCTGGTGGTTTAGCCTGACTTCATATTATTGTCTGCCTAAAACTGGAAAATGGTGGAGGGGCCACAGTTTAGAATGCAAATGAACATTTTTTATTTAATACTAACTTCAGAGAGATCTAATAAATATACATTCCAAAGACATACAAATTAAAAGATTGAATTGGGAAGGTTTAGGTGTTTATCACGTAACCTAAGATTTTAGGTGGCTTGCCTTTTCCTTCATGTTACTTGCTAAGTGATCATGGTGATTATCACAGAATTTTTTACTGACTTCGGAAATTTTTTCGTAGTAACTTGCTATTTGTGAAAAAAGAAGAACTTGGAGCCATTAGGGAATCTGAACAGAGGCTGTGAATGTCTTGGCTACAGCAGGCAATCCAGAGGATCAGATTTACCCATACCCATAGTGCTGCAGTAAACATGTTCAGTGGAGTCTGGAGGAGCAATGCGAAATGCTTTTGAGGGAGAACACTTCCAAACATTTAAGTCTGATGTTTACATTTATTTTTATAGTCACATTTTATGCTTTTATTTTTAAATCAAATCATCCCGTTACTCTCATTCCAGAAGACAATTTGACGTGGAGAGCAGCACTGCTTTCGCCTCCGTTTCATTAAGTGCATACTTGCACTTAATCATCTGATTTTCAGTAGGCTTTGTTATGTTAAATATCATACCTTTCATCTTTGTTTTTCCTTTGTGAACTGCTGTTTTCTCTTTCTTCTCATTCTTGATGTAAATAACTCTACTGAAATCAATGGTATGACATGACAAATAAATGTGTGTTTATATAATAATGCTAGACAGAAGGTCCTCTGATTACAATACGAATGCTTTCTCAAATGTCTGTACTTCACCAGTAATCTCTTTGTCCTTCTTAATAAATGATAAAGAATAGAAGGCCACTGGCAGATGTTTAAAATCAAACAAAGAGTTCTTTGGTAGCATACTATGCAGTTCTGCTCAAGGAAGTGTGAAAATGTCCCTACCTGCATTGCTGAAAGAGTCACGCTTTTCTGATGGGTTGTCATCTGGCTCTTATGAGAGCAATGCAGCAACTTAGTAATGTAGAAATCCACTCCCATTCTATCCCCTAGAAGTAATATTTTATTTTTCATTTAGGAACATCAAAATTGAACTGGGTCAAAACATCTTCTTACAATGTGTTTTGTGCCAAGCTTTTATTTGTTTTTGATTCAACATATGAAATAAAACTCTAACACTAATACAAGTACAGCTCTATTTTTAATGGTGAACTTGAAGGAAAATAAAGGATACTGACAAAATCACATTCTCTGCAATATACACATTTTAATGAAAGCCAGAAATGCATGATTTTATTATACATTTTTGTTTTAAATGCCTCAAATTAATGAACTTTAAAATGAAACAAATTGTGAAGCACCTCCCTAAGTGTTGCAGATGTTGCTGACAAAGCAGTCTGTATTTGTGTATTACTCCCATTGGAAGATACGGTACTGAACATATTTGTCAGCTCTTAAAAAAATTATTGAAGTACAAGGAATTTGCATAGACATAACACAATTTTTTGAAAGGAAAACAAAAAATATCATGCTCAAAACATCTGCCATATAAATGTCCGTATGCATGTAAAGACTTCTGCCATGAAACTGAGCATTGCATAAAAAATTGGCACCATAGCTTAGAAGAGTATTGTAGCTAGGTTGTAAAGAGTGAAATGTCTGCACAGCAGGGTTTATATGGCTTTTCGAGGAAATCTTCATTACAGTATTATGCAGCTTAACCAAAATCTGAACAAAACAGAAAAAAAAAATCCCAAAAAACAGAGCCACACTTATTTGCATGCCAGGGATATTAAGGATAACAGAAGGGCTTTATCAATACGTTGCAAGCAACAGAAAGACAGGATAAATGTGGGACTTCTCCAGAAGGAAGAGACCTTGCTACCCTCGAAAAAGAATGCTGAGATTCTCAATGATTTGACTTTATGATGACTTTATGATGTGTATCTCTTATAATTGCTCTATACCCAGACATGATTCATGTGCCTTTCTGTGCCTTTAAACTGAGCCCAAGAGAGGGGAGAGAAAGAAAAAAAGAGCCAGACGAACTTTTTCAAAGCAGTCTGTGCTCCAAGGTCACTACTCCTCTGTGTCTCTCTGCTGTGGGGAGAAGAGTGGAGGAAGCACCCTTCCGGCTTTCCAGCCAGCTTCTTCGGCTCTGTTTCTTCAGAGACGGAGAGTTAAACCTTGTTTTTTTCTGGGACTTTGGGTTCTTTTTTTCTTCTCTTCTGGACTGGTTCAGAACATCAGAACCCCACCGGGGGACCTTCCACTGGCCTGGAGGGGAGCCCCACGCCGACCCAGCTCCGAGGAGGAGAGAGACCACACCCACTGAAGGACTCTCAAATCTTTCAGGTTTTCTCTCCACAGCGAGAGATTTCATTATTTAGCATTATTATTCTTTTCCTGTGTGTTTGTTAAATAAATAGTTTTTATTTTCTCTTTCACATTCCTCCGAGGAATATTTCTTTCCCGAACCTGGTGGGGGAGGGG